>BLKM01012995.1:2393544-2702739 GCA_013340265.1 Coptotermes formosanus | reverse complement strand
ACACACACACACATACACACACACATACACACATACACACACACACACACACACACACACACACACACACACACACATGTCATCTTGTTATTGTACTTTCTGCAAAACTATTACCCAAATAAAATTTGCATATTGTCTCATTGCCTGCTACCATGCGAGTCTGCCATGTTCCTATCACAGGCCTTAGGAAACCAAAAATACCACGTTTGGATGCCCTCCAGTAGGATCATGTTCATACCAAGTTTCGTGAATATCGGTAAAAGGGTCCAGAAATTGAGAAGGCGATATGCAGGGCGTTAATCTAAGAAGAATGCTTCATTACTTTTTAAGAAGGAAAGTAGGGTACAAAAGACGATTAAATAGATCTGCTCATTCGAATTTATCCTAATTTAAACTCTCGCCTTCCTCAGGGAAGCAGAAAAAACTTGGGAGTTCGTTTGCAAGTGCATGTATGACGTTCTTGCTGTGAAATGTAGCGGGTGTATAAACACTCGGCAGGAGTTCAGCATGCTACTGGCTCGGCCACGGGTGATTTCCACTGGCAAAAGGAAATATCATACGATTACATCGAACCTCTACGACAGGAAGCGAACTCTACTGTACCGCACCAAAACCCAAACGGCGAACCGTCACACAAACCAAATGTCATCAACTTTAGGAACGCACCTGCGCCGACTGAACCGAGCACTACAAAAGTGGCGCATGTTGCAAGGTCTGTGTTAATCGTGTGGTGACATTCAGCTAAGTGTACTTGGGCCGGTAGAGTCGTGAGTGACGCTATTAAGAAACGTGGTGTTTACATGTTTTTCGTGGCAGTGTTTTTCGGTGCTTTCTTTTATTCGTTTGTAGATACGTAGCTTTGTTATGCATGAAAACAACATAGCGATAAGTGACTTCCTGTAGAACGCGTGTGTATGATTGACTTCCAAAATGGCGGAAAGGAACAGTAAGTAGACATATTTTATAACAACATAGACTAATATTATCGTGGTAACAGTTCAGTTATACGCGCTGGCGTGTAATTGTAGGCTTACTTTGTGGTTGGTAAACGCACGCAGTAATGGTCAGTCACCGTGATAAGTTTTTGAAGATAACCGTTTGGTGCCAGGGAAGTGCTAAGCGCGTTCAGCCCGTTATGACTGCCTCATACCATTTCCACCCTGATCGTACTTCATGACCAGTCTGACGTATCTCATTTGACGTTACATAAAGTCAGCAGTGATACAGCGCCGTGAAACACACGATTGGCCAGTTGTGGTTAACCAGCCAATTGATCCCTGATAATACCGAAGTTGGTTCAAGCGGTAACGTTTCTGACATGTATTAGGGAGATAAACCGGTTTGAATCTTTGCCGAACACCGCGTGTACGCAGGTTTTCCTCAGTTTTTCCAGATGGTCGGGATAATACTCTAAACCAGGTCACAAGGGCTGCCTTCCATAGTCTTAACATTTAATGCTTTATGGTCAGAGGTACCGGAAGCATCGTTAAATAAGCCATAAATAAAAATAACGAACTCTCTGGTAGCAGACCCAACAGTTCAGCACCACTAATACGACAGCCTGCTATTGGATATGATCCCAGTCTTCCCACCATAATGACCTAGTTTCCTTTAGATCCATGTTAGTGCTATCTTCCCTTACCCTCTCGGTCCTCCATTGATTTACCGACAGGTTCCCCTACCAAAATTCTCTATACTTCTCTTGCTTCAACCATCCTAGCTGTCTAGTATTCTGCAGTTTGCACCCCTGATCCCCCCATCTACCGGGTCTCCCAGCCGCGGCGATGGGGGGGGGGGGGGGGTTGTGTCACAGCCTTCGTCACAGTTTTACTCTGCCCTGTCTCTGCCGTGTTCGGGCTGTTTACCATGTGTTGGCTTTATCCACAGTGCAAAGTTGGGCTTCGGTTTTGAACGCTTGTGTTGCCCAGGCGGGATACGTGGGGCGTCACATAAACTAGTTAGAAACTGATAGCGTGTTGTTCAGTAGCTGATAAGCGTGTTGTTCTATAGCTGATAGGATTACAAGCCTCTTCTTTTGACAGTTTGCCGCCCTATCAATGACATGGTCATGCAGAGTAATGTCCATTAATGATCCTCCTGTATGCAAAGTGGATTTACTTGGTAAATGCATTGTCACGTGGCATTGTGTGTGTGCTTAGGTTGTTACTGTGAGCGAGTGTTGCCGGCATTTTTTGTTGTAGGGGGAGGAGGGAAAATTATTTAGGCATGATGGGTGTTATTTAGGGACGTATACCCTGACAAAAAAAACTTTATTTTTTATGAAGTCTATAAATGGCTTCAAAATTGAAGAGACTGAGCAGTATATAGTGAACGAAGGATCTGGAATCTTGGAATTACGGTGTCTAAATGGGTCGGATTATTTCATTTTTGCGCGGAATAGAGTATTAGGCTGCTCATTTAAGGACTGTGTTTCAGTGCATAACGGAAATAACTCGGTTGTTGAGAAATTTGATTTTGTTGGTGCTAGGGTGTCATTTATGTTACGCGATTAGTGACGCGATACTCGTATGAATGTGGGCGCCTTGAAGTTTTCAAATGGTTTTTTAAGATTTTGCATGCGACGTACGCCTTGATGTTATTTTATTGTTGATGTAATCTTGTAATTGGACAAGTAAAATCTATTTATTGAGATATTTAAATGTGTAATCGGACTGAATTGAACATTGATAGGATATTTAAGGACCCTATTAAACTACATACCTTCTGTTTTTTTTCCTTTCCTCCTCCTCGATGTTCAGATTTGCATATTTGTCTTTCTGGATGGGCGATGGTTTCCAGTAAATAACTCTGTCATCCCGCTTAGTCTGTTGACAGGCATATTTGACCCACTGCAATTTTGTGTCGGAGTATGAATATTTACTGGTGTGTGTGTGTGTGTGTGTGTGTGTGTGTGTTCACAAGGATTATTTTTATGCCCAGTGATGGAAAATAAGGCTGAGGAAATCACTTGGGCCTAAGAGCAATGAAATAACGGGTGGCTGGAGAAAATTGCATGGTGAGGAGCTTTATGATTTTAACTCCTCACCAAATGTTCCAGTATGACAAAATCGTGGAGGATAATGTAGGCGGGGAATGTGGCACTTATGGAGGGGGGGGGGAGAAGAGAAATACATGCACGTTATTTGGTGGGGAAACCTGAAGGAAAGGACCACTTGGAAGACCTAGGCCTGGATGTAAGGATAATATTAATACGGATTTTAAAGATATGGGATGGGAGGGCGTGGAGTGGATTTGCCTGGCTTCGGATAGGGGCAAGTGGGGGGATGTTATGAGCCAAATAGTGAGCCTTGGAGTTACTCAAAATGCAGCGAATCTGAATGGCGGAGGCACTGTTAGCTTCTCACTGAGGGCTCTACTGCATGGAGTTCGATGAACATCGGCTTCATGCTGCGAGGCCAACTGAGTAGGTTCCCTCCCCCTTCCCACATCTCTTTAACTGCGGAGAGAGCCAGTCTCCGAAACGTCGTGTTTCCGACGTTTTTACTGAGACGATGGGCAAAGTCGATTTTAAGTGTCGTAACAACAACAACATTATCATTAGTCTTTAAAACGATGCTATATTTAGTCACTAAGGAGATAAATTCAATTTCTTGATTAGCTTTTAGTGTAGATTCCAGCCAAATTTCTTTGAAATTCACTCAGCGTATCTGAGTTGAAGGAATCGGATTGACAGAAAAACACGACCTCATCATCATACGTTTATGTGAGTCTCGTTGTGCAAAAGCACGTGAAAAGCATGGAAGGATAAGTACTCGATTAGGAAGTTACGTAAAAGCACAATTTTATTTTAATTTATTGTACAACAAGGTTTGCATTTTAACTGACTGATGGAAGCAGAAGACTTTGATGTGAAGGAATATCATTCGACAAACAGAACATTAAAACCTACAAGGAAAGAGACGTAGTTCATATTTTATAAAACGTGGCCTTCGTACACTTTAAAGAAATATTTATTTTTGGAATAACTAGGTTGTTAGTAAAATTCGAGTACCTGAAATGAAACTCTAAAGAACTACTGAAGGATACCATATGGGATAAAACTAAGACATGTGGAAAGAATTATTCTTTCAATACATTGAATAATAATTGATCACACAGAACAATGGTTAACTCAGCTTCTACTGCGCGGTGTATGAGAAGGGTTGTAGGGAGAGCATTCGGGTGATGGAAATGAAGTCACAAGATACATGACTCTGATATGTAGAAAGTAGAAGAGCTAATGTTGTGTGTGCACGACAGGCCATATTTAAAAAAGGTTTAGGAAGGAGTAGGATTTAGGAGCAATTCTATTGGAAGGTTTGCGTTAATAGATATGTAATAACGAAACCAGTACAGTTAGTTATTCAATCATACATCTTTATTGCTGTGAAGTATACACGTATATAATGGAAGGGGAATGCAACACAAAATATACTAGACAGTGTGAAAAATGCTGCGTAACTTCAGGGCGATTTGTAATGCTAATTTACACTTCACGTTTCTCGAAATTAACAATGAAAGTATGTAACATTTTAACCTGCCTTTGCAGTACAGATATTGCGATCTCCAGACAGTAATAAACAACTGTTACACATGCTTTCAAATTGCAAGAAGGCTCTGTGATTTACTCAGTTTTTCAAATTTATGTAGAAATTATGGAAGTACTAGCTTTTCCAGGTTTGTTGATTAGGTAAATTACCCTGAGAAATGTAAACTTTTTCATTACTAACGTTAGTACAAGTTTTGATTTGTGATTTTTTTAAGTGCTGTAATGTGATTTCACTTTCTAGGTCCCGTATTATGGCGACTTAAAGAATTTATGTACGTTTCCCTCAATTTATAGCACCAGAATAACTGAGAAATGGTGGAATGACAATAGTTAGTGATAACGAAGATAACGTTCGTCTATTAACCTGTTTACAGATACCTGTCGTCATGTGGTGTAACTTCGATAAGTAGAAAATTTCCAAATCCAGCTTGTTCTTTGCATTCGTCTGTTGTTTAGGTTTTTATTCGGCTGGAAGAGCTGAGGGCGTTTCGGTACAGTAATGCGTTGCAAGTTCAGTTTCCAGCTAGCCTAAGGAATTAAGTGACTACAGTCCCACTGCATTTCGCTTCTTTTCAAAGTCGACTGGAAGGCATGTTCTGGTTTGTATGTTACAAATACGGACATAATATGTTACAAACCTAGACACAGTTCTGTTAATATTTGCTGTACATTAGCGTGCCAAATCTTAAACGCTGTTAACCTGTACAACCATAGTGGGAATGGAATGAAGCCATTCCGGCCTACAGATAGAATAGCCTAGCTGCTGTGGACTACGGGAATGTGATCTAATTTCGGGAACTGGCGTGCCTGTGTTTGCACCACTGCTGAATACACTTCTTTCAAACTAATAATAACTTCAAAGCAATTTTACTGTAAAGGCCTTAGTAAAGTACAGTTGTTTACAATGGTATTTTATGGAAGTGCAGTGGCAAGTTTAATATTTATAACAATTGTAATAGGTGCCATCTTCATCCAAGGATAAGTCTGGATTCCCAGACGTCTTTCGGCACCATAATTGTAGTACGTATAAGCTTAATACTGTAACAGTCTGAAGTTTTAGTTGTGTGGGCACGTATTACAGAATTCCGTTTGAGTGCTGAGTCATGACCGATAAAACGTATGTGCAAATGCTACGTGAAGTTGTGTGAGGTGAATTTACTTGAATATCCGTATGAGTGGCGCGCTAAATGTGTAGACTGGGGACCGGATGGGCTCGACGTCTTCGTATAGGACGTGAGCTGCATAGCCTTGAGAAGGGGCGCCGTAGGTCTGCAAGGCACCGCTGGGCTGATTGGGGGACGCTGTAAAAGTGACCCTCTGGAGACGCCCGTCGGGAAGCAGCAGGTGATAAACACCGCTGCTTTGTCCATCTCGCTCCCTGAAGGCACGGCTTGGGTCATCTCCGTTGCCGTCAGCGAAATCGGCCGACTGGTCTTTCTGTGGTGACGTAAAGCATGCCATGACTACATATTATGATAAGGGAAATGAAAGCTGTATGCCGCATTGGTTTGGGATCTAAAATATATATCCACAAATTATGGCCTGTATATAATAGATACTATAATACATAACATACAATACATAATGTATAATATGTAATTATAATATATAATATGTACGATGTAATATATATTACGTGTGAACAGTTTTTTTTTAGATTTCAACTGAATTTCCTCATTTAACAGTAAGGTAAATGTGAAGTTAGTCATGTGCATGGGCACCACGCCTTAAAGTCTTGCGGGAAGATTGGAGGTAGAGCTCCATGCGTTCTGTCTTGCCGCTGTTTGGAAATTGTCAGGTTCGCGCTCTGCCGTTCATCTCTAAGGAAGAATTCGCTGGTACGCATTGGATAGGCGGTTTTGTGGACTTCAGAGACGTTTTTCAAAAAGTTTCATAATTTCGCGTTCAGCTGCAAGTTTTGTATGCTGTACAAAAGTATGGAAAATTACCGAAGAGTAAACCATTTTCTTGTCTCGTTCGTGCTCCTACTGTCACACAATCCAAAAGACTGTAACAGTATACAGCATACAGTTAACAGGTAATGTCAGAGCTGAAGGAAATGTGTATGATGTGTGGACATCTATGCTTTTCAGATTGCTTATAAGAAAGGGAAATTTCTTTCCGTCTTTTTTTAATTGAACTAAAGTGATAAAGAAACAGTACTTAACACTGTCAGCACAACTTATTATTGATAAAATACCTGTCAGTTACTTTAGCAACATGTATAGACTTGGTTCGTCATCTTCATGCTGATGATATGAAAATGTGAAAATCTAAAACTTAATAAATATAAAATGTATGTCCCTTTTATGGGGTCGGATCTCATTGGTTAATATAAATGCACGATAAATGATAAGATACGAGGTAAAATCTCTGCGCAACTACATGTAGATAGTAGACAGGGCAATCTGTAATATAGTACCATTGTAAGGTGTGATATCTCTCTGCAAAAAATGGACACGTGAATCTTGTGGTGTATATTTTTAAATAGTTTAGAGTTTTGTATTTTGTAGCACCAAATGAGCCTGAAGATGAATCAGTCGAAACATGTTGCTAAAGTAACTGACAGGTCATTTGATCATTAACAAAGTTCTGTTGGCTGTGTTACGTACTCTTTGTTTATTATTATTATGGAAAACAACGGGGTAGCAAACATGAAAACTGAAGTGATGTAGACTAGCTTCCTTAGAGATGACGACACACACACACACACACACACACACACACACACACACACACACACACACACACACACACACACACAAAAGACGAATACGATTTGTATAGGCACCCCATCCGCTTGTTTTATAGGCCTGTTTGCTTCGAAATCGTATTTTAACAGAGCACTATATATAAAGGTGAAAGAAACATGATTTCGGCGCACTATTAAGGTCACAGAATACTTAGTTTCGTTTTCTACTTGGCACGATTGGCGCGTTCAGTGCAGAATCCTGCAAGTTCGGAAACGTGCTTGTAGCATTATTTGTGTCTAATTATGTAGGAAACCGCAGAAGTTCCGTAAAACAGCATGGTACTTGGAGCATGTGTTTATTATCCTCTGCAGTTTAGTTCGAAACAAGCTTTGCTCCGATGAATGCCAAGCTAATTGTGTTCGAGATGCCCGCATAAATGCGGTTAGATCAAACGTTTTTAATTGGTTACCACTCAGCTTGATTTGTCGGAGTTCTTTAATGTGAGTTGTTTAACGAGGCTGTTCTTGAAAACGAGGGACAATTTCTGACTATTGCCTTTATTCACAGAAATGGCCCAGCTTTGTGATTCCAGGCCGTAAATTATTGCAGGTGTTCTAATAATTTGACCCAAAACCAATCCTTGTGCCGATCTCAGTGGCCGCGCGGTCAAAGTCGTAGGTCTGTGGCCGCGCGCTTGCTGGGATCTTGGGTTCGAATCCCACCGGGGGCATGGATATCTGTCTCTTGTGAGTGTTTGTGTTGTCAGGTAGAGGTCTCTGCGACGGGCCGATCCCTCGTCCAGAGGAGTCCTACCGACTGTGGTGTGTGTCTGAGTGTTATCAAGTGAAAATAAACAACCTGGACACCTATTGTGAGTAGGTATAAGAGGTAAGGACTACGAAACGAAACAAATCCGTGTTGGCATTTGTATAACCTACCGGTTAGAATTTTAATTAAAATATATAACCCGATTATATTCCGGCAGGAAGTTAGAACGGATTTACATAACCAGTTGCAAAGATAGCTAGAACACTTTCCTGATGCTGTTTCGTAATCCCTCGTACCGGCATTATTTTACAATCTGGGGATTCGTACAGAATGCAAAATATTTTGCCGGCTGACAACATCCTTTCCATTAACCACGCTTATTTATGTGCTGTGTCGTGTAAACGTCGATTACTTGTGACGCTACTGAAGTACTTTGTAGTGTCTGACGAACGAACTAGAAAGTGAATATGGTCACGTGTTTAAGTAATCGTCCAAAGCGATGGCTTGTAGCCAACATTGTTTGCATGTTGGTCTCTTAAAAGTGAGACAATACAATCGCACTTGTTGTATAAGACTTCTGGATGTAACACTACGTGGCTCCTAGAAATGATTACTGTTTGAGTTTATTGCTTTGTGTGTGTGGACGTTCCTTCATGCGTTTATGAAGTGTGCGTGTGCTGCGTGACTTCCGCAGGACTGCAAACTTCGCAGCGGCGTGGCTTTCTCTGTGTTTGTGTTTGTGTTTGTGTTTGTGTGTGTGTGTGTGTGTGTTTACAGTACGAAGGAAGTTGCATTTCTCTCAAATATGTGTTGAATTTGAGGCTAGAAGCTGAAGTAGTTTATTTATTCGTGTTGGGTTTCTGATATCCGTCGCAACACGTTACATTCGTGCTACAGAAAATATATTCCGAATTTTGGAAATGTTAAATGAGTGCATGATCGTGTTTTTGGCAGAACAGCACCGATGACTGTGTCGATTGATGTGGTGGTAAGACTCCAGACATGCATTGGTGCGGTGTCTGATGGGAATCTTGGTCGGAACTCCGGACATATTGATGGAGGTTGGTTACTACATGGATCGACGGGAAATCGGGCTGTGGTTTTGGGATAAGTCTTGTGGTCCGACTGCACAGTATTGTTAGAATGAAGTAAATTATAAAAACTGAATGGTGAAATTGCTCCTATGCGATATTTGCATTTTTTAGAGCGTTGTTGATGAAGATTTCAGTTTTACGTGAACGACTTCATGCAGATTGGTATGTGTGTGCCAGTGTACACGGCGTCCTGTCCCGCAAGACAGGGCCTGCCGAGACTTTGTGACATGGCCTTACCTCGGTTGTTGTGGGTAGTTCTGTGGTGGTGGTGGTCTCCTGTTCAGTGGTTGTCGGTTGTTGTGTGGTTGTTGGTGCACCATAAACTGCAGGTGGGAGGTAGTACTCGTAGTTCTGTCGGACTGGTAGCAGGAACTGACGGCCAGACGGACGCCATCCCGATGGTGGATACGGTGCTGCTTCAGCCTTTGAAGGGGGCCCGTAGGAAACTGGTTCAGCCGAGACAAGAACCACGGCTAGGAGGACGGCTGAAATGACGCTCAGTGCCTGCGTGACAATGATGCTTCAGTAACTGTATGCTCTTACTGAATGTATGCCTATATTTGCCAAAACTTTTCATGGACTTACTGCATGCCGCTTGTGAAGGAACTTCAGAAAATAATCGCACAGAAGAAGAACGCAAGCGTCGAGAAAATGAACCAGTGTTCTGAGATTATCCTAACTAAATAGAACTTTATTAAACAATATTGTCATGACAGCACATCCTTCTGT
This sequence comes from Coptotermes formosanus, assembly GCA_013340265.1. Classification (NCBI taxonomy): domain Eukaryota; kingdom Metazoa; phylum Arthropoda; class Insecta; order Blattodea; family Rhinotermitidae; genus Coptotermes; species Coptotermes formosanus. The sequence continues at coordinate 2,692,906 of BLKM01012995.1, read as the reverse complement.
ATGACAATCTTATTCTAAGTAGTATAACAGAGATGGCTGGTTCTTAAATTACTTAGAAAGAATTTGTATGAATTGCAAGAGTTACTTAGCATGCAAGTGTTTTATGTAAATACTTTGTTTAGGAACAATTTTTGAGTGATATTACCCTATTAGCTGAGTGTATTGATTTCGGTGAATGGCTGTATTATCAATTTATTTTATGTACTCTGTCATTTGTTGCCTCAGCTACACATGTATTGCTTTGTAAGCATATATCTTATGTGTCACGCACTGTCATGATTAACATTTCTGTGTACCTTTATATGGTTCAGTCGGTATAGCTACTTGCATAAGACCTTGGCGACTGAGGAACGGGGGTTTGATTCTCGAAAAGGGAAAACAAATTTTATCTTCTATAACACGTCCGCACTGCCTGTAAAGTCCATCCAGCTTCCTGTTTAATCAGTAACGAAGCGTCTTTACGTGGGGATAAACCGGACGGGGCGTGAAGCTGCCCACTCAGCCGCATCTAGTGCCGAGGCTTAGAATGAGTGGATGCGATCCCACATCAGTCTTTATGGGACTTGTGGGTGACAAAGTGTCACTGAGACGGGTTTTTACCTGAGTACTTTGGTTTTGTCCTATCAGTATCTTCCACCAGTGCTCCATACACATGATTCGTCTATTGCCAATGGTGGACAGTCTTAAGAATTGACGGCGTGGTTACGTAAAACAAAAAGAATGCTTGGAACTTATACATTCTCTCTCAAATTGCGTCTAGATGTAGTACTCAATTAAGCAGAGGGACGACTTTGTCTTTGCTTTGTATTTACTATTTGCAAATTTTGTTAGTCATGTTGTATAGTGTGTTGCTTCATCAAAGTGATTCCCTTGCATTTCGTTTTTCGTGCTTAAGTATAGGCCTTTCTAGTTTATTGCTGTCGAAATTTCACACAGTGACAGCCGTTTCAGAACCCATGTGTATTCATTCTGTCCCACAGACAAAAACTTATTCTCTTACCTTCATTATCGGTTTCTGCTGTTCTTGGTGTTCACCGACTGAAATTACTAGTAAGTGATATCAAAAGATACTGATACCACGAAGTGATGCTTCTGGCACTTTTATATACCCAGTCGTGCCGTTTGGCCATCATTGTTTTGACATTGGCCCCATAATATTACGTCACACTGACCATTGTATGTATTTGGTGACACAGCGATCCGTTGTGATTCACATGTATTGGTGACAACGTATATAAGCCTAGTACGTGGCGTACATTAGTAATGTGGGGACGGCTTCGTTGGCTGTAGTAATCGTGTGGAGCAGGTTTCGGTAATCATTTATCGCAGAGCCTGAGACCATGACACTGTATTCTAAAGAAGAAAGAACTTTACTCTGTGTTTACAGAATCAATAGCGAAATGTGTAATGTCGTTAGGAATTAACTATAGACAACGTTGTTACAAGATGCAGAGTATGTAACTAGGTAAAGAGTGAAGTTCGCCCTAGAACAGGCTGTGAAAACCAAGAAGGGGAGTAGAGGTATAGCCCTACTCTTTCTTTAACTTCGGTGCTAGCTTGGGGTGGGTGGTGAACGCCAAGCTCCGGCCGCTTTACCCACGGGAAAGAGACCCGGTACCCATTGTACAGAAGGCTGGGTGGGCCCCAGAGCCGGTCTGGACAGATGCGGAAAATGTCGCCCCCACCGGAATTTGATACTCAGACCACCCAGTCCGTAGCCAGTGCGATATAAGCAGGCCTAATTTGTATTAAAGTGTTCAGTGTTTTTCTGTAACGAACGTGGAAAGATGGACGATTATTATAAACAATCCGTATATTAGACACGTCTTAATTTATAACTTAAAACTTGCATTATTTTTACGGAGAAGATATCAAAGCAACGTAATATGTAATAAATGATGTATATGCTCTCAGACTTCAGCTTATGGTTCAGTAAAATGTGTGTCCTCTTTGTTGAAAAGGACACTACCGCAGACATCGTGGTGAAACCAGTTGTTGATTGGAAACCTGTTATATTTTCTGCACACCACATCCGGAGTCACGATGCCTTTATTCAGTGTAAGCCAAAGATGCGTTTTGTTACAAATGTCGAATTTACATCAAGGCATTCTTCGCCATAACTCCTTTCTGCAAGTTGCTCCCTCGCTTTTAAGAATTTCCGAATTAAACGCCTACCATATTTTACATACAGGCGCTATAACATGCCTCTGAACATCTGATTTGCCATAAAAAAACTGAAAACGTGTGGCCGGCCATTACTTACGGGTATCAATGGTCGACAGCTTAAGTATTTGAAAAGAAGTACATACCGAACCGCAGACCACGTAGTGAACGCTGCCTTTAATCTGTGTTAACAAGATTAATTTGAATAGTTGATTATGTATTTATTAAATTGTAACCTGACTTTATATCAAATGTCCTTGTCTGTTTACCCCTAAGAACTTTCTTCTTCTTACTTTTTCACTTTCTAGCTGGCCGGAGTTCTTATTGAGAAACTGATATTCGCTCAGTTGGTCAAAAAACTTTCGCTTTTTTTTTTAAACTCGGAAGTTCATTGCCGTGTTTACAGTAACCAGTTAGTGGCTTATATATAGGTAGAATTCATTCCACTTTTGGACTAAATAGGAGCAGATTTACTGACTAATGGGAATGAAGTAAATGCCTCTGAATTGTTACGATGGTATTCTGTTGTCACGCGATTTTAAACATTGCCCTCCTTGCTTTTACATCAATACTACCTTTTCATTTACGGGTAGACAATGGTTAAGAGCATTGTGCCACCACACCGACATTATTATTATTATTGTTATTATTATTACTATTATTATATGTTATATATATTACTTTATATATTATATTATACAAGAAAAGCAAAAACGAGTATTATAGTAAATTTTCCCACTACCGGAAGCTTGTTAAAATTACAATTAAGTCCGACAGACTGAACTGGTATATAAGAGCATAGACGATGATCTAAAAACTGAACCTTCCAAATTCTGGAGGTGCGTGTCCTCTTTTAGGAAACAAAATTCGTACACTTTTCATCTTGACGTAAATGGTACCAATGTAGTTGAGCCCACTGAGGTAGTTGAAGCTTTTGCTAAACACTTCCAATCGGTTTACAATACTACTACACCGGCTGGCCCCCGCTCTGCTCTGTTGTCCAGTGACTTTTTGCACTTGCCTCCCGTTACCGAATTAGACATTTTAAAGGCTATTAAACGCCTTAGACCCTCAAAGTCTGTCGGACCTGACGGTATACCTACTTTTATCGTAAAGGGCTGTTCCATAATATTCGCACCGCTGCTTCAATATATTTTGAATCTTAGCTTGTCACAGGAACATTTTCCAGCGCAGTGGAAAAAAAAAACTGTCATTGTGCCCATTGTTCTTTCGTTAGTAATTACAGACCAATTTCTCTTTTAAATAACATTTCCAAAGTTTTTGAATTTGTTATACACGATCACATGTCACATTATTTTGTACATAAACTAAATCCTAGTCAACATGTTGTTTTAAAATTTAAATCTACAACAACTAATTTAGTAACATATCTTGATTTTATTTTTCCTTTGGTCAGTTCTCAACGTCAAGTTGATTCTATTTACTTCGACCTTAGCAGTGCATTTGACCTTGTTTCGCATCCTATTTTACTTAACAAACTTTGTGCGTGTGGGCTTTCTGGTGGTTACGTGAACTGGTTTTGTAGATGCCTGACTCATCGACGATCATCTGTACGCATCTTAGACACCTTTTCGTTACCTTTTGAAGTTCTTGCGGGGGTCCCACAAGGATCTTCTGTAGGACCTTTGTTTTTTTATGCATTCATTAACAACCTTTGTAAAGTAATTGAATATTCTAACTTCTTGTTATTTTCTGACGATGTTAAAATCTTTCGTGCCATAAATTCCATTGACGATTGCATTCTGCTGCAATCTGATATCAATCGCATACAAGGTTGGTGTTCTGCTAACTACATGAAATTAAACATAAGCAAAACTAGGGTTATTGCCTTCACTAGGAAAACAAATGGTCGTTATTACAGTTATAAAATATGTGACTGGTTTATAACCCGTACTGATACTATTAAAGACCTTGGGGTACAGCTTGATTCAAAATTGCATTTCCATGCACATGTAGATTACATTTTCTCCCAATCCGTAAGGACGCTGGGCTTAGTACGAACTAAAACGTATTATTTTTCTACCCTTGATAGCCCGCTGATATTGTATTTAACACTAGTTCGACCCAAACTTGAGTGTGCCTCAACTGTATGGAACTCTATACCGGCCACTGACGCTAAAAGGCTTGAACGCATTCAGCGGAAGTTCGTAGCCCTGTGTCAAAATCGTTTTTTTAATCATGAGCATGTTACTTACGAGGATTTTCTTGAATTTATGAAGCTTCATACCCTGCATGATAGAAGGCTTCATTTGGATGCGCTATTCCTTATTTCTGTTTATTGAGGTTTAAAATGTTGCCCGTCTGTTTTGGATACTACTGATATTCGAATTCCTTCTCGTAATGTCAGAACCTCCTCTCTGATCACTGCTAGTTGTTAAACGTCTGCGACAGCGAGATGTGTTACGGCTGCTAACCGTGTGTGCAAAGACACCGATATTTTTAGGAAGCCCAATACTCTTTAAAACAGATTTTGCGCTGAACTGGGACATTTTTAAATAAACTTATCTGTGTTTCTTCAGAGTATAGGGGTTTTTGCCCCAGTCCTTCTAGATATCTTTTCGTGTAATATTTTTTATTTTGTTTGTTTGTGTAGGGTTTGTTTTGTGTATTTGTGCTGTTTTTGTGTTGTATTTGTGTTTTTGTGCTGGCTTTATAATAGGTACTTTTGCTGTTCGGCCTCCACGTTAATAAATACCGAGTTATTATTATTATTATTATTATGCGACTTTCTCACTTCTCAGCTTTAGCTGGGAAATATTCACCTATCCTGGGATGTATCATCAACAGGATTAGGCTCGGTAGTCTTATGTGTAATTTAGGAAATTTCTTACAATTGAACCTGTGCCAAGAATTACCACTTCTTTGCATTTGTATATATGTGTTTGGGTGCAGGTTAAGTGTCTTTAAACTTTGTGACAGTGACTTTGGAATTATTCCCGTAGCTGAAATTACTATCGGGACCGCTTGTACTGCATCGTGCTTCGACATAACACGTATTTCGTTCGCCAGTTCTTGGTATTTCTTTTGTTTTTCTGTTATTGTTTTGGCGAGATTGTGTGTATTTGGAATAGCTATGTCTATTAGGAAGGTATTTTTTGTTTTCTTGTTTGTGAGAGTAATGTCAGGTCGGTTGAAAGGTATTGTTTTGTCCGTAATTATGCTGCGATTCCAGTACAGTTTGAAGTTGTCATTCTCCAGCACGTTTGCTGGTTTGTACCTATAGTATGGGCATTTGTCTTCAGTTAGTTCAGCTGCTTCTGCCAGTTTCTGATGTATAACTTCGGCTACTTCATCATGTCTTTTTATGCACTCGGTAGGTGCCAGTTGTTCACATGCTGCAGTAATGTGCTGGATCGTCGCCGGTTCTTTTCAACATCTTCTACACATCTCGTCGGTATTTGGCTGCTTTAAAATATATTTCTTGTGGTTTCTTGTTAGTATAACTTGGTCCTGTATTGCTGTTAAAAAGCCATTATTATTATTATTATTATTATTATTATTATTATTATTATTATTAGAATCGAATTAGGCGGCTGGGTCAGTACTTCAGTTCACCAAATTTTGTTGGTTGTTTGAGGCGTGTAGTGTCTGTTTTGTGTTAACGTTTCGATTGATTTTTTTTGTATGTGTGTTGTGTTTGTGTATTCGTGCGGGCTTTGTAATTGGTCGTTGAGCTGCTGAGTCAGGATGTATATAAACAGAAGCTTAACTGACTCGAATTATTATTCTTAAGTTGCATGTGTGTAATACAATCAAATAGGAATCTCCATCGTATAACGTGATTAATACACTGATTTGTTTTCAGCATTCGTCATTGACACGTTTTATTTTGGTGAATCCTTTCCTATACTGTAATATTTAACACCGTGGAAACCATACGAATGTATTTAGTTACATGCCTATTAACACAATGCTACAGATTCAAATGAAGATGCATAAAAGTAAACTGTTTATTTCAGAAGTTAATAGCTCATATTTGGTACGTTGACCCGTTAATTCAATTAATATACGCGACTTCGTAAAGCCGATGAAGGTTAGAGAAATACTGCAGATTCAGTAACATTTCGTCCGTGAAAGGGAGGGAACTATGTGGAAGTAGTAGAAAATTAGGATTGACATTTTTATTGGAAAAGTAATTCTCAGAAAAAAACATACGTGGTGTGTGAAATGAAGTTCAATGATAGAGAGACATAATCTTGGCAACAGACAGGGTAGTTAAATAACACATCCAAAACACAGGGATTTGAAAACCAAGTGGGACTGGGACAGGATTCGAGAGGGGAAGATCCCCCTGTGGTTGGGGGAGGAGGATGCCAAACGTAGCCTATATTATTGGACTGTTCAGAAATGCAAAATTGGGAGTTCCAACTTGTTCGTGGTAAATTGTTGAGTACGACTGGGAAAATGGCCTATAAGAAAGGCTAAAGTGTGCAAATGTAGCAGAGATAGAAGATGTGCGACTTGAGGTCTTCAGAGAAGTGCTGCTTATGATGCGAGTCGTCTGGGACTTGCCGCTGTGTCTTCTTTGGGCGTGTAGCTGCAGACACTTCGAAGTACCGCCGTGCCGGATCGTCAGGGTCAGACACTCCAAGAAGACTGCTTGACCCTGAAGATACGGCACGGCGGTACTTCGGAACGGCGATGACTACTCGACAGTAACACAAACGCTCTTTCCCAGAAGATACGATTCTGCGAGGTAAAGTATGTTGGAAAATACTTATTTAAAGTTAAATGTAAATGGGAAAACAAAGTCACAAACAAAGACGCTGCCGGTTTTGGGAGCTACCGGGGAGCAGAATGAGAAAGAAAAAACTTAGAGAAGAAAAGAGAAAAGATTGTAATGGTAGAGTAACGCTAGTAGTGTGTAGTATGAGTGACAAAATGAGACAGTAGACCAACTTAAGTAGGTATATATTTAAGGTATATGTGCTTCATAAGAACCTGGTGTTAATGGGCACAAGTTCTCTTAAAGAACTAATGACAATTCAGTAAATGAATGGATGAATGAATGAATGAATGAATAAATAAATAAATAAATAAATAAATAAATAAATAAATAACATGAATTATTTCTCTTCAGAGGTGTGGTCAGGATCCGTATCTTTGTGGTGTACTTATACTGCAACTGCAGGTACGTTATCTGTTACACGTGATGTGTTGGCAGCATTAAGGTTGAGGGTGTATGTTACGTAACTTTATCTTTCTTGGCTCCTACTCTTAATACTACTGTATTCAGTATGCATGCGCGAAAGACTGAGCCGTGTGCAAGTTGAACAAGCTTGGGTAACTTCCAAGAATAAAGGAGCTAGACGTGGAATAATCTTGCCTACAAGGAACTGATCAATTGAAAAATGTGGACTACGTAATTAAATGAGTAGTATATAGCTAAACTGAAAATTTCTGTCTTACAGAATAATTGTAAATTTGAAAATTTAGAGCATAAATAGTTTAATTGACCATAAGGGTTAACAACCGTTAGTCCTTATTGTATGTGGCGTGTTTCAGACGCGCAAATTTTTACCCTTGCTAGGCCTGTTACCTGCGTTGAAATGTCAGCGAGGATTTTCCTGATCTAATTTGTGTCAAATGTTAATGCCAGTAATTAATTAAGAAAAATTAAGCTTGCAGTCTGAATGCAAATGCATTTAACTTTCTCAACAGTATCCGCAAAAGTATTCATAAATCGCCTTAAATGGAACTGCACTCGAACTCAGACCAGTTGGCATGCATTTTGTAAGATATTCATTATCTCTACATGGACCCCTGCTCGTGGGTATAGTTCCATGCGCATCGTGCTCCAAAGCAAATTAGATCGCGAGATATCGGGAGGCTAAAACAACAGCCAACCAGTACTCTTCCAGATCGTTCTCGCCTACGCACGAACTTCCGTCTACGTTCTTATAACAGGCCTCATTGATTATGGGAGTGTACATTTCCTAAGATACCACTAAATTCAGATTATAATATTTGTTACCACCGGAGGTTGGTTCATTTACCTATCAGTCGAACCCATTTTCCAGCGACCCATTTCTTCTTGCAGATTTCATGTTGAACTATGTACCAATACAGAAAGCCTACATGAAGCCTTTCAAAATAATCTCCTTTGGATATATTATGCAGTAAACTGTGCAATCCTGTTTTATACCTGTAACATCCCGTAAAACTTAAACGTCTTAAGTTTTCCTGACAATTTGTGTGCAAGTCAATATGCCATATTTCGCAGTTAGTTTAACTACGGCAAAATAATAGCCTGTATGTAGTTGTCACAAATTGTGATACAGACTATTATTTAATGCATTTGAACTACGAGTACGTTTGTCAGCTTATTTGCAAACTCGGAAATTTAACGTTTACAAAATACTTTTACTACATTTACGTGTAGTTCCATTTTAATATGTATTATATGTTAGGGATTATCGTGTTCATTGTATTCTGAATATTTCACAGTATAACATATTTCTGAACGTATACGAAAGTGATAAGGTGTTATAGAGTGTACAACGATTTTACTTCTACACGAAGCATTTTTCCGCTGAAGCACACCAAATGTTAAATGACATTGCGTGGGATGGTAATATAGAAGAATGATTATCCGACCCTGTGCTTATTTTTCCTCAACTTACAGGATCATAAATTAATTCTGCAAATAAGTTGGTTGAACGGTGATTAATGTGTACATTGTCAATAGAAATTTTGAATTGCAAGAGTAGGATTTATTTCTCTTTATAGGCAGCGTGCTTCATATTTCGCCTTGTGCTTAAGCGTTGAGGATGTCGAAAAGAATGGAAGAAGCTAGAGATATGACGTGGGTGAAGACACATGTAAAGTGAATTGAAAGAAATTACAGCTTTGGGAGGTACCTTTCAGAGGGTACGCGTTGCTTGGAAGGGAGATGACATAATTTGTTAAGGTTTACTCAAAATCTGTGTTACAGGAACAACCACAAATTTGTCCAGGAAAAAAATGGGTCCTATACCGGAATTTCAAATTTCTTCTCCGTATAAACGTAAAGCAGTCACTTCCCACGATTTCCCGTTCTTTCTGGAAGTAGTATAAGTAATGCAAGCACTGAGGTTGTCACAGCGGTGTTGCTGAAGATTCAGGTCTTCGGCATGATGTGCTGTATGTTGGGGAGGCATAACTCAGACGACACCGCATAACTTCCCAGTTTGGCTGCCTGATTCGTAAAGGAAAAATTTCCTCTTATTGGTCAAAGAGCGAGTTTTGTGTACCGTGGTAAAGTGCTGGTAGACCTAATGACTTTTCCAGGGGTATTTAAAAATGGGGTGCCGAAATTTTTATTCTGCATATAATGTGGTAAATTGACGATATCCAACTCTTTCTACGGGTGGCTAGCTCATAATTGCATCAGCAGTAGTATAGTTGCATCATGGACGCCGGTCACATAAAATTTCTTTTGTTTTTATGCTGGTACATGTTCGACCTTCACCGACATCTGTTTTCGCCTTTCAGCCGATCGCCAATAACTATCGAAACACTGTAATCGTCACAAGGAGAATCTTTTGTTTTGACAGTAGATTTTGTAAACAGTGTTACAGTGAATGACCACGGCCGGTGTCAATCTGTTGTTAACTCATTTAGGGCATAGACTTATACCAAATAAAATTGCAAATGATGTACTCGACGTAGTACACAGACTTAACCAAGGCATTTTTTTTTTTCAAAATGTCATGCGTCTTCTCAGTACACGCGTAAATGTATTTTTTTACACCCACACGAAAAGTACGGCCTTCGCCGGGCCGTTTTTCATGAAACTCACACGTGCTGAACATCATTATATTCCGTCACCTATACCGAATTTCGTCCAAATCGGACAGTAAATGTGGAAAGTGCGGATAGAAATTTATTTACACTCCCAAGCAAGGTATGTCACCGGACCTACTATTACTAGATACACTCCTGACCGACAGCTTTTTAAAGAATTCGTACGAATGTGCCAGATTTTATGAGAATCTTTAAAACGGTTGAGTAGCTTACGCTAGATCAGAGACCGACAGACGGGAGGACGCGGTGTCCACATAAAGCGTTATTCTTTTTAATTCTTAAAGTGCGCCAAAACTTGTTGCATACAATTTCTGTACTTGCCTAGCAACATGTGTGGATGGTATTCGGCGATCGTCTCACACGCACGTGGTTGTTTAAGCACTTGTTAAATATAAGGCTTTTTAAAATGGTGCTGTTGCATACCCCAGTCTTCTGGGGTTTGACGCCGCGTAAATTGGTATACTGTTACCGACGTTTCAGGGGAGCTTGCAGCCTCCGTCCTTCAAAGTAGTTTTTAAAGATTCTCCGTATTTGGGGATATTACGTCGCATCATTGGGTGACTGTGCACGACATTTCAGGACATTGTGGTGGTCCCATCTTCAGGGGTTCATTATCAGATGAAGGTTTTATTGGATATTTGACATTCTGCCCTTGAAGATAGGACTACCACGCTGTCCCGAAATGTCGGGCTCCAGTCACCCTTTAGCACGGCGAAATATCCCGCAGGAATGAAAATTCAATTACATCGCAGCGAAACCTACAAACTCACATAGCGTTATAAGTATTACCTACCAGACTACACGACCTTCCATCCCAGAGGGCATAATTCGTCACAATTAGCAATCAGAATGACAGCTGGATGAACTGCAAATCTCGTTAACAGTGAACTTGAATAAGTGAATGTCGAGACGGATTCGGAATGCAAAATTACAAAGAAAACACTTGGAAAATATGTAGGCTTTCACTCGAAACTTGGTGACGTGTTTATACTGTTGCCTAGTTCTTGCAATGAAGTGTCCAATATTCCGCTGCCTGCTACTGTGTCGGGACTCGTTCTTTGAAAATCTGACTTACAGTTTGTATCTCATCTGCATCTCGTGATAATTTGTTACTTTAATTAAGGCAATCTATCTTTGCCTATCACTATTACGTTTTGAAATACGGCTATACGCAGTGAAGACAGGGATGTGCTGTATAAATCTTGCTGTGGAGCGTTGAAAGCAGCTAGTTGCACATTTACCTTGGGGCATAGTGAAATTTTCCCATCTCTTACCTCAGCACTTAGATGTATGATAGCATGCAGGTGGATGAGAATCCAATTACTGTACTTTGATGCTACAGTTGCATTAAGTTATGCAAGTTAAGACAAAAGAGTGTGGAATTACAAAAGAAGGTAATGTGACTCTGTGTTCATTCATACTGACAAGCAGCTACACCTTTGAGTAGGGCTGTTGAAACTTTTACTAATATTGCATCATTGACCTCCTAGTTCAAGAATGGTTTGAAATGATTTGGTAAGTCTTTGTTAGAACTATCTGAATTATAACCAGCCAATCACCGTACGTATTACTACTCTGTTAGAGCCACAGTTCAATTTCCTATTGCGGGACGAGTACTCTCTACCATGCTGTTATTAGAATGTTTTAAATCTGTTAATTAAACAGGAGGGCGTTTGTGCTACATTTGCATTATTCTAACGAAATGGGTCCTCGCCGCTTCGGTGTGAACGTGACTGGAGCTGTAACATTACTGTATTAGCTACAATATTTCAACATGTATAGGGAGGTGGCTGCACGAACCACCTGTTGTAGCAATGTGTGGATTAAATACCCTAACAGACCACGTTAGTTTCTTAATAATTCGGCGTGTTTTCACAGAGTTGGGCCGAAAGATTCACATTATAGTTTTTTATTATAAAGTTGCCTATTCCAGTAGCGGCGCGGTCTAGGGCGTGGGATTGTAGCTGCCCGCTTGCAGGGATTACGGGTTCGAATCTCACCAGGGCATGGATGTTTGTCTCTTGTGGGTGTTGTGTGTTGTTAGGTAGGGGTCTCTGCGTCGGTCTGTTCACTCGTCCAGATGAGTCCTACCGAGTGTGGTGTGTCTGAGTGTGATCGTGAAGCCTAGATAATAAGGAGGCCGTGGCCCACTCGGGGCTGTTGCACCATGGAGAAAAAAGTATAAAGCTACCTTTATGAGGCTTTCTGTGTTTTCCCAAAGACTTTAGGTAAATGCTAGGATAAGTCTCTTTGCGCTGTAAATATCTACAACTACTATCTCTCATGACTGTAATCGGTTCTTGAGTTCTCCGATAACTTATTTGTACCAAAATGCATAAGCGTATTTCTATAGATTCGGAGGTATCGTTCCGAAATGTAAGGAAAGCGGGCCAAAACAGTGGAACGTGAAAGGTAAATTAATTTTATGAATAAATTTATAAAAGTTTGAATGATGCGTTATGAATGTATGCAGAAACCGATCGTATTTAATAACACGTAAATGTTGGCTTATATCTGTATTGTACATATCCACGTTAACGTATAATTCTATTGGTTTAGATATATCTTAACGAAATTTTGCTTTAAATAACTGCAGTACTTGTATAGCATACGTAGTAATATGTTGACAATCAGCGAGCGCGCATGACTAGAAATGAGGGAAAAAATCACATGACGGCCATTTTAATTATTTTGTGCTTTACCAATTTTTGTAGTTGTGGTTGACGATTGGGCTGGGTGGGAAATGTAACACTGCTATGTAAAGAACAGGTGCATACACAGTGGTAGTTCTAATACCGCAAAAAGAGAGCTGTAAGGAAACAAATGTGTAAAATAATATCACAGGAAAAAAATTTTTTGGCGTGTGGACTGGAATGGCCTGGCTGAAGGCAATAGGTCCACAGCTTTCAGTTAAATGGCCTGGCTGAAGGCAATAGGTCCACAGCTTTCAGTTAAATGAGCAATATTTATGGAGTAGGACTGGACATTTCCTATTTCGTGGCATTGTGTGTGGTGAGTTTTCTAGACAGAGCAACCGCGAAGGTCGTCTTGATGGCGGGGGCGTCCGACACTCGTGGGCCGAATGCGTGCTATCAAATAATTGCAGGATGGGTAAGTGGGGTTGGGAAAATACGTAAATATCGTACAGTAAATTTATAAGTATACTTCCACATCACATGTTTCTTGGGCTTTGCTTTAATGTACGTAGTGCATTTAATATACTGTACCTAAAAGTCTATGGTGTATTGATCGTATACGTGTATGTTTGTCCGTAGACGGCATTTCTTGTAGCATGTATCATTGGCGATATTATGTTTCGTTATTCTGAGGGGCTTGTTTCGAAGAGCAGTAATGCCTGACGTTCAACAGACTATAGCGATGCTTTTAAACTTCCGAAAATTGAAATTGGTTCGACTCCAGCATCTTTAAAATTTGATGTAAGATTTTCCGTTTTATGACCAAATCGTAGAGGTTAGTTTGACCTCTGGTGAGCTTCATTCCGATCTTGTCACAAAAAGCTTGCAGCATATTAATTTTAGGGAAAATATCAAGATTTATTTTATTCCAAGTCTGACTTCAGTCTCTTGAATAATTCAACTACAGTGATAGTTGACAGATGCTGATCGTTTTGACGCCACGAAAACTCGCCCACAGAGTTGGGTCCAATAGAGTAGGCAACGATATTTATGCAATTCTGGTGCAAAATTTGAGTACATATAATACACTAATAATAATGCAATAGGGTTAATGCAGTGCGGGCTCTTGTGTGCGAAATTTATATGAATTTGCAGGGAAATATTTTGTGTTTGAGTTGACACATTTTTAAAAATTCTTCTACAAGTTCTATACATTTTTCTATAAAGAAATATTTACACTAGTAAAGGTGGTATAGAAAACTACTTAAGTGCGAGTATTACCCGTTGAAACTTAAGGAACTTATGCTCGTGCATATAAAACGCAGCTCTTTAGAAATAATGTGTCCTTCCCGTTAACAGTAAATTTTGTGTATCAAATGTGGGTAGGATATGTGAAAACAATTAGTCTTTGCCATGTGCCATATAGAGATAAATGCACGGCAGGCATAAAAATTTTGTTCTCCCATTTTATACTGCAGCCTGCTGTAAAACAGCTGATGATGCAAATTGCTCCTATAGTCCTACATCGTAACGACCTCACACACTCATAATGACCCTTGTCTATCCGCCTGTGAACGTGAGTGTTTGGGACCGGTTTAGCCTGTCCATTACTCTGTCATGATTTGACTACTACTCGCTTCTGGGTGGTGCACCCATACTAACCGCTATGCTGTACCAATGCACGTCTTTCTTTTTGTGAAGTGGGAGGTATTGATAATTGGGTGTTCAAGTGCTGATTCCTGCATTTGATCTTCGTATTATATTCTGTGTATCACCTGAAGTCAACAATTTATCCATCGTTATTGCAGAATCTTGTAATGCACATTGAAGGACATGTGCAATATTTGTTTATTAATCAGTTTAACATGTCTCCTCAATTTCGAAACATCAATGTGTCGAGCCCTGAAATTTTTTAAGGTTACGTCAGTCTTTTCTCTTTGTCTTTGTGAAGAACTGATACGCTGAACTTCTAAAATAACAGCGCTACTTTTTGCATTACTTGCACAAACTAGGTAAATTAATGGGCATATCACGTCCTTCAGGTCATTTTTCTGCTATGATACCTATACATGTTTTGTTGAAGTGTGATAATTGGTGGTTTGCACTACATTTGTCTTGTGAACGTAATTTGTTTTTCACAGGTAACATGTAGGCCCTCGAGTGCATGAAGATCAAATTGAACTTGTAATGTTTCTAAAATATTACTCCTACAGAAAATTGGTATCTGAGAAACTGTATAGATCTCTTTCTCCTAAAACTTTTATGTGAGAAGTTTTTCAGTGAGACGAATATTTGACACAGTGCAAAGAAACGTATTTCATGACTTAATATAGTATGGCAATAAACATTCATCTTCAGTAAAAGGCAGCAAGGTTGGCTGCAGATTTGCGAAGACCGCATCTGGGAAGAAGAAACTTCACGAAAGTGCCCGCATGCTCTACGTAAACGGGGATACGTTTTATTTGTCGTGGAGTCTTATACACAGTGTAGAAAGAAAGTACCACATAGGCCTATATCTGTTGAATAATTTTCTGCTGTGATGCCATGTCTGCCGTGAAGCGTTTTTGTGAATTACGTGGTTGTCAAGCAATTAACCAGCAGTGGAAAAACGTAGATCGTCTTTTGCGCTCTAGCGCGGCGTAGTTACCTAGCAATTTTATAGCAACGAAAGATTACAAGAAGCCCTCTGAATAAAAGGATTTTATACCCATAACACAATCAAGAACCTTACTGAAATATGCCATCATGATGCGTAAGATATGTGCCGTAACTTAACTTGGAGTAATGGTGCG
The DNA here is from genome assembly GCA_013340265.1 of Coptotermes formosanus. Taxonomy (NCBI): domain Eukaryota; kingdom Metazoa; phylum Arthropoda; class Insecta; order Blattodea; family Rhinotermitidae; genus Coptotermes; species Coptotermes formosanus. The sequence goes on along the minus strand of BLKM01012995.1, from coordinate 2,677,509 downwards.
AGTTCTTATGACGTCTTAAAGTCTATAAGAACGTCACCAAAACATTTCTGGTAGGTCCAGTTATCTGTAAAATGCTTGGAACAAATTTCCTTCTTTTCGTGAAACACGATACGCGGCGGAAGCCTGAAATCTCGCGTGGTACGAGTGTCTTGCCATTGGAAGCCACTTCTGCGATCAGCTTGGCAATTCCTTATCTTCTGATGTTCTAGCACGGTGATGTGCAAACGGCCGATGTTGTGCCATATTTATTGCAGTTTAAAGTTCTTGTGAGTCTCCTCATGATTATTATAAATGTCTCGTATTTACCCACGCGATGCATGGCCCCCGTTGGATGAGGCTAGTTGAGTAATTATTTACTGGACTGGCAGGAGAGAGAAATTAACTTGTCTTGAAACCGATAAACGACACTTAAGAAGTACATAATTAAAAACTGGTCCGTAAGTTGTTTCCACTGCGACCATTTTGCATGTTGTTTTGTATTAAATCGAGAAGAATGAGATGGGAAAGGCATGTAGCACGTATGGGGGCACCCTGAGGGAAAGAAACCATTTGGAAGACGTAGGCGTAGATGGGAGAATAATATTGAAATTGTTCTTCAACAAATAGGATCTTAGTATGGACTGGATTTATCTGGCTCAGGATAGGGACCGATGGTGGGCTCTAGTGAATGCGGTAATGAATCTTCGGATTCCATAAAATGCGGGGAATATCTTGACTAGCAGTCGACCTGTTGGCTTTTCAAGGACTGTGCTCCTTGGACTGAGTCAGCTAGCTAGTTAGTTAGTTAGTTAGTTAGTTAGTTAGTTGGTTGGTTCCACATTCAACCTTTCTTCTGTTAGGGTAAATTCTGCTCATGATGGAATCGCACGTATCCGCGAGCATTTTCCGCTTCCGGCAGCTGTCCGTTTAGCACAAGAAATTAAGTTTAGGCTAAAAAAAGTCTGCGTTGTATTAGTTTATGTAGGCTACTCATTATAATCCAAATCACAAATCAGAAATCAAGGCTGCATACGTACACACTCTCAGTTTTGAATTTCTTTGTTTGACTTCAAATATCTTTACAAAATTTAAAAGCCTTGTTGGATTTCTGAAATACTGGTTCGCTTCGTCTTTTACATGCAAGACACAGCGAGTGCGCACAATAAATAATGGTTTTACCGAAGTTCCTTTTATCCGTAATTTCGGCGTTGAAATCTGAGCAGCAGCATGAAGAGCAACGACTAGGAAGAAGAGGCACCTAATGTCACTTCTACACTCTCAGTTCGCTTGAACGGCTCTTTTCGCTGGTAGTTGTTGTGCTTTGGAATATGTAGCTAGAAGAGTAGAATATAAGTTTAAAGACCTTCTAAATTCTGGATAGTACAGATTGGGAACCACTGTGTTTAAAAAGCGCTGTAAATATTGCCAGGCTGCTGATGCCTCGAGGTACTTTGTTTGAGACCAGGAAACAAAGTGCTAACTGTTACGTCACGACATACATCGCGTTACAGCCACTATCCTTAGAAGATTGCTTGAAGAAGAGTATGCTAATGTGTGTGTTAAACGGAATGGGAGGCCAGCGTTACGTGGCATCACGCTCTGCGTCTGCCACGCACATTATCAGGAGAGAGAAGTTATTAACCTGAAGGCAGATAGAAGAGATGGGTTCAAAACAGTCACCAGTTGCAATTATTTTTGAGCCATTTGCGCGTGTCAGATAAATTTGCCACGTTTCTCGTTAGGTGAAGCCATGAATAGGAAGATAAATGTTCCCTCGTGTCACATACTATAAGTCTGAAATAGAATATGTAGATTTTAATCCAACGTTATTGCTGAATAGGACTGGATTTCTTGCCTACGTTTGTTGTTAGTAACGCCATTTTATGAAGCAAATGTACTGTGTTATTGAAAAAGTCATTATGACTTCAGTAAGGAAGTTCATTTTACTGAAATAATGTCCTTCTCGTTATATACACGTGGTTATTAATTTCACTTTCATCATTTATTTGGTACGAATTTCACAAAACCGTTCTGGTTTGTGGTTTGACATATCACATGAAACTTGGGCTCGCAAGGGAGTGCTCTGCTCACCACTTTGTTGGACCGGAACCAGCCTTGGGGGTCTCAAGACAGAGTATAAGAAGAAAAATGCAGTGCTGGTTGGACAGACAGCACTTGATGCGATGGCAGGGTCTGGCTGGCACTCTGAGACAGGCCGGAGAGTTGATCTCGGGCCCTCGTACTGCTGCCAAGACCACGCTAATGTCCTTTAATAGGGCGCAGTCCAGGGTGGTTACTGGCCTCCTTACTGAGCATAGCACCCTGAGAAGACGTCTTCACGTGATGGGGCTGATGGATAGTCCCTTGTGCAGGAAATGCGGGGCTGGGGAGGAAACCTCAGCCCATGTGTTATGTGAGTGTGAAGCCTTGGCGACACTCAGGCGTATTTATCTGAGATCCTTTTTCTTGGGCCCTCAGGACATTAGAGGTCTGAGTCTGGGGGCAGTCTGGAACTTCTTTAGAAGGACAGGGCTCCCATGACTTGGACCTAGTGAGGGGGCACAAAGGGCCTGTCAAGGCCTACGTGCATCGGGACCACAAGGGCTGGGCCCACACGTACTCATACACATCACATGAAACTGCAGAAACTGTAGCAATATTTGGACGATAATGAAGTGGATTATTAGGATGCAGTTTTAGGACTTTCATTTTTCTTTGCTCAAAAATCTTCCGCGTAGAAGTGAGGAGCTCCGTTGAAAGAGCTGATCCCGCCCATATAACGGTGGCGTTTCAGGGCCCATTCTAAAATCTGCCCAGTGTTCTCCCTTTTGATCTGCGTGTTTAAATAAGAGCTAACTTTCACAGTTGGTTGTATTGTTACACTGGAACATGCCATGTAATGAGGAGAAAACTTTCTGTGATTGCGGTTTTATGTAGGCAGTTAAAGAGCAGAGTAAAACTGAATGCTTGCACCCCATATTATTTCATGATTTAGGCTGTATTTTGAAATTTTTTGGTTTTAATTCAGTCCATGTAGTATTATGATATTCAAAATATTATGCATTCGATAGGTTAGGAAACACTAAGTTAACCTGTAAGGTTTTTCTGACTTTGAATAGAGAGCTGCCTGTAGATTTTGATGGTCTTTCATGATACAGAGAGTAATATCTGATGGCACAATGAATGTCGTCTCCAGTAGATAGGTAATACACTGTTTAATGTCATAATACTTGCAGTGTAACATGTTAGCCTTTGTGCTTCTGCAAAAAAGAAAACAATCAGTTTAAATTTTAAATTAATGAACGTTAGTTTCTGTGAATAAATAGGAATGATAATTGATCTAAGTGTTGGAATCTTGGGCAGGTGCCATGTCATGTATCTCCATTATAGAATGTTATTTGGGTTGGTATTTACTGTCCTTCGGCAAGGTGGACTGAAATTGAAAGTAGCACAAAATCTTAAAGTAATTCTGGTAAACTGGTTTATGCTGCATCTCTTGCGACCAGGCGTTAAAGTAAAGTAAAATGAAGTAGAAGTTCAGGGAAAAGTTTTGGCAAAAGAAAAAACTAGGCTGAATTGATTCGTGTAAAGGCAACACGGTGTTGCTTATGTTGACATTGCAGCGCGATTGTTATTCTGCAAACGATTTCGGTTACCACTAACGACGCTGCAGATTTTCTAGACTCAAGTTGTTTAATGTTCGTAGGTGTAGATTTTTAGCACGCAGCTTCTTGGTTTACAAAAGCATCATGTACGCGAACTCTGATCCTAAGGCAAGCAAAATTGGCTTGATGGCTTCGTGCAGTATAATCAGTACCCGTTACTAATGTGTTAATCTGCACTCGGCTGTCTTGAGTTTGTCCCGGAACCTTGCTCTCAACCTCACGTGAAACAAAATACGCGGTACGCAGATTAACATATTAAATGATGTAATGGTTATTTCAATTTCTAACTCATCGCTTTCTCTGACCCAATTAGTACCAGAAGATGAATCTTACTTGTATTTAGTACACTCGTCATGGCTGCAAGGTAATGCTTGTCGTTGTATCTATGATATTGATTATGCGTAGTCGATCATAGAAGGATTGTGTATAGAGTGGCCCGAAATTTATCGTAATCCGTACCTCTTCTGTCTACTCACAGTAGGTGTCGAGGTTATTTATTTTCACTTGATCACACTCACACACACACTAAAGTCGGTAGGACTCCTCTGAACGAGGGATCGGCCCGTCGCAGAGACCTCTACCTGACAACACAAACACTCACAAGAGACAAACGTCCGTGCCCCCAGTGGGATTCGAACCCACGATCCCAGCAAGCTGTCGGATGCAGACCTACGCCTTAGACCGCACTGCCACTGGCCTGTAACTAATTTATCACATCTAACAATTTTACAGATTTCAGTCAGATCTGCATTTTATGCCATATAATAATTTTTGCTGTCTGTGAGAAAGCCTCTGAATTCGATTTCAACATGGTTAAAGTGTAAGTTTTGTTGGGCTTATATAAATCGTAATTAAATTCAAACTACACGTTAGTGCAGGCACTCCAGTAAAAAGTTTAATCCCAGGCAGCTCCTTAACTGTGGATTTAAAATTGAAGTGTATTTGCACAACTGTATAGTAAAGACCACGCGAGTAGTATCTTTTGTGTTACAATTGACATGGTGATGTTTCATTGCCGTTTATTTTAAAAATTGCTTTAGAATACGCTATTAGAAAGGCAGAAGAGAAACAGGAAGGACTGGAATTAAATGGACCGCAAATGTCAGCTTATGTCTGTGCTGGTAATGTTAAACTTTTAGAGCCTAGCAGTAACTTTACGTACCACCAGGTTTAACGTTAAAAAAATTCTACGTGGTGCCCACATTGCGTTTATGTGTTTTGTACGGATCTCAGAACAAACGGCAACTTTTGCCTTGTAAGACATTAAGAGATTGGTTTTTATAACCGAAGTGGAAAGTGTTTACAGCGCGGTACGCACTGAGTCCTTATATAAAACAGACACGCTTCGTCTTTATAAAGGGTTTATTTATTGGATGACAGCATGAACACTGAAAATGAATTACACAGAAAATCTATCAGACATCGGTCTTGAAATAAACGCAGAATGCGGGATGAAATAATAACCTAGACTAATGTTTCCCAAACTTTTTTGCTCGCGGACCCCTTTTGGCTTCGAAAAATAACAACGGTTCCTCATACCCTTGCTCACGTAAATATAGTGTCCGGATTATAGGTATCCAAAATAAAAAAAAATTGTATCTCAGAAATGAGATCTGCGCTCTTTTGGGATTTTACGCAGCGTAGAATGGTAGTTTCTTACCGACGTTTCGTGACAACGTATCAGTCCCATCTTCAAAGGACTGCTTGACCCTTGAAGCATGGGACCGATACGCAGATTTCAATCACACCGCCGTGGAGGCTTGAAGTCACGCACCTCAGAAATAATTTTTAGATAGCTACGAATACATAGCAGTAGCATACGTAGCAGTGCAGTGCATGACATGACCTTAATTAGAATGATTGCTTCTCGTTTCGTGGGTACAGGAAGTTTCTTCATTAGCTATTCTAACGGTCATACGAAATAAACATATCGTCAGTTAAAGAAGTTACGCGATTATTTTTAACGAAACATTATTCCTGTAACTAAAAAATAAGTAAACTTCCGAGTAGCAATTAAAGAAATGTATCCACGGATCCGCTGGGAACTGTCCGTGGATCTCTTGGGATCCACGGACCCAATTTGGGTACCACTGACCTAGACCTAGATACCTAATAGATATTTTGAAAATATAGGGAAGTTCAGAATTCAATACTACTAATACCGCAGCAATATTACATTCTGGACAAACTGAAGAAACGATTAAATTCGGGGCATGCTTGCTGCCACTTAGATTAGAACATGTATTTTCTCCCCGTCTCTTGTCTAAAATCCCAAAGCCTATAATTTATGTCTTACTGTTTTGTCAGGGTTTATATCTTAGTCTCTCATACTACCAGAATAACGTGATACTTGTGATTAGAATGAGAGTCTGTGCAATGTGTGATGTTCAAATACAGGAGCATCACAAGAGCGTGCTTTTGGAATATAGAATTCAGATGGTTCAATTCCATCCAGCAGAGCCTTTCTTGAGAAGCTAACAGCTAGACAAGAAATTTCCCGAATTTTGTGGAATCCGAAAGTTCATTACCGTGTTCGGAAGAGGCCACCACCTGTTTCTGTCCAGAGCATAGCACTCTTGTGGTGGATGAGATGATATTAAAGTGGATGTGATATATAATTACGGCTGACGAGTGTGAACTGGATTCAGATGACTGTCAGTATTTGATGGAGGACTGTTGGGACTTTTGCGTTACAAGAAAGGCAATTTCTTGACCAGCTGGGAGAATATAAGTTCTCAAGAAGGAAGTGATTGAGCAGTTCTTTTCTTTCGTTTCATTGAAGCACAAATGAGACGTCTGTTGAGAGAGTAAGTTAGTCCAAATAAGATAGGAAGCTCACTCTGTCTTTTTAAGGCCATGGACGCTTAAAAATAATACTAATTGCCAAATTAACCCTTTAAAGACGAAGCGTATCTGTTTTATATAAGGACTCAGTGCGTACCGCGCTGTAAACACTCTCCACTTCGGTTATAAAAACCAGTCTCTTAATGTTTTATAAGGCAAAAGTTGCTGTTTGTTCTGAGATCCGTACAAAGCACATAAACGCAATGTGGGCACCACGTAGAATTTTTTAATGTTAAACCTGGTGGTATGTAAAGTTACCGCTAGGCTTTAAAAGGTTAATAAGGTACGTGGTAGGTGCTGTCAGAATATTTTATTCTTCATACAGTTGGATTTGTGTACCTGTTTGCAAGTTGTTCTTTTATTAAAATGTTAAAGTACTTTTGTCGTCGACTTATTTTAAATAACGGGTTTCTTACTAGAGTTACTTATTGTTGGGTTTACGATTCGTTCAACTACGGTTAATGAATGACGAAATGGTTCTTTTTTTCTTCATATTCTCCGGCGGAGGGGTCATACATAATGCTTCAGGCAGTTAGCGTAGTCATCGCTGGTGGGCGCGTTTTAAAATTCGTTTCGTTAACCGCCGTTGATTACATTAAAATCAAGCGTATAATGCTTTAAAACTAATGCGATCCAAGGGTACGCACGTGCGCACATTTCTTCAGAAGTTTTGTAAGAACACATTTAATATCGACTTTTCAAGATAGCAAGCCTAAAGCATTGCTGTTTTTTAACATTTCTATGATGAGCATAGGTTTCTCTTCTTGAGAAGTTACAGGTGTTCAGTACGAAGCGCAAAATGTGATAAGACGTGACAGACATTATTACACAGTAAGTAAATTCCAAGCTGTAAAGTAGTATTTTTGAAAGACACGTCTGTTTTTTTTTGCCTTATTTGGCTCCATCCTTTTGCCAGTGTTTACTAATGGAAGATAATACGCATACCCTTCACACAGTTATATGCATTAAAGAAGATGGTAAGCCGGTACATGTTTCGCTGCCTGTGCCATCCGTAACGCCCAGTGTCAGACACCAACGTAGACAGGAAATTTATTGTTATATATTCAACTAAATTAATCGGTTTATAATTTTATCAACTGTATCAATTTTAGACACATATCAAGATTATTAACCTTAATAAAATTACGGTTATTACAGTCCTACAAGTGCATGTTATACATTAGAATGCAAGGCCTACTATAGAGAATGCAAAATATAGATTCATAACGCGAGTTATTGGGATTTCTGTCCTCCCATGGCGCAACAGCCCCTAGAGTGCCAGGGCCTCCTCATTACTGAGGCTTCCCGGTCACGCTCAGTTAGACACACCGCACTCGGCGAGACTCCTCTGGACGAGTGATAAGCCCGACGCAGAGACCTATACCTCACAACACTCACAAGAGACATCCACTCGTTCAGCGGGATTCCACCCGCAAACCCAGCAAGCCAGCTGCCGTAGACCCACGCCGTAGACTGCGCAGTTGCTGGGACCGACTGGGTAATTGGGACTGTCCTTAACAAATTGAGTCATGCTGAGGAGAACAGAATAATTAGTATGATAAACATAGTCATGCTGAATAAGTCAGTTGTGTATTATATTTCGAAAAAAAAATATTTCGTGTTTTCCTTTAGATATCCAGCGACGCACATGCGCGGAAATTAAACACAGACATTTGTTTTTTGACACGTGGAAGATTCTTGGTGTTTATAAATGAGATCACTTAAATTTCATGCCCATTATTAGGTTGTTCATGAACTTTATATTTTGCCATTCAAACAAACGCTTCACCAAATTGTTCAGCATACCTTTAAATAAGGGGGTTGCCTCGGTATATAGTACAAACTTTTGTTACTTGTAGTCCACTGGAATAGAATCAGAAAGTTGATCTTTACCCAGGACAAAGTTCTTGCAAAGTCAGTATAATCTTACTTTTCTATTAACTCTGTCAGAAAAGTTGGAGTAGGCCTACCCAAATTTTTAACTGTAGGCAGTAAATGGAAACCTTGAGATGTAATGGTGTTTGGTCTTAATTTGTATTTAAGTAGGCTGGGACAAAAATAAATTTTCTTTTGTAATTTTTGGCCCTGGTAAGGAAGTTACAGGCACTAACGGCTGGTCATATTGCTCTCTTACTTCCTGTAGTGTAGATAAATACTGGAATAGTTTTGAAGTGAAAAACTAATTTATGCCAAATTCGTATTGATAAATTACCACACTAAATGTGCTTAAATCAGGTCTGAGTACACCCTTGCGTGAATGAAAGGTGTTACATCAAGAATTTTCATCGCAGGAAATGGAAGGGCAAGACAGGTATCAAGTGGCGTTCCGTGTCGGATGTCCCGGAAGAATTTCGAATTTGCTGCAGGAACGTTATAGAATACGAGTGATACGCCAAACTGGTTCAGTATAGTATGCTTTTTATGTGGCATCAGTTAGTAATTTGTAACAAGACCTCGTTTGAATATGCTTTTTGAGGAGAATGTTGTCTTTACTGTGGTTACATGTGTGTGTGTGTGTGTGTGTGTGTGTGTGTGTGTGTGTGTGAGAGAGAGAGAGAGAGAGAGGGGGACAGAAAGAGACCCAGAATCGTTGCTGTCTTTGTTGCTTGAAACATGAGATTATTCTTAATATGTAAAAATTGTATTTCTGTCTCACAGAAAAAAATGGCAGCTCCTTTGTGAGGAGCAGTCTATTAATGATGCTTATGGTAATAACGGCTGTTTATTCAGAAAATCAAACGAGATATGTAAATATAGTTACTGTGTGGGTAAAATACATTTGCTGAATGTTACTGTAGTTGGTGTACAGCAATTGCTGTGCTTGAAAGGGGTAGTTTACTTAATGTTTATGATTGTTCAGAAATAATTCACCCGTGATATTAGACGTGAATCGAATAAAAGTATAAAATATCTAAATGTGACAACCATACCACAAGTGTAATAAAATCCGTGTTGATAATAACGGGCACTCCATCACTGCCGTGAACAAAACTGCAAATTCCCGCGGTAAATGACAACTCATTACATATGTATCCGTATGTGTACGTACCCATAAAACCCTCGTCTTATTGTGTAGTGTGGTTTTTCCTAATGGGACAATAAGAATGGTGCTGACAGACTGCCTAACATAATACAAGAAGGTGGGATTACAGTCAGTTCTGCTATAAGGCATAGTTGTGTTCGGGTGAGATGTCGCGTTATAGAAAGTCACGCATTATTATTATTATTATTATTATTATTATTAGGTTTGGTGCTATATCTTAACACGGGTCGCTGAAATTGCGTAATAGCCTACATGCATATGCGAAGGTTCGCCTTATACAAACAGCGTCCAAAACCGTGTAGTTTACTATTCCGTCGAGCACACCTACCTTTTATTTAGAAACAGCTACATGTTTCGGCCGTTTGCGACCATCATCGGGCCATCAACTCGATATTTCAAAATAAGGTAAAATGCAATGCGTATATATTCACCGTATGGTTTCACTTTGTAGGATCCCACAAGTTTATGGTTGTAAAATTATTGTAGGTCTGGGTAAGAGGCATATCAGTAAAGTTAAAACATTGAATTGCAAGATAAAATTATTAAATAAAATTATTAAATGATGCTTGTATGTACAAAAATGAGAATCGAGGCGTCGGCTAAGTGATATAATGTAGGTCCGATACATGTGTGATACCAAAAAGGACGCAGGACAAGATTTCAAATGTGAATATCACGATCCGGGTGCTTTCGCGTCGTATGGTAACTCATTTCTGCTGATGCACGGGACATAAAATGATTTCTCAGCAACAAGCTCATGGATACATTATTCTTCCGTTGTAATATGCCTTATACCCGCAAGAATTTGAATTAAAAGTCCTAAATCTTAATCAGATGTATATTTTATCTCGTGTCAGTCTTTTGTACAATGAACACCCGAGTTGAAAAAAAAATTTCGAATGGAACTTTGGCAAAATCCGAATCAGTATGTGCTCCCGAGCTTACGACTTGTATTAGGGAGGCCCTGGTTTAAATCTTGGCCGTAACGTCAATAATTCTCATTGAAGTATTTCGTGGTTTTCCTCATCGTTTCCAGACATATGCCGGGATGTTTTCTCAAATTTGGCCACAACCGCTTTCTTCCACACACTTCCCAGTTTATTAATCACTGATTATTCTCCCGCTTGACGCAGTGTAGTCATCAGGTACCGGTGACATCATTCAAAAATCATGATTAAGATAACCAAAGTTAAATTAAAGGTTTAGATGAATCGACATGGAAAGAGTATTTCGATACGAAACCCAAACAGAAAGGCAGACTAGACAGACACTCAGACGTGACCTTTACGTAATGTGTGTACTGTAGGCACGTCGAACAGCAGGAAGCATAAGACGGCCATTAGGAGACAGTTAGTGTAGGATGTATTGTCCTTCATCTGATGTTTGTATCAAGGAGATGGTACTGTGTCATGCTGACTAAAGACGTGTTAATATTTCGCATAACAAAACAAACCTATATCGTATATCATATCATATATCATATCACAGACCAAATGCTTTGTCTAACATTTTTAATATAGCTGTATCACTTCACGTTGTGACGTCACTGTCGCCGTTTCATTTAAGTGGTATGCAGATCATCGAAGGAGTGGTGTCACCGTAATGAGCTATTATCTCCAGTGAACGAAGATTACTCAACCCGAACATGGCCCGTAGGGCAAATAACTAGGATCAGTCGGTTAGGCTGAATGGTACACAATTTTGCCGCACCATATTATAATTTCACGTTTGTCAAGTGACAAAGCGCAGAAAAGCCTGATGTCATGTAGTTAGGTCTATACAACTTGAACAATGGATTCGATGAATCATACCGATTTGGAACTGCACATTTACATACAGTCCGTGCTAATTACGAAATATCGCTCACGAGTGGCAGTACTTTTTCTGTATGGGTTGCTGGTTCTTTCTGTTTGCTTATTTCCACCGTAATACGGTTCCAAACTGGATTAAAAGTTGCACAACTTTTGTACGGTGTGTGAAGTAGTACGGTAGATAAGTACCAGCGTTACGGGACAGTCCCCTGCTTCCGTCTTCAGACTGGAAGAATAAGCCACGAGAAGGAAAACGTCCAGTGCCGTAGGATCCTCCCGTTTTTATCTGTCAAACTTTTCCCACGCGAAGTTTTTTCCTATCCTGAAGACGGAGGCATCATTTCTGTCCAGAACTTCGATAAGTGTCTGGCGGACTACAAGATTTCACATTATAGAAGATAGGAACCTTCAGAATCGCCGTGGCGCTCTTTGTTGTGTAATAAACTGCAGTTTAAGAGCTTGACCTCGGTTTCGGTCCCATGTGGAGTATGTGGTGGACAAAGTGGTATTGGGAAAGGTTTTTCTTTGAATACTTTGGTTTTACCCCTGTCAATGTAATTCCACTAATGCTACATATTTATAGCTCTTTCTCTACTTTGGTTTTACCACTGTCAATGTAATTCCACCAATGCTCCATATTTATAGCTCTTTCTGTGCACAGACCTTATGTAATCGACAAGCAGGCAGTGCCGCTGTAAACCACTAAAGCGAGAACGATGTCTCTGCAGCATGACCGTCGCAAGCAGTTTGTTTCAAAAAGCAGTATCGTAGCTGTAAAACCTTCAGGAAGTTTAGAAAGGCAAATTTTTAATCAGCATGGTGTCTAGATTTCGCTGTTCCGAATCTATGGAGACGTAAGTTCTTGTTTCATTTGAGGGACCACTTTTTTTTTTGTGACGTTCGCATGTCACATCACGTGACGTCACAAGTATCCATTCAGATGTTCAGTTGGTGACTTTCGAGTTCATAAACACGTTACATAACTCCGTGTGAATGTATGAAACTGGTTTTCGGAACTATGTCAAATGTGTATTTGCGAATTCCTACTGACGTCCTTTCGTGTGCATCAGATTGTGTGTGTTGTATGTATATAGTTTGCGCAATCTGTACGTCAAGAGGTAATTTAAAATTTATGTTGGCTTGAACCTTTACAGTTCTGGTCCTGATGTAGGGTTGTTTCATTAACCAAGAAGCAAGAAAATGCAGTGTCATATTCAGGTTTGTTTCTAAGTAAACTAACATCATGGCAGCTGATCTCGAAGTTCCAGCACCGCTAATATCAAAGTCACGAACGACACCGAGCTTGTTGGGTTCACCTCCATCTCATATTCAGTCTTTATAAGGTCCATCTGAATATATTACTCCCACCTTTTTCACTCTTTTGCAAGTGGATTTTTGCATTTTGTATTTATGCATTTTTGTTCCCATTCTTAACTACACTTCCAACCCAGAATTTATTCTAGGCCTATCCTAATAACAATAAATGGCCTTTACAAGTCGCAAATTTCTTTTGTGTATGTTTTAAATGGTTTAATTTATCAGATTTCATGCAGAATATTTTCCTGAACACTTTCCTTTCAGACGCTTTTAATGCAATTTTCTACGCACAACGTAAAAGAAACAGCTTGAACGGCATAGTTTTGTATACTACGGTTTTGAGCCTTTTGGAGAGAGCGTGGAAGTGCGAGAATTTTGACACAAGAATATGCAATGTTAGTTTTTTCTCTGCGTTTCATAATGTACTTTTTTTCTTTTCTTAAAATATTGCTAGTGTCAGGTATTTAACTTGCACATTTTTAAATACTTTTTAATCATTTGTTACAGACAGTTAAGATATTTTAGATGTGATAATTTATTGTGATACAATGTCAGTGGATTTCTGTTTGTTGGAGCATAAAAGAGACTGTGAAGGACGCGATACTCTTATGACAGGCATAAAGTTCCTCTGTATCGATACTGCTGACACGTTCGTGTACAATAAACTTACACATTTTTACGAGCGTTGTATCGTAAATGAAAGTAAGAAGGATAGTTCGAGGCAACATGTGAATGTTGTGGTGTGCTATAAAGTCATCCGTTTCAGTTTTAGTGTCGTAGTTTACGTGATTTACTCATCCTCTTTTTGTTGATTAACGGGCAGTGTTTCGAAACAAATCTAGAGAGGTTACACCTGATTTACTTTGTTAATAAAGGACCCCGTAAAATTGCTGTCACCCTCCATTATTGCGTGATACCACGATTCAGACTAAACTAGATTAAAGGTTAGATTAGAGTTTGATCCTTTTCAGTCCTGAATCTCCATTCTCCGGCTGATAGTGCAAGAAATTATTGTAATCTTGATATGTTATTTGGTGCAGAAATTATTACTAGAATTAAGTTATGGTGTTTTTTCCAACGAATTTCCTGTAAAATATGCTTAGCTATGCAAATTTCATAATGGATGCGTGGTTATATTTAAGCAGTGTGTTTGTGGGTAAGAAATTGCATCGCATATGTAAGAAGTCGTTAAACTATTATTATATTTCTAAAATAGTTTTGAGTTTCTTGAAGTACCTGTTCTTTTTTAGAACTTCCATAATTAAGAATGGGCTTTTAAGGTAAAATTGGTAGACCTATGTGTTGAGTGACATTTCTTTATTTCTCTGAAAGCTAATTTATAACATTTCTGGCACACATTCTTCAAAACCCGGAAATATTTGATGATTATTATTTATTTGTGTAAATTGCCAGACGAAGACCTTGTCGTAGTAAACTTACAACTGTGTGAGTCATTTTTTTAATTCCTGAAAGCACTGAAAATGAATTTTGCGTTTATTTTATGAATTGCTGTAAATCCATTATATGTTGAGGAAGAAATTTGTGTTGGTCTATTAATTATAAACCACGTCTCTCCAGTGCACCTCTTTCCACTTCCACGCGTTCCTGTGATCATAAATCACCATCAAGTAGTAAACTAATTACCCAATCTTAACCACCAGTTACGCATCTTTACTTAGGGTTATTAAATTTTGACCCCCTTTTCATACTTAGGCGTATTTCTTGCTGGCAAAAATAGGGGTGCGTAGTTGTAACCAGTCCGAGATTAAGCATTATTTAAATGCTATAGAACTGATTTGTTTTAACGTGGTGATGGATTTTCACTTAAACGTACAGTGAATTTGATTGCAATGTTGAATGGAAATTTGTTTAGTTATTTCTATTAACAAACTGTTTATAATCAACCATTCGTCCGATACCTTAAAAAACAACAGACCGATCTCAGTGGAATCTAAGGAACGGACATCATCTAAACTGTGTGCTAAGCTTCCCAGAATTGAAGTTTTCGTTACTGGAAACATTGCGCAGGAATTTACCACCAAATAATGTAATTAGTAATCAGTAGTTATCATTAGTTTCAGCATACTGACGGAGACCTTAGATGGGAAGTAGGTTGATAAACTGACCGTCTTCTGGGACATTACGTTGTATAAGGTCATAAGTTTGTTCCGACTTCTATTCTGAAGATGGAAGCAGCACATTTCTCAGAAGCATCCAAATCAACTTATGGTCCAATATGGTACACGGTACAGTAACTCTGAAGACCATCACATGAGCAAACGCCGTTGTGGAAGCCTGTCAGTTTGTCAGGACTTCTTGTATATTTTATTACTTTCTGATATCATGTTAAAATCGAAATCGGTTACGTTTCTGCGTGAAGTAGCAAGGCATGATCTGGAGTAAGAGAAACAGGAGAACTCACTTCTCACAATCAGTTTTGCGATATAAATTGGACGTAGTTATTTGGGATGAGGTAAGGCACACAGGATGTTGACTCACCTTTTATGAGGAATGCACAGCTGTTGATTTAACCCTTTAAAGACGGAACGTATCTGTTTTATATAAGGACTCTGTGCATACCGCGCAGTAAACACTTTCCACTTCGGTTATAAAAACCAGTCTCTTAATGTTTTATAAGGCAAAAGTTGCTGTTTGTTCTGAGATCCGTACAAAACACATAAACGCAATGTGGGCATCACGTAGAATTTTTTAATGTTAAACGTGATGGTATGTAAAGTTACCGCTACGCTTTAAAAGGTTAAATGCGTAAAGCAAAGTCAGTACATGGTATCATTACGTGTTTTATTACAAAAGTCACTAAAAAGAACTATGGATATGCATAAATCTCCACTCATGCATGACTCACACTGCAAGTAATAATTTTACACCCGCATTAAAATACACTTGAGGAATCTTCACTGGCCTGCTAAGCATACATTTACATAGAAATATTTTAATGTCACAGATGCATATTTGTTCATGAAAATCATTTTCATGTCATAATTTTTCCTGTTTTATGATTCATATTGACGTGTGTATGAACACAATATGTGATGCTGCGTTTTATTGTACAGTTATACTGATCTGTGTTACTGCATTGCATGATGTGACATAAGACATGGTAATATAAAGGTATCGCTGTGTAAAGACGTAAATAATGGTCAGATAATTAGAACACGTTTCATTGTCTGTGGGTAATAATGACTGCACATATACCGTTCATACATTCACACACGCACTTTCGCACCAACAAGCATGTTAAGCCTTGTCTACAGCTCATGTTCTGTTGCTTACTACAAAAAGGCAAGGATTTAGACGATGTTTAACTAGAGAATAATGTAGAAAATTGATTATACTGAGTATAGCATGAGTATGTGTGCCTAAGTATTAATTAAGGACAGCCAATAAACGAATTCATCAAAATGTAGAGGTTAAAGCGAGGATGAGCACTAATTCGTACATAACTCTGGCATAAAGAATATATGTCCTACCGATATGATGACGTTTGTCTGATTTTCAGATAATCAGGCTGGCCACTGTATGCAACGTTTGTGTCCTAAATATGATTCTAAGATTATGAGTTATTCAGTACACTTTGGAACCCAACATGAAAAAGTATGACGACTGAACTTAATGCAGTCGTGTTGGTAACGTATTTGTTTTTACTATAACCAGTGGTACAGGAATTGTAGTGCTCGACATAGGGACGTGGTGTCATGGTGCTTAGTATGGTCCACCAGCGCCTTTAGATGCAGGATACCCGCTCTCTTCGTAACGGATGCGGGGGTTGTAGCCGTCCTGGTCAGCTTGGTAGTCGACAATCTGCTTCCTACCGTCGGGCAGCAGGACTTCGTAAGATCCCCACGCAGCATCTCCTTCACGCTGCTCTCGGTGACCAAAATCGCTCCCAGACGGTGCGTCTTGTACCTCGTACGAGAATTCGTACATTGCTGGTTCCTGTAAGCGGAAATGATGTACTGACCTCAGACGTAACTCCATAGAGACCTACCGATCGTCGCTGGTAGACCAAAAAGTTTCAATTGACGTAAGAAAAACAACAGAACACGTAGTCAGCAGTGTCATAAATTTGAATTTTGTGCTATTGGATTAACTGCCTAGTCCTAAATCAGCTTCATGTAGGCCCAGGATCTCATTGACCCAGAAATGTGTTCCGGTGCCAGCTTTAGTATTATAATTTTCTGCGTGTGTTGTGTGTAGTAAGTTATATTGTTAGTCTTAGATTGCACTAATGATGTGTGAAATATTGAATTGTTTTGCAATGTTCTTGCAGTTCCGCCTGTGAAGGCCGTAGAAACCCAACTGGTATTTCCTTCAGTCTTTCGTTTCCCCTGTTTAAATACACAGGCCTCACTACCATATTTGAATGCTGATTTTGATGTGATAATATACAGTATATTCTTGTTTTTGTTCTTGGTGCTTAGGGTGAGCCGTCCCGGTGTGATACATTCATCTGCCTGTTTTTGTTATTTTTGTCGAAACATTACGTAATAAATTACACTTATTTTATTGTAAGATTGCGATTTTGTTTCCACATTGCTTCTGAGGGCTGAGATGAAGTGTTCAGAACATGTAAATTCTTATACTTCTTCGATAACTTTATTATTCAATATAAATTTTCGTGTTTCAGTGCTATTGCCACATAATTAACTCTGTTGGGGATAATCCTACTTAAGAAGCGAACAGTCAATTAGCTACCCAGAAAATAACCCTTCTTTTATGGAACCTGGCTTTTTATTGCTGTTTTTACAAGAGACCGATTGCTGCACGTTCTCGTAGGTCTGTTCTTGGTGGTACAAGTTTTCTTTGTGTATTTATTTTCTTAATATGTATGTAATTAGTGTGCCATAATTTGTCATTCAAGTTTTGATCCAGCTGGCATTACTTGATTATTTGCGTACCGCAGGTGGTCGGTGGGTTTAACTTGTAACAGTTGTTCTCCGTTCTGATATGAACTTCTGTTATAAGCCTGTATATTATTATACGTAGGTGATACATACAGCTTTGCCGTAAGACTGTTTTATCAACAGTTGCTTGTCGATACTGTTTTGTTCAATAAATTTCCTCATTCTCACGTATAGGGTATCACAAGCTTTTGGTTTTTGATGAAGAATAGAAATCTGGGTAGGCTTAATTATTTTCTGTTGTGTGTATATTATTTGTGAAATGACAAAGTTGCCGTATGCAGTTTCTTTCTTTTCTGAAACCACATCTTTGCCATTCAATCTAGTCATTATCTATGAAAGTGACAATTTAGTTTCTTATTGTGTTTGCCCCACGTAAGCTTATGTAAAGAAACACTATTAATTTTCTGTGAGCTGGTGAAGAATAACTTATGACTAAAGGTAAAGCAATCCCATTACAGGCCTGGACAGGCCCTTAGGGTGCCAGAAGTTTGAGGCTCCCAGATTTCAAGACAGTCTGCACATGAAGGTGGTAAGGTCAGCCCTACGCACCGGCCACCTTTACCTCCCAGGAAATATTCCTGGTACTCATTGCTGTTAGAGGCTGAGTCGACCCCAGGCCATAGTGCGACCGCCAGGATTATGTCAATGAAAAACTCCAAAGACACCATCGGGAATTGAACCCGCGACCTTCCGGTTTGTAGCGCTACCGCATGCCCCAATAACTTATGAGTATTATGCCAAAAACTTTGAAACGAATTTATTAATGAAAATAAAGGGAACTACAGTTGATGTTCACCTGATATCCAATGAAGTTAATCTACGTCTTCCTTTACTTTCGTATTCATAAAATGTAAATTATGAATGGCGTAATCAAATCTACTAACGTGTCGGCGTCAGTTGATGAGAACATAGAAGCATTCGTTTCAACTGCTTGTATGTGCATATATCAACTATGGTTTCGAGTTCATTAGCTGCGTTGTGCAATGCAGGTGGTACGTTATATTTGTGACACTGTTGCAGAGATTTTCTTTACTTGCCTGTCTTTCTTTTCGTTACGTCCGCGGAAGTAGCTTGCACAGGTATAACCAGCCAAATATCTTAGTCTGAGAATGTGCCGCCCACTCATATGAACATGTACGTGTGGTAGCCACAAGAGACATAAGTACAGGTCTACCGACAAAATTATACGAGTAATAACGTGACGGTCGCTGGGAATATATTTAATAACATTGCTAGTTCATTACTAGTCTCCACTCCCTAGTCGCTCGACTGGCTTGTGCAGGCTCCAGCAATCAAGTGCCCCTGTGTGCCTCAGCTGGGCTAGCGAGGGACTCTGTGTACCTAACTTTAAGAACAGATGTGCCCCCAATTTCCTGCTATGGCCTAACATTATTTTGTATTTGTTTTGTTTGCACGAATTTAGAGAGACAATGAGATAGCTGTTCCTCAGCTAGGGGTGGTCTAAGCCATAACTCGCCTATATACGGTCATAAAACCTGCAAAAAGGGGTTCACTCGAGAAACTGTCACAGCAGGACATAAGTTCAATGCTCCTGAAAACTTCAAGGTCCGAATCCCCGCTGTGAGGACTGCCAAAGAAACTAACAATCAAGCTTGACTACTTGCAAAAATTAGTGGTGGCAAATCTTATAATTTACCAGAGGGTGCAGTGGCCATGCGTGACACCACTAAGCCTCGTATCCCATGCGCTGCTTGTATCTTATACGGACCAGCATCCTGTTTGCTGGCAGGTGTTCTGATAAATTGTGAGTTAACTTATCCAATTAATGAATTTACCTACGTATCTACCTACCTGCCGAGCATATTTCTGATCTGGTCTCGAACCGCGGACAATCGCTAACACAGGGCTACTGATATTAAACTGAAGAAATATCTTTCCTTTTGGATAGATAAACGGGGGCACTTCAGCTAGAAACTGCAATCGTGACAAAAGAGAAAATGCGGACAGTTTCTGTTGAAAATTGTGAAATTTGTAAGTGTGGGTTAAAGTAGCCCTTTAAATCAATAGGTTAATTTATCCAGTCTTTGACTAATAATATATCCTTATTCGTTTTTTTCCTGTTCACAGAATCCCTGTCCTGGTGTACATGCAAGACAATTTATCTTAGGACTTGCATGTATCAAATTCCTTGTGTTTATATCTTTCCCGTAGATTAAGCAGCGGCGCTGTGGACCGGCGTACAAGCTGAAAGAGTGTCATCGCTGATATTTCTGTGGCTTCAGGAGTGGTTCCTTTTATCACTGACAAGCCTGAAATTTAACACTTTGAGGGATCGGAAATATTTTACGTATCTTGATTAATAGGGCCTAGTCCCAAATTCTTGTACACGGTGTCCAGTGACTTGATATGTCTTAACGTCATGATTGGGTTTCTAACCTCATTGTAACATGTTTGAAGTAAACAGAACCATGTGTTGTACTAACTTAATGTGTGTTTTCGTGCCTACCTGTCCTTATTCATTCACGTTTCAAAGCCCCATATCTTTGTAACGGTTGCAAATCGGACCCATTTTGACATGATATTTTTGACTCGGTATGAGGTCAGGAATCCCGTTCTGAAGGGTATGACATAAAGTCGCCGGACACCCTCTCTGTGTAGGCATTTTGTCTTGTGATCGAATGTTAGATTCACTGAAAAATATCTTCTTCCACCATTGCATTTCCTGTGGTAAGACTGCCAAATTTCTCATTTATGATGCATTTCTTTGTTCGACTCTATCGGCATATTATTGTCATCTAGGCGCCCCGTAACATAACGTATTTCATTCGTTTGGAGTTCGAAGTCAAACTGAGACCTTGCTCTGTGTAAAGAACCGTATTTATTTTATAGGTTGGACAAGAGCCTGGGAAGTTACTGCAGCTTGTCTAATACATGTAATACGCATATCGTTGAAATAACAAAACTGATTATATATTCTGTCGTTTACAAAACGTGACGGAAACTTTAAGTGAATTTTACTTAACAGGCTGACATAGATTTTGTACCTAAAATTTACACATTAATACTGATTTATACTCACTGCTAAATCATCCTGGGATGCATCGTACTTCGAAGCAGGATATCCTCCGAATGCAGGCGCTCCATAGGTTGAGGAGGGATTTCTGTAATTTGAGGATGGAGTTCCGTAGTTTGAGGAAGGAACTTCATAGTTTGAGATGGGTGCTCCGTAGGTCGACGAAGGAATTCCCTTCGTAGATAGTGGAGTGAAAATGGCTGAGGTCAGGGCAGGAGTGCCGTACGTTTGTGATGGAGCTCTGCTACCGAATCGGGATTTGGTGCCTCCAGAACGGTGAGAGCTGAAACTGGATCTCGAACTGGATCCGCCACCAGGGGCTCCGTACGTGGTGGCAGGGGCTGAAGGGGCCCCGTAGATGTTTGACGGAGTAGGGGGGGCTCCGTAGGTGTTCAAGGGTGCGGAAGGAACTTCATAGGTGTTTGAGAGGGCAGATGGGGCCCCGTAGGTGCTTGAAGGACTTGCAGGTGGTGGGGCGAAAGAGTCCTGCTGTGTTGTGGAATAAGGGGACAAGTAATCGCTCACAGGAGGCTCTGGTCTGCCATAAACTACTGCTACTGCAAGTGCAAACAGTAGAACGATGGTGGACTGGAAAGAAAGGAGCGAGTTAATGAGTTTTAATTTCCTTTAAAAACCCAAGAGTCTTTTATTGTGGCATACTGTCAGCAGAAATTTCAGATAGACTTCTGCAATTTGATGTGAGGGACTTACAGGTAGGGTACGTATTTACGTACGTATTAATAACGTTCCCTGTGATATGATTTAGGCTTTGTGAAGTATAAAGAGAACCTATGTCAAATTCTCATCTTTGGTGATATAAATAAATCAGTAAATAAATGAGTAAAATTTTACTCTTTTCTGCGATTGCGTGAGCTGGCTATTGGTTAAAGAATTTAAATAAAAACTGTGTTACTGTTTGATATTACAACTAATTGTTTAAACTCCAGTCGTAAGTATATAGCGCCTGCTGTAACATAAGAAGCACTGCATTTCACGTAGACTGTTCTTGTGCGTTTCTTATGATTCTCACAATGCAGGGCGATTACTTCCCTAAACAGCATTAAAGGCCTATCTTTTACAATCAGTTGGTTTGTGTTTTCTCTAGGGTAGCTACTTTAATTCTTGTGTGTAATTTTGATATACATCAGTCTTCAAAGGGATGATCAAAAATACAATTTTTACGTTAAATAAAGTCGAAATGTGTTACAGTTATGGTTCACTGTCCCTGGTTATTAAGTGGGGGCTTGTACTTCAGTCTTGAGTGAGCCACATTTTTCGAACTCTTCTAGTGACTTCTTCAACCGAAAATTGCATTGTGCATTGCATGATAGATATCCATTAGAGGGGTGGAAATTCTTGCTACAAGTCATTATTGTAACATGAGAGGCTTTACATCCTTGCTTTCGGATACGACAGTAGAAAGCAATCGAGCATTGCACTCACGAGAGCAGGTTAGTTTTAATATTGCTAAATAAGAATAAATATTATAGTTTAACCTTCATTTCGCTAATGTTTTAATGGGCGAAACAATTTCTCCAGTACAATAATTTTGTTTTGTATTTTATTACTTTATAGTGTTTGTATGCTTGGAAAATGCGCTTCCCTGTAAAATGCATTCTTGGAGCTTTCATACTCTGTTTGCTCAAAGCTCTGACTGCTTCAGTCGGCCCGTATACCGCAACGCATGGTTCAGGCATAGCTGCACGAAACTGAAATCCACAACGGGACAAATAAATACAACTTGCCTGCAGTGTACATAAGGAACTTTTAAGTGTTTTCAGAATATTTACATTATCTGATATTCGCTGTTTATGTTTCGATATGGATGCAGTTACTTATTCTTAAGCAGCACGTCTGGAATTGGCGAACTTTTTTTTAGCCTAGAAGGGTGATTTTCGATATCATATAGGACCTACCGGTTATAAAATGTCGTTGTATCTTGGTATTGCAGTGTTATCCAAAGCCTCATGGTAACGAATTCCCAAGAAGGCTGTGACGCATAATGCAATTTGTCGAAACGTACAGTCATCCACCAAGTCACTGGGTCTTTTGAAATTTAAAAGTGGTTTGACTTTTAAGTGTGGAGATTTAAATACTAGTTAATATGTTGTTATCATTATGTTACTATTTAGTGACGAAAGACTATTCTATAATTTCAAAATAATTATTGAACAGGTTTGGCTAATACATAAGAAATTTAACGATGCTGTATGAAATGCTCAGAAACATGGATTAATTTTTTCGTTTGTAACATCTTTTATTTTGGAACTTTTGATTTTGGGTAAACAATTAGCCAGTTGTATGCTTAATTTTCTAAGTATGAATACACATTTTTTATAGACCGAACATGTGTCTTTAGTAGACGTGAAACATTTCTGAAATCTTCAATCTTAGGGTGGTGCTGGGTCTAAGTCTTGAAATTTAAATGTAAGGCAAACAGAGTATATTACGGCAAGTAAGTGTGAATTATTCATTTCAGATTTGTATTAGTTGACGTTCGACGACAAAACTAATACATATACCTGGCCCAAACAGCTGAAACCTATCTGTCGTCTGATGAGACTGTACCTTCATTGTTGTGTAGACTACAAGTTCAGCACGGTGGAATGTTCTAGTTTGAAAATCGCCGTGCCACTCCAATGCTGGAAGGATTGTTTTGACGTCTTATATACGTGTACACACCCTCCCATCGTACGTTCCCTCTCCACTAAACCACTTGCCTCACCTCGCCATTGCCTGTCATCTTGAAAACAAATCCAAACATTTGAAACTGTAACATAAAAGGATAAAAGAAAGAAAGAGAAGGTCATAGCTGGCAACGGGTGTGGAAATGGGGCGTCTGCCGTAAGAGCTCCGAGTTAGATTTGATGAGAGAAGGGACGTTTAGGGCGCCCGTTTCTAGTCACGCCTGCAACGCCATGGCCAATGAAATCCTCTAAATAAAGTCTCCTTGGCCTTCTGGATTACACACAAACGTGGGTCATAGAATTGGTTTGGTTGTCATTATAAATGACCTGATGTATATACCTACGTATGCAGTTGGATTGGCTGCTAATGTTAAATGTCAGTTCTGCAGTCGCCTTCTCTCCGTCCTAATTAGGAACACGGCTACATGATGGTCATGAAGCTGTAGCCTGCTACTTGTATTTAATTGACTTGTTCCTCGCTGATAAAGTAGAAAATACAAGACTCCATTTTGTGCCAAGCTTTCGATGTGGTTTATAGTAGAACTTACTGATCTGTTCTTGGTTTATTTAACAATGCTTTTTCTAGCTGAGTAGGTTTTATAGCGTCGAATGGAATAATAGTATTTTTGCGTTTTTAAGGATATGGGTGTGTGCGTTGTACATTTTAATGCACTTCCGCGGCGGTTGACTTGAGGGGCTGAGGTAATCCACGGAGAAACCCCAGGGTAGATAAGCGGCTTCAGCGGCGACAGTCCTTTTGAATGTATTAGGAAGTTTTTGAAGGGAATCATATGGTTGGCTGGATAAGTATCACGTGTGATAGGCCTAAGACAAATGGGTTTCAGACCGAAGGAATACGAACTTGAGATTATTAATGTAATTGGGTTGACAGTCATGATTATAAATAATCGAAGACTGTTTAGCGGTGCCGAATCAATTAGGGAATTAATTCACCAACAATAATAATGTTCAGAGGCTTAATGCCTGAAAGGCATGGGCCAATTTTTAAGTGTTCTGCGGCGAGAACTGAAGAATTCCCGGAACACTTGTGGCAGCCCTGCATTGTCTACTGCAGACCACTGTAGGCTTCATGTTGACACCAAATACAAAGTCAAAAGCAATTATGAGATCATTATGCATGATAAGTCTAATTAGTATGGACTGCGCCGCGTATTAAATAAGAATCCATAGAGTAATCTGTTGAAAGGAACAACAATTGTATTTATTGTACTAGCTATGAGTAAAGCTGTATCAGTTCCTTAAGTAATCCCGTCAGTTTGAGCATGAATTCTATTTATAGTGTACAAGAAAAGTTATGGCTGTGCCCAGACGCCATGCAGAACATGGGAACAAGACTGTACATATTCTAGACCCCGACATTGGAATTGGTTACAGTTGAGTTATTGATTGCTTCACTAATCAAGGAATTTTCCGCATTTTATGAGGCACGACGTCATTACCCTCTTCACCAAATCCCACCACCCGTTTCCTGTTTTGAGCCACATGAGTGTGGTACAAACACTCAACTGCATTTCGTGAAATATACTTCTTTGTGTGTATTTTTTATCGCTGGCAGTATTGCATCGCAGACTGTGGGTGTCGGTGATAAGATGATTGTTGAATTGCTAAGGACTTGGAAGGAAGCGGTCGCTGCCTAATCGGGTTATTATTCAAGCATTTTCCTGGAGTAACTGAGCTAAACAACGAAACACTCGTCGATACAGTTGTATTCCATCCCGGACTCGAACCGAGCACTTCCATAGACAAAGTCTGGAGCCTTTCCGCTACACCAGTCTAATAGGTGGAGATACATGTTGGTGTGATATTTTCATTACGCCTTTTGTCTTTATATGTTACCGTATTTCACACCCATTTGAAACAATAGGTAGTATAATATACTAGGTTTGTATGTTCTAATACTGTCTTTCTTAGATACGGCTTATTTGACTGGATGCAAGGATGTAACAAGCTTCAATTAGAATCTTCAAGTTGAACTAATGTTACTAATTGGATTGGGGGCTACATGGGTCCCGGAACCGATGTAGGCGAGGTGGAAAAATTAAAACCATTGACTTCGGCGGATTTGAGTTCCGGTAGCCCAGCCAGTCACTTCAGTGACTGAATTGTCCCTAGTAATCCGCAGTTGAGCCCCCTTATATAGGCCATTCGATGTCTTTTATGATGCTCAAGGGCTGGGATCAGAAAACATGCGCCAGCTGCTGGACGAACCGTGTCTACATGAAGGTAATTACATATTGAAATGAAACTAAGCCGAGTGGACTGCGTATCTTGGTAGTATAAGCATAGTCAGGTTGTAAGCTTCCTCTTTATCGCAGACTCTTTTCTTAAAACCCAATTACTAGACGGGCTTATGCTTAACTTTTGATCTTGCTAAGTACCATAATCCTTCCATTCACCGCTGGCTACAATGTAACCAGCTTTTAACTTGCACCTTATGTTCAGGAATGTAATTAATATTAATGGTTTACATCCTATATTGGTCGTCCCTCATTTTGTTCATTAGGATTATACGTTGACTGTGGAGGGGCAGTAACCATTTCCGTCGTCCTTTAACCTTTTAAAGCCTAGCGGTAACTTTACGTACCACCAGGTTTAACATTAAAAAATTCTACGTGGTTCCGACATTGCGTTTATGTGTTTTTTACGGATCTCAGAACAAACAGCAACTTTTGCCTTATAAAACATTAAGAGATTGGTTTTTATAACCGAAGTGGAGAGTGTCTACAGCGCGGTACGCACTGAGTCCTTATATAAAACAGATACGCTTTGTCTTTAAAGGGTTAATCAAGTGATACGAACACATACGTAGTTAAGTTGAGATTATTTCACGTGTGTGGAAATTAACGAGCTAGCACACTATTGCTATTTACAGTGTTGATGTGTATAATAATATTACTTTGCTATTACGTACTTATTATGTATTTGCATTGCCAGTTTTTATCACTTTACAAATTTAAGTTTGTTTAATACAGTCGAATCCGACCTCCGGGAATTTCGACATATGGTTTTGTAGACATCCTGTATCGTTATCCTGCAAGGCACATTGCATTTGCAGAAATGAATGGCTACTCTGCATGTTAAACTAATAACATGCATTATACGTAATTATCAGTTGCAGAAGTTCTGCGGCCAAGGATCTCTCATGTGCAGAAGCAGTCGTAGTTCCTGCACGGAACGGTCGTAACGCCTGCAGCAAATCTGCTGTATTTTCATGATGATGTGAAATTTAAAATAGATTAAAACAAATTTGATGTTCGAAATAGAAGGTAAAATTAATAAAGCTGATACGATAAGAGAACATAACCATATTAGCGCGCTAAATTTCAGTGGTTACTATATGTACCGACTGGTTTAATAATGAGAAGCTCTGCTTGTTGCCTAGACATTTTATTTATGTGACTCATACGATTCTTGTAATATAGAGAGACGTTACAACATTAACTTTTAGTCTTTCTAATGGAAACAACCCGTGTTCTCTGTGAGGTAGAAACTACATCTTTATATGCAGCGCAGATTAGTTCTAGTCTTAAAAGAGTTAACTGAAGCTTATTTATGGCGAAGTTGTTTTTCATATCCGCTTTTAAGATGCCTTTCTCACACAGGATATATCAAGGTGTTCAACTGACAAGTTTTAAGCAACTGTGACATAAATCGTCGATGTATTAGGTGATTCAGGTGTTATTAACTTATTATTGGCTCTGATGCTGTTAACCTCAGGGCAAGGTATACCGTCTGTAAATAGGCTGTACCATTTCTAGAGCACATTAATCATATCAAGGATCTTGCAGGAAGAACGATTCCGTGTTTCATAGCTATGACCTCCTGGTGACTGCACAGTGGCTGTGCATCTACAGGTATTGCCTTCTGCAGTGTAAATGTGACTAACGCCTACACTAAGTCTCCATGGCGTGTTGCTTGGGCAACTTTACTTTTATTGTGCTCTTCGTCTCCATTCTACCTAGGGACTACGCAGGGTCAGTCAGTGGTCGAGACTGCTGGTTCTGCTGTCTTATTAGACAATATGTACATGATGTAAATTTATTAGTTAAGCAGTAGGTGATTGCTGTAATTATCTTTTTGCTTCGAGGTATTTGGAACAGCAGGTTTATAAACATGCCTAACCAAATAAAATATTGGTTCATAATGTCTGTCTTCCTACACCTGAAAATTTTGCCCTTTATGTTTTCGAATCTACTTCTATTTCGAATTTTATTACCTTTGATCAAACGTCCTCTTCATCTCAACCTTCTTTACTATCTTAAGCTAAGGGGAGTTGTCCCTGTACGGGACATTGAGGTGTATGGGGGAGTGGAGACCATTCTTGACCTCGGCAATAGATGAAAGTGAGTAGCCAGCATCATTCCCCGGCCGCCTTAATCCCAAGGAAAACGACCCCGATGCCCATTGAATAGGAGCAGGAATTGGCTGCAGAGAGGAACCTGACTGTTAGAAGTTTGCCTGGAACTGAACTACAGTCCCTCAGTTGCGAAGCCTAGTCGCCGTACGTACTAACCTAGGGCGGCTGCGGTGCAACAAAAACAAAATGTTACTTTTAAATTTTACGGCAGCTCAGACCGCATCCTTATCATGGCATCGATTGACAAAGTTACTGACAAAGTTTCTCATTTAGTAGTTGCTTTATGTACTGGCAAGTTTAACATTCAAAAATTGTACATTCTGCCCACGAAGTGCCTGTATGCGTTTTGTATGGATTTCAGAACAAACAGAGACTATCTTCATGTAGGGCATTAACTGATTGGCTCTTATAACCAGACGGAGAGTTTAATGCAGGCTACGAACTGAATATGTAAATATAAGTCAGATGAATTTCGTCTTTAAAGGGTTAGTAACCATGCAAGTAACCATTCAACTATCAAAAGTGTGTTTATCCGAAAGATGTTTCTTTAAAATAGTCTTATGATTGAAGCGGGTTTCAAAATACTGCAGTTTGTACAGGGTATACAGAATGATAGACACACCGTGAGTTGTAACGGAAGACAGTATACTGAAGGTCAAATTTTCGCATGTAACGCTAGGCATTTTTACGAAGGTATTAGAAACTGACCAGAATCTGGGCTACAAACGTGTTACTTTGAGGATCTCTGTAACCTATGTAAGAATACCAAACAAAGTACCAAAGAGAAGATTTGAAGGGAAAGTAGGCCTACATTCCTAACAGGACACTGGAGAAAACTACACAGCGCGGAGCTTCATAATTTTTAGACGCGTTCGCAAAATTGCGAAAAGCGACTATGAGCTTCGTCCTGTCTGTCCGTCCGCATGGAACAGCTCGGCTCCCGCTGGATGCATTTTCATGAAATGTGAAATCTGAACGTTTTTCGAAAACCCGTTGAGAAAATTCAATTTTCCTTAAAATCGGACAAGAATAACGTGTGCTTTACATCAAGACGTTTGTACATTAATGAAAATTGATAGACGGACAGTTTCGCTACTTGTGGCTCTTAGCTTTTCAAAGAGGATTGGCCCTTCTAAGGCGTCAAAAGTTCTCCAGCCTTCGAACAGTGGGATAGTGGGTCAGAATTTTAGTCAGGCTGTATCAGATTTTTTTATGTGTTTTTGATGCCCTGTGTAGGTAGAGGCCTTGATACTAGATGATCTCCCGTTCAAGAAGTCCTATTAACTCTCTTACATACTCAGTTTGTAAATCCGGAAAAAGTGACCCTGGACAGAATTGATCGTAGCGCCATAGCCTACAGATAATGCTGCTTGGATGTGTAATCCCCATGTGGCCAGGGTCCTTCTGAGTCTCATTAACATCTGTGGACCTGGGAAAGCTGCTTCCTAAAAAACTATGAAATACTAACCTGGAGGTCGTGCAGTCTCCCTAACATTCATATTGTACGCTGTATGAGGGGACTCTGTAAAGAATGCATTCCCATGTAGAACATATGAAGGATTGACGAAACAATTTTGTGTACCATTCTGTAATATTTGATGCAGTAATGCTGAAGTAAGACAACAAAACTGCTTGTTCAATAAGTAGTGTCTTGTATAGCTGTCATGTGACAGATAAACAGGCAAATGGAGTGTGAGGGGAGGGAAAGTAGTTTCAAATATGTGGATCTGCAGGTAGCCAAACAGACTTCTAAGACACACTAACTGATTATTTGGTAGCATTAAAGTTGAGAAAACTGCAGGAATTACGAGGATACAAGTAAGAGACAATCTTCTCAATTTATGCAGGTTATTCAGATTTTTGGAATTAAGCAGCCTTTGTCTAGTTTAATAAATTTCCCTGAATTATTGTGAAAGACCTGAGTGAAAGACCAAAATATCTGTGAGAATTCCCGATCCTCGGGCGAGTTTCTGTACTTCATGATTTTCGGTCGGAAATACGAAATATTATTCCGAAGGTAAGAAGGGTAAATTTTACGGTTTGTTATTTTTACGTGTTTGCAGATGTATTTGGCAAAACAACGAAAAATTCATCATTAAGCGTTTATGGCTGAGATTCCAATCGGCAGCCCCACTCAACATGTAATTTTCTCCAGCCTTTTGTTGCTTGGACCTTCTTACGTTCAGATATTCTCATTACTGTGTTCTGCAACACCGTCAGTGCCCTATTTTAAATTTCAAATTTTATTTTTAACATTGTTATGCTTTTTAGGCAGGACACGGAAGAAAAAATTTAGTGACACAATGCTAGCAAGAAATCCTTGACTTTAATGTGCACTACTTTATCTGTGAACTTAATCTTCTTTTTTCGAAATTGGGGTGTATATTTCGTATTTTGATACAGTACTGTTTTGTTTCTCAGGTTGATGGGGATACGGTACCGCGGGACGAGCAGAATGATTTGAAATCATATCACAGGAAGGTAAGTGATCTGCAGCAGTAGTAGTTACAGGAATATATAGCCGTATTTGGTTGTACAGCGATTTGTGGGATCAGTAGAGGACACGTATAATATTGCTGTTTTGAGTGAGTAGGAAAGTCATAAATACTGCTCCGTAGACACCGTGACCCTATAGCCTTTTATAGGTTTAGTTACTTTCTGAGAAACATGCTGCCTCCATGTTCAAGTTTGAAGTAGATATAAGCAGAACGTCTCTTGGAAACAGTAGATTTCTATTAAACCACTCATCATCACATCCCAGAATACTGTCATAGTCACTGTTCCGAGAATCTCATATCTATAACATTTTAGTCCAATCAATGAGTGAGAGATAGATACGTCGATTTTCTTATGTTTTGCATACTAATTGAAATTCAGAAATGTTTTTTACGCGCTTTAAGCATGATACGTCGCCACTCCAACTGTTACGAGTCTTGCTGTGACAGTGGTCGAATTATTTTTAATTGAAGAAAATAATCCTCCATTTCCTATTCGTGAATGTTTATTTTGCAGAGGAAGTGGCGCAAACAAAACATAAAATGTTTTAGGATTTGTTGTATCATTTGTCATTTGGCGCTCTGACGTCACAAATTCTCGTCGTTTTCTGTCAGAGTGATTACCGTGAGCATGACTTAAATGTGAGTCGCTGCATTATTTCAAGACCTAGTAGGGAGGAGAAAATTACGAGGATAACGTTAGAAGGTTCTTGTCTTTTAAAGACTGTGGCTCATTACTGCATCACAAATGTACCATATGAACATGCATTTATTCAATGAAATCCGGGCTGGGAAGAGGATTGAGGGATTTATTAATGACAAAAACGTAATTTCTTATTCAGGCTATTGCAAGTGTATTAAAGGTTCTTTAAGTAACAATTTATTGATGATTTCCTTTACGAAGGTTTTAATGTACTGTGGCACTTCAGTGCCGATTACCCTCAAGGTTAAATTTATGTTCCACAGTTGTTTCCATTCTTCTGTGTCGTGCATTCCTAGCTGTGGTATTAGCTCTCACTTCTCACAAGACGGCTGTTTGCGCTAACTGATGTTAGCAGTTATACACACCTCAGCCACTGCCTTGACGCAATACTTCTGCTGGTAATAAATTCCAGTAACCCTGTTTGTTGTGTGCATGATGCCCCAACAGAAGTGCTACTCTTGAACATAGGTGATCCATTAGACTATGAAATATTAGAGAAGTAATGACCCTTAAAGTTGTTCTTAACTCTTAAATTTTGAGTTACAATTTAATGGCTCACACGAACACTTTTGTATTTCTGAGTTCGTTTTAGCAGTTTATTAGAGTACGAGTATGTGTAACCTGCTTGTTGGTGTGAGTGTACGTGTGATATTGGTGGGTGGTTCTTCGTAGCAACTTGACCAAACGCATTTTTGTGCAACTGAAATTCTTCCAAACCGGAAGTCTATTGTAGGCTACCTACATTGTGACTGTGGTCTCATTCGTGGGTGAATCCCCATGCTACGCGTTATTCTGCCTCTGAAGGCATTTCATAAATAGTGTCCTGCAGTGTTCTATGAGCTGCTTATTGGTCTACAGTTGAAACGTCTTCATTTCGAAGAGGCACTGTTTTGGTATTTTGAATTCAGTAAGGTATACACGGCTTATGCGCACAGGCTGGACGAAGTTGTGCAGTATAAATCATAGGTAATTCTTTGAGGTGATTCGATCCGTTGTTACAATAACAGTACAACCGTCAATCGCCCGTCAAACACAGCTACTGATTTGTAGGAACTTAAATATAGGCCTATAGCTGTGTTGGCGGACGAGTAATTGTTGTTATCATACCTAGTTCAACAGTGCCTTTCGGACCGCTTGTTGCATCTGTGGGTGCATCCTTACACATTGCTTAGGGGTTGTTAACAAAGGATTGTATTCAGGTTTCTTACGTCAACGAATGTCCAGAACCGTGGTTTGAAATAAACTCGGTTAGTGGACACTACACCTTTTTTTCGAAACTGACTTTTCTACTAGTACTACTGCTGCTGCTGCTGCTACAAACTCAGAACATACATGGGTCGAAGTCTGAACATTTCATTGACGTTATTTATACTTTTTTTGTCTGGTGGACGTTTTGTCACTAATGCCGAAGCTGTTCTCGTGATTGCATTTGTGTCGAATGAAATCGAAACTGAGTTAGTTTTCGGCAGCTGCTTTGTTTAATTGAATGCAGGTACTTGTAAATATAACAGATGTATTATTCCGAATCTTTTTGACCGGACGTGACAAGTACAATCACCTGTACGCTATACTTACATTGTGTTGTCCGCATGGACTAGGCGGTGTAAATATTGCAGCAAGTATATCTGCGAATTTGAAGTTGTGGTAGGATACGTGCCGCTGGGAATTAATCTGAATGTGTTATTAACAGTTCTTCTAAGTATGTCACGCTAAGATTGAGTGCAAATTTTAACAAATTCTGTGTGTAGGAATGTGTGGCATGTTTGCTAAGAATCAGCTGCTCCCTTTTCAAAATGAAACGTGTCCCTGACCTAATCTTACAGGAGAAAATCTGAATGATTTGTTGATGTTAACGTAATACATGAGACATGACTATTTGCTATGCGCTTACACTTTCTCAAGTTTAGCAGTTAACTAATACTTCCCACATGCGTATAATCTTCAGTGTTTTAAGTATTTGGCAAGAATAAATGCAAGGTCAAGTTTTTTGTCACGTGAAAGCTTCTCCGCCTCCTTTCCGTAAAAAATGTATCTCTGTCTCAGTATATTTCACGTGGTGTATCGGAATTATAGTCTGAATTAGTTAATCTGGAGCCGAGACAGTTCAGCCGATATAATAACTAACTTAGCCTGCGTCCAGTACGGCACCAGGAATGCCGGCAGGGGCAAGATATTTTTTCTTTTCGAAAGGACCGTGAATGGCCCTGGCGACCACCTAGCCTCCTATTCATGGTTACTGCTGGGTAGGGATTTTGGGTCTCAAAACTGGAGCAAGTACACTTATGATTACTATGTCTCTGAGCTTTGCCCATCGTTTGCTATTAAAAAGTACTGCTATGAACGTGAGACCATGCACGAAGTCCAGAAACCTCAGGGTCAAAAACAATTTGGAGTAATTAAAGGCAGTATTTATAATGTGGTGTGTTTTGTGAAGTTTTGCGTTGGAAACGTCAATTTTGTTTGTGTAAAGATAAGTAGCTGTTTACGCTATTTTTTATTACGTACCGTAAGATTTCAAAGATACTTGGCAGTTCATTTCCATCGACTGTGGTTGCTGGAGTAGAGGCCACTTATTCCTGTCAGTGGTTCGCAGAATCAAGTCTTTCGGGAAAAAACAAACCCCTGTTCTAGGCGATGAAGCCATCGGCAAGTTCCGTGTAATTCCGCCTCAAAAACGGCAAACACGTATTCTCTCATTTGTCTTAATATGGAATAGTCGAACATCTAATTGTAGTTAGTCGCACGCAATCCAGCGACTCGTAGTTTGAGAGTAACAGACTCTGGAGAAGGTACAAGTACAGACGTTTGGGTCTTAAAGAAGTAATTAAGTGGGTCTCAATCTGACCTCCCACAGAGATATTGAGAATAGTTAGATGCCCTCCTCTTTTCTGCATTAGGCCGACGACCTCCAGTTACTCTTTTGGTCACAGCGGAGAATTTTGATGATGTAGGCTTATTGTTTTCTGAGTGGTTTCTACAAATCAAGGCCTGTTGCCGGGAAGTGACCTCAGATTTTATCGTGTCAGTAATTACATGTTGTGCCCTTTTACGTTCTTTTATCTGTAATCCAGATTACCTCCAGCTACTCTTATGGCCTTAGGCGGAGAATCCTGGTGGAATAGGGGGGTATTAATTATATTAATTTTATGTTTTAAGTAACTGTGATATTGTTGAGCCGAAGGACAGGCTTGTTAACAGGTTGCGAATTGCTGAGAATGAGAACAAAGCTGTGGTGTCCTAAGTGGAGGCAATGTCCCGGCATTTTGTTGGAAGGACTGAGAAATATCACAAAATCTTTGACTTGGATAGCCAGTGTTTGCACTGCGAGGTGTGTTATTGCCCCTAAATGCAAATGTAATGGTAAAGGTAACCCTATTACTTGCCATGAAGGCACGTAGGTGGAAGTGGAGGTATAGCTGTACTCTTTCTTTAAGCTAGGCGCTAGAATGGGGTTGGTGGACAAGGAAACGCCTCGGCCGGTTTACACCCAGGAAGGATACCCGTTACCCGTTGTACAGGCGGCTCAGTGGGCCTCGGGGCCGGTCTGGACTTGTACGGAAAATCTCGCTCCTGCCGGGGTTGGAACCTCGGACCGTCCAGCCCGTAGTGCGTCGATATACCAGCTACGCTGTCCTGGCCGCCTTCTTACCCACAAACACGAGTGTTACTGTGTACGTTTAAAAGATACCCGATTCATAATCAGGAGTGGGGTTCGATCGCAGACCGGTCAGTATGGAATCTGTAGTGTAAAAGTGGCACTTCGACAGGGTCTTCTCCGAGTGCTTCGGTTTTCTCTTGTCGGTACAGTTCCACCTAGGTACCAGTCGTTTTTATTCGCGTGTCCTCTTTGCTATTTAACTTATTTAATTGGCAGAGTCGTTGAATACCGCGTCTGTCTCTTTCGCCATAACAGAGCGAACGATGTTAGGAGTAAACCTAAATTGCGCTGTGTTATGTTCATTGAAAGAAAGAATGGGCTTAAAAAGTTGTAAGAGGGAGAAAAAAGAGCGATGAAGACTTAATTAATTAATTAATTAATTAAGGAAATATTAAAGAGTAAAAAAGAAAGAGGAGGAATAGGGGAAAAAAACAAAAAGAGTTTATATGTCTCTGTTGGCTTACTTCGTTCAGTGTTTCGTAGCGTGTTGTACAAGAAATGTTTTACCGTAGCACGTTCAAAATGAAATAGTTAAGTACATTCTTTGTGCCAGTTTTGACAGCTGACTTCATTTTTTGACACATTAAAATCAGCATTGGAACTAAATCAGCATTGGAACTAAATATATTATACAAGATCTTACTCCTAATGTTTTTGCTCCCTTGGCTCGTTTTTCTCCGGCTGGGTGGTCTGCTAAGTGAAATATTTCAATAATTCGATCAGCGAAGTACGTAAGTCATTAGTTACTAACATAAGAAAATAAAACGAATATATAATTCTGAGTCGTCGTCGTCGTCATAGTAATTGCCCGCTGTAAAGCAAAAACGTGACCACGGGTGAACGAACATGCAGACAGACAGACAGACAGACAGACAGAACAATGTACGTTGCCTTCACAGTGTGTTGCAGCATGGGCTTGGAACAAATAACACAGCATTTTCACCGACAGACTATCTGGCCGAGTGCATTTTGAGAGATGGCAAGTTGTGCAGCCGGTCAGAGCGTATACTCGTACATCATAGTGTGTTGTTCAACTACATTCGACACTGAAGCAGAAGGGAAGAAATACTGACGAAAGGACAGCAGAAAGAAATGAAGCGAGCACGGTATAAGAAAAGAAAAGGAAAGAAAGAAAGAAAGAAAGAAAGAAAGAAGGAAAGAAAGAAAATAAGAAAGAAAGAAAATAAGAAAGAAAGAAAATAAGAAAGAAAGAAAGAAGGAAGGAAGGAAAGAAAGAAAGAAAGAAAGAAAGAAAGAAAGAAAGAAAGAAAGGAAGAATTAAACGGCAATGAAGGAA
Organism: Coptotermes formosanus; assembly: GCA_013340265.1. NCBI lineage: Eukaryota > Metazoa > Arthropoda > Insecta > Blattodea > Rhinotermitidae > Coptotermes > Coptotermes formosanus. The sequence goes on along the minus strand of BLKM01012995.1, from coordinate 2,641,673 downwards.
ACAAACACAGAAAAGTATAAATGAATTAAAGGTACGAAGATGGGAGAGGGATGAAAAAAGAGCCCGTAGATAAAAGTGACAAATTCTATTTCTTCTGAAGTAAAGGCTCACGTCACTGCTTTTCTACAGACCCCAGATTCTACACCATGTGAAAAGCAGAAAGTCTTTATAATTCCTTACATTTTCCGTGAAATTGTATAGGCGAATATGAACTTATTAAAGAGCCAGGATTCCTCAGTCGGTATAGCAACCGAACTTTGAGCCAGAAGAGTGAGGAATCGTGGGTAGGTGCCCCGCAGGGGAGGAAGATTTCCTCATAAATAGAATATCCCATCCGGGACCCACCGGCCTTCCTGTTCGTGGTTACAGCGGGGCTTTTCTCTGCGATTAAGCCGGGTGGTACGTGAAGCCCACCAATTCTTCTTCAGCTTCTTCTTCTTCTTCTTCTTCTTCCTCTTCTGCTGCGGCTTCTTCTTCTTCGTCTTCTTCTTCTTCTTCCTCCTCCTCTTCTTCTTCTTCTTCTTCTTCTTCTTCTTCTTCTTCTTCTTCTTCTTCTTCTGCGCTACAACTTCAAAAGTTAGAAGTTTTGGCTTTCTCGACGATTTCCTTCCATTTGCGTCGGTTCCTGATGCAGTCTCTCCAATTGTTTATTCTCATGTTTTTTAAATCATTTTTAACATCATCCTCTCACCTGTTTTTGGGTCTTCCTAGTGATCTTGTTGACATGGGTTTCCATTCATGTATTTTTTAACCATTCTATCATCTGGCATGCAGTGTACTTGTCCAAACCAGGCTAATCTTTGTGCTTTGACGTGATTTATAATATTTTTGTTTCCAATCAATTTATTTAGTTCTTCGTTCGATTTAATTCTCCACGTACTATCCCTTTCTTTGGCGGGTCCATAAATTCTTCTTAATATCTTCCTTTCGAATACCATTAATTTTAGTTATATATTTTCTTTTAACGCCCACGTTTCACAAGCATATGTTACCACTGGTCTCACTAGTGTCTGATACATCCTTAGCTTAGATTTTTTTGATGGTAATTTGCTTTTGAATAAATCCTGATTGGCGTAGTAGGCTTTATTACCTAAAGTGATTCTTTCTTTATTTCTTCCCCTATTGAGTTATTTTCATTTACAGTTGGTCCGAGGTATTTGAAGGATTCGACTTGCTCTGAGTGGGTGCTGTTGATGTTAACACCATCCATTTCATAGTCTTTCTTTGTGCTTCTTAGGTATTTTGTTTTTTGTTCATTTATTATTAACCCAAACTGTGCTGATATTTCTTTCAAACTTTGGAAAGTGTCAACAAGAGAATGCTTTGTTCTTGTGGTTATTAGTATATCGTCAGCTTAAGCAGAACATTGTTTTAGGCGTGTAGAGATGTTTCCTCTTAGGTCCAACTATTTTAACACGCCATCTATAACAATACGGAACAAGGTTGCAGACAGGGTGTTGCCTTGCTTAACTCCAGAATCTACTCTAAATTCTTCTGTAAGCTGATTATTTATCTTTACTTTTGCCGTTGTGTTGATGAGGGTTAGTCCAATTAATCTTATTATTTTAGTAGGAATCTCATATTTGGTTAGACATTCCATAATTTTATTCCTTCTTACGGAGTCAAACGCTTGAGTGTAATCAACAAATATGTGGTATAAATGTATATTATATTCATAACATTTTTAAAAAATTGGTCTCACTATGAAGATATTGTCGATGGTGGATCTATTTGATCGGAAACCCATTTGAGGGTCACCCAGTTTATTTTCAATTATATCAGCCAGCCTTTTATTTAATAATATCGCAAATATCTTGTAAATTATATTTAGTAATATTATTGGTCTGTAATTATTACAGTCCAGCCTGTCACCTTTTTTATAGATGGGGCAGATAATTCCTTCATTCCATTGGGCTGGAAGAGTTTCATTATTCCAGATATTTAGGATTAATTTATATATTCTCTGTTTTAAAGTTCTTCCGCCATATTTAATTAATTATCCAGGTATATTATGTGTCCCTGCAGCTTTATTTGTTTTCAGTTTATTAATTATTGAACAGATTTCATTGTAAGTTGGTGGTTCTACTTCGTCATGACTATCAGTTCTTGCACTTGTTAAATTTAATCTTTCTGGTGCCGTTGTTACACGTAAGATGTTTTGGAAATACTCCTTCCATCTTGCCAGCACATCGTCAATTTGTGAAATCATGTTGCCTCTGGTATCTTTACAAGTTGTAGGCAGTATTATTTGCTGGGGCTTGAAAGTTTTAATTTCTTGAAAAAATGTTCTCGTTTCATTTCTTTTCTGATTTTGTTCAATTTGTAATATTTTATTATGAATCCCTGCTTTTTTCTTCTGTCTAAACAGAACATTTGCTTCCTTTCTCATTTTTATGTATGATTCTTTGCTTGCTCTGGTTTTTTGTTGTAGCCATTTATTCCTTGATTCGTTTTTTCTTTTTATGCACTGTCTACGTTCTTCGTCCCACCATTCGTTCCTTGTGGTTCTGTTCTGTATTTGTATAACTTCGTTAGCAACTTCCGTTATTGCTTCTTTCATTCTTTCCCATTGTTCTTCAACATTGGTTGTATCTGGGATGGCTTTTAGTTTGTTATATAGTGATATTCTATATTATCTAAGTTTACTAGGGTTTTGCATGTTTGTTTTGTTCCATTTTGTTGTTTGAGCTGATTTTCTTTTATATGTTTTCGGTAACTTTTGTTTTAAGGTGGCTTTCAATAGGAAATGGCCAGAATCAATGTTGGGACCTCTTAGGGATCTTACGTCTTCAATTACTTCCTTCTTATTCATGGAAGCCCACCAATTACCTCATATAATATCAAGGTTAAGAACACATGGAATGATCCTTCCATAGCTGGTACAGAGACAACTTGATGTTTATCTTGCAGAGCTTTAGTAACCCTGTACGTCCCGCTCTTAAAGTGGCAGGTTTCTTGTTGAGATTTGAACAACCGGGAGGCCATAAGAAGAAAGGTACTACCAGATGCAACATAAATTACTAAAGTAGTTTGGAATATACTGAAAATCTTTCTGCTAAGAAATGTCATGTAGTTCCACCTGTCTCCAAAATTTCAAACTACATTCTAGACAGGTGTGTAATGTCACGCTTTTACGCAATAACGTTCAGAACTTCACATTCACTTTTGAGACGCGTATATCTGCAGAAGAAGCACAAATTGCTATCTGATTTTCCATAACTTCGCGTCAGTAGTCGAAACTGTGTATTCATTTGTCATCTGTACCTAGTACGGCTTGAAAGATATTTGCGTGTAAAATACGGCATTGTATATGTCAGCACGTTCAAATTAAGGGATGTTTGGTGCTTCTCGTAGGTAACAGAGGCGGCTGTGACAAACTAAGTGGATCGCTTGGTGATTCGCGATCCGGAGCTCAGGTCTGTCGGAAGGGTGTTTTGGAAGGCACCGTGTAACCTTCCGCTAAACCTGGCCACCGACCAGGATTAGCCATTGCTTGGAGCACAATATTTAGGTTGGTATCAATAGTCCGGTATAATATATATTTTCGGTAGCTCATGCACTACTTGCATAGAAACGATACACTTCAGTTGCCTCCCTTGTATGATGCTGTACAGTAAGGACGTAAAAAATTCTTTATGTTTCTACTGACAACGCCATATCTAAGTAAGGGCGGTCACATATATACTGAAAAATTGCTCTGTAACAGGTGGATTGGTTACTGGACCGTAATTGTTTTTGCGAATTCTTCTAAAGGGTGTGTGATATTTTCATCAGTTTATGAATTCGCTACCTGTGGAACGGTAGGTTTTCTAAGGAACATTTATTTGTAGTGACCGAACTGGTTTTGCAAAATGTCATGACTGTAGATCACTTTGCCTACATGATAGATAATATCTCCGATCACGGGAAGTAAGTCCATACGAAGTACCATGTAGAAGTTTTGTGGTACTTTCTTAGAATTTATTCTTGTTACCTGAATTATTCATCGATTCAAATCTACAGTATGCCTCAGAACCTGAAACTACACCGCTCGTGAATAAACCCCTGCCATTTGTTGCGTATTTCCACCATTCCTCAGTTTATGACCACTCGTGATATTTATGAACACCCACATTACAACCGTAAAGGGAAACAAAAGAAGCATCAAATTCATTTCAGCAAGGGTTTAACGATGTGCGAGACACAGCTGCGACTTGGTTGGATTCATAATGATAAAGTTATAGAATTAGATTAATGTCGCATCTGAAATTTATTCCTGATATCAACAGCAGACGAACAACACCAATTAGCAGAAAGAAACCTTGAGCGATTGTAATTTGTTAATCTTCTTTACCATCTTTGACTTGACCCTGTATGGCGCATGTTTCTTGAAATGATTTCGCGAGTAGGTTGCAATATTTCGACACCGAACTACTCACCAGCCCACTGACAGCAGGATACGAAGGTCTCTGCATTCGGGTTTGACATCCGCGGAGTTTTTGTAAGTCAGTGGCTTGTAGGCTTGTAACATATTTATCCTTGTCCAAGAGAAAATATATTGTTAATTTACTTACCCATAATTGGCCAGCATAATGAGCATGAAGATGCACAAATAGAAGGTCAAAGAGTCTCAAGTCAGAACCTTGTTTTGCCTTGGATGTTACTAACCGGCTGGTGTGGCAATGTTTAGTGGTTTCCGTCAGTCCTTTTCACGCGAAATCTGGAATTTGTGTCGTAAAATGAGCAGGACATTTTATTTCAATATTCTGTTCTACCAATCGGTAGGCGACTTAGTAAACTTTTAATTTATTATTAACCGTCATTAAATGTTTTGTCCTGTCCTCTGAAGCAGACAGACGGTCCAAATTCATTTCGTCAGTTGGCCCTGTCTAGCAGGACCTGCAGTTACTGCATACAAAATTTATAGGCCGTGTTTTGTAGGATCTGCATTTACAACGTACAAATATACAGGTTCTGCGTGGCAGGATCTACAGTTACACCTTACACAGTTGTTAGGCCTTATCGTGTAACACACGTAATTACTATATCTGCTTTCGTACAATATGCAGCTTCCCATATGATACGGATATGTGAGCTGAGCATACTCGTTTGCAATGAATACGTAGCATTAGACATTCCATCGCGAATTGTGTCCTAAAAGGATTCATATTTTTGTATAACGCTTACGTCGTTTGTAAACAGTTTTCTAAAAACCGACAGCTGGTATCTGTGAGCGCTTTGCTACACGGAATATTTGTTTTTATTTGTTGCTCACCAGTTGGTGTGTAAAATGTGTAGCAGCTATAAATAACTTGTATGTGTTTTAAATCCGATTAGCTTTGGTTTAGCATTATTTTCCGTCTGTGCGGCCCCGCCGAAGAAGCATTTCTGGCTACCGCTGTGCGCATTAAAAATGCAATTGAGTTCGCCGCCGGTTTAGAAACCTCTATTTGCTCTACGACTTCTCGCAACGTGATTATGGCCAGTTGCCCTGATTTGCGAGTGGTGAGTGAATGAGCACTTCTAGCCGAAGGAGAAGCCTTGAGGAAGATCACGAACGCACCATCCCAACGATTGCACAATGTTGTTACACATTTCACTTTTCTCCTCAGTACGCAAGGTAACACGCTGGTCATTTTTGTTCGTGTTTGTCTGGCGTCACGTGTACAGTTATAATCTCCTCTAAGTCGCTCACAAGGATGCTCGTTTTTGTTTAATACCATAAGTTGAGTCTTTTTAAGACGCACTGATGCGAACTGTCGACAAAATAGACACGTGTTGGACTGGAATGGTTGCCCCCCCCCCCCCCCAATTATCCTCCGGATTTATATGTTGGAACTGAATTTTATGTGCAATATTCCGTTTCGTCATGCATACCTGTAACATAAATATACCGGCAGTGAATCAGAATTTAAGGTTAATTAATAATTGTGGTTATGGCTGCAGACTTTTGTACCGCTTTAAAGCTATTGAAATGCGAGTTCTTTTTTGGCACATGAAGCAGTGTAGCTGAAGTCTGCCTTCTTCTGGGATGTGAGACCGCGTCACTGGGAAATAGGTTCTCCAGTTTCAAGACAACGTAATTGTCTCATCTTCAAGGGTGAGACCACTACGTTGTCTTGGAATTCGGGAACCTATTATCCATTGACGCGGCATCACATATCAGAAGGTAGACTAGTACTGCTGAAACGTTGGAGTAATTCGATTTACTGTAGTACTGATCCTATCACTTTTTACAAATAGTGGTGAGTTGTTTGTTTCAACGTTAAACATTTTGTTCCGCTGCTACAAGATTAACGGAGAATGATGACAGGTGTGGTGGAATAAAGAAACGGAAGACCTGCGACCATAGTCTTGGTGGTTTCTGTGTATTGGGATGATACTACACTTTTGTTGCGAGAGAAATGGCTTTGTTTGTTTGTGAATATGAACGCGTGGGATGCTGTGACGTGCACATTTTTCTCTTCATGCTCTGATGTTATGTTACTGGCGAAAGGTATGCAAGTTTACGTACAGAAAGTCACAGAGTCTGTGTGATTATTTGCGATCACACTTCTGTGGTAGTGTCTTTCCCTCGCGGCCAAGTAATATTCTGTGTTCTAGATATGCAAACAGAATGAACAACACGATGCACAATTTATAGGACAAAGTTTTTACATTTAATGGAAATGTCGAGAAAAGAAGACATTCTGTATGGCACTTAAGTAGTTTTAGGCGTGTGTGTTTAGAATACCGTTAGTACTGAATTCTTTAATAAATTAACTTTAGTGGAATTATTAAATTTGTTTCCAGAAAACCATAATTTTATGTTTGAAGCTGCATATGAATTTGACTGCTCTGAGTTTGATGCAATAGACTCACATTAACACGCGTTTTAAATGAAAGCACTTCCAGTAGTCGAATAAAATGGAAAATAGGTTCAATAATGAGAAAACTACCCAGAAATACTTGGGAAAAATGTAAAATTCTATTAAAATGTAGAATCCTGTTAATTGTGCTAAACAGTTTAACTATAAGAAGCGTACTTCTGCTTTAACTTTCCCTGGGCTACGTTCTTTCATGGTCATGAGACTTTCTGTACACTCCGCATCCACACACCAGAAAGCAAAAGTAAAAAATGTCAATTTTAGGTAAACAGTACCATATATTTTCTTACACATACACAACACTGCTGTGTATTTGCTCTTCATATGGAATACGGTGATGCTTGTAAGGTCAATATTGAGTACTCAAAAGTCATTGCCTTATTCTTTGTTGCCAATATCCGAGGTAAAGTTGGAATTGCGCAAATTGCTTTCCGAGTTTTTGCAAGGTCATAGAATTTTGTTTACAACTGTTTTGTACATCAAAGAAGAAAAAATAGAAACGTTTATGGGGTCATAGCCGACATACTCTTCACGTTGCCACCATTTCGCTACATGTGTTACTCTAAACTTACATCACTTCATATATTTCAGAGTATTGCGTCACATGTGTGTTCGTTTCTCATTTACTTCATGTAATGTGAACAGAGGTTTTGATCCTTTGTTTTTTCCATCAACAGACCTTGTTGTAGTCAAGTTCTGTTAAACAGAATTTGAAACTACTGAAGCGTTTCATCTGACCCATACAGAATGTGACTGGAACATACAATTAAAATTATGCAAACGCGGAGACAAACGAAGATTCATTTTAAAGCTCAGTTTTCTTTCTAGGCCAGCGTGTCTGTCATGAAAGATACGTTTAAAACTAATACAGAAAGTTTCCGAAATAAATAGTATTGTGTTTTATTTTCGCTATTTCACAGATATCGTTGTACGTCCTTCCGTAATATAGAATATTGGCTGCATGTTTCGGTCTGGTGGAGCCATAATCAGGCGGAAACGACACACACCCTGTCACCAACCGGTAAGGGACTCGTGAGACAAAGACATACACGGAGTGGAATGAATGTGTTAAACAAATATTGGTGTTGAATATTTGTGAGACGGTTAAAAATGCGTAACAGTAAGAGGAGGATTAAAACGAAAATATATTGCGCAGGTATTGGTTTGAATTTCTGTACGTGATCATCAACTATACAGCCTGGAAGTGAAGCTCAAGGCATTTGTAGCTTCTTCTCTGTATTGACGCCCGAAATTGCTCCTAGCAAAGAATCCCCGGCAACCATTGTCTAGAAGACTGGGTGGATTGCAGACCCAGTCTTGACCTGGAACTAAGTAACTGTCCAGAGATCGACAGAGTATTGTAGTGTCGTCATGTTGTAGTCACATAAATTATGCGGTATGACGGTTGTAATATTCGTAGAAATTATTTGTCTGTTTATTGACCGTACTATGTGTTTGCGTAATTCCTCCATTGCGTACTGTTATAATAGGTGTACAAGTATGTGACGTTTTAATTAAAGTTGAATCAGTAACTGCTGATAATTGTGACTGTCTTATGAGACACGTAAGGGCATAGCGGGGAAAACACGTAGAGTCTGTCAGGCTTATGGTACGTATTGTTACCAGTGACCAAACTTTAAAGTGATTAACACTAGCCGAGTGACTACAAAAACTACAATGCCGGCTGCGTTGATGACCCATAGTACTCCTGTTGCTCGGCTTGCAAGCAATCCCAAATATGGACCAGCGGCAGGGCATGTGAAGTATCAGTGTTTCCACAGACCTCATCATTCAGTTTGATGAATCGGAACTGGGAACGAGTCACGCGTCTCGTCTGCGGTATGCGTTGTAACGTCACCGTTTAGTGTTGAAGCAACCGCAAGAGGTTATCTTGAAGGCAATCATTGGTCTGCTTTTGTGCAATGCGTCAATCACGGACAGACCCCACCAGGAGTGTGTAGTGCTTTTAATCCTTTCTTTTGATTGTGCCATTACCGCGCTTAATTCACCTGATTATGATGACTCAGTGCTGTTAAATCTGCACTCTGCTTTCAGTGTTAGTTCTCACCATTCTAATTATGAAATCTCTTGTCTTTTGAGAATACAATAGCTTCACGATCAACACTGCGTAGTTAAGATGCTACTTTCATATTTCATCTGGCGTAATAATTCTGTTTTTAATGAATCCTTGGTGTTAGTTGAAATCGAAAGTGTAGAGGTCCGACGTTTGAAATGGTAAAATTAGAATGTAAATCATACGATTATTTTTACGGTTTCTCCCCAATACGTTTATGTTTTATAATATGAGTAACATGTAGAATTTCAACAAATGTGGCTATTAGTGTCGTTAAATTGGAATTTATGATGTAGCCTTTTTTTTTAATTTTCTGATACGATAGCGTAATTTAAAGAACTGTGCGATTGTTTGGTGGTATAATTTGTGTTGGTTCTGAAGCGGCTATAAGAGTGCTTTTAATTTTGATTTCAGTTGTACAGGCATACATAAAGTACGAGGTAGGTAGTTTACGTACAGTGTAAAATTGTGGCGCGTTGACGTAACAGTTTTTTAGGGGAAACACAACAGTACATTCTGTGTGTGTTGTTGAGTTACATGTCACTGTCAACTACATAAAAATACTGAGTGTTGCACAACAGTGCTTTTATGGTAAATTTATGTCACCGGCAACAATGCAACATGTAAGTGCCAGTTTCTGAAATAAATTATATTCCAAATAATTTACTCTTTCACACGTTACATACGTAATTATAAACGCTGCACCGAAACAGAAGAATGTTCGTTTGCTCATGGCCTTCTTTAGACGTACAGTTTGGTTGAAGAGATCGTAATGACGTGTAGGTCGTTGCGAGGTTTCGCAGTTTTTGTGTCACGGTAGAACATTGTCCGACATCAGACGGGATTAATTATGAAGCAATAAGTATTAAATACTGTATCTATATGATTGCCTTAGTTATCCGGCATTCAAATCGCATCTTTTCTGCGCCCTATTATATTGTCATCTGTGGCGTCTCTAGATGTACCATATTTTTCTACATTATCTCGTAAGCGGCACGATTTTGCGGAAAAAATGTACCGAACATAAAATGCGTATCTTGATTTTCTCCGCAACTTTTGTCTGAAGCTTTTCTCATTGTAAGAAGAATTTAGCGAGATATTATCATATATGTGCGTAGGTCTTCATGTAAAGTACCCGTTATTCTTGTCAGATTTTAGTTAAACTCGAATTTTCTGGCCAGAGTTTCGAAAAAGCCTCATATGTCAAATTCTATGAAAATCTGTCCAGTGGGAGCCGAGTTGTTCCATGCGGGCGGGCCGACAGACGGACGGACGGGCGGACGGACGGGCGGGCGGGCGGGCGGGCGGGCGGGCGGGCGGACGGACAGACGGAGAGACAGACAGCCAGACAGACAGATATGGCGAAGCTAACAGTCGATTTTCGCAATTTTAGGAAGGCACCTAAAAAGAGTAGTCACGTTTTTCCTTTCCGTTAATGTTATATGTATGTTGCACATTGAGAATGTCTGTGAATAAAATTCTGTATCAGGCTTCGATTTTTTTAATAGACAAGTAGGATACTGTAGATTACACAAGAAGCCGGGATAGCGCAGTTGTCGTCGTGTTGAGGCCGTTGGCTGGACGTGTGGGGAATAGTGATTGGATTGATTCCTTCCTTTTATTTCTTATCCATAACGTCCAGACATGATTTTAGGCTTTCCAGCTGTCTTTTCAGTTGCTATCGGGGGTAGATTGGTCGGGGCATGAAGCTGCTTACTCACTGATGACGTTAGAAATGAATGGTTCTATACTTCGTCTCCATCAAACGCCTTCATGACTTGCACATTAACACCTTCAGTTTACAGGTGCGTTCAAAAAATTGAGTAAGTGTTCAGAAAAATCGGTGCATCGAGTATTTTATGTGGGTGTATAATACAAACATACGTACAAGTCGAATGGACTTATTATAGATATACGTTCTGTTGATCAGTCATGAATTATGGGACGAAGAATACGTCATAGCATTACACTAACCGTCGTAAATTGTTTAAAGTACAAAATGCCTTAATGACGTTCTGTAGAGGATAAAGTATATTTTACAAATTATCTCCCGTGAATCTGGGGCCGCTCGCTTTCTGGGATTGCGGGTTCGAATCCCGCCGGGGGCGTGGAAGTCTGTCTCTTGTGAATGTTGTGTGTCGTCAGATAGAGGTCTCTGCGACGGGCCAATCATTGGTCCAGAGGAGTCCTACCGAGTGTGGTGTGTCTGAGTGTGATCTCGAAACCGCAAACAGTGAGGAGCCATAGGCCCACTAGGGCTGTCGAGCCATGGCAAAAGACAAATCTTCAGTACTTGACTTGGAACGGGGTGTATTGTGTGGTATTTGGTGCCGTATATTTTGTGGCGTACCAAAAATGACGTGTACTTCTAAGCGTGTTGACTACTGTGTGCAGCATTGCCACTGCAAATTTCCGCGAAATTTGGCGTAGGCTTTAGTGTGTCGCTATCACACCCTGTAACTCCGTGTTGCTGGAACCACATTCCCAGTAGCAGCTCTGGACAATACAAGAATGTCATTAATGTTTCCACGTACCATCCAAAATTAATTGTAACATTCTCTCTGTAGGCATCCTTGAAGAATTAGGCCACAGGTTGCCTTTAGGGGACGCACCGCACGTAACAGGTACAGGCGTATCTTCTACCGACGAGAGTTACTTACGTAAACGAGCAGGCGGTATAAGTTTTCGTGCTGTTATTTACTGAAAGATAATTTCCTGATTGGTTATTAGGTTATATTACAATGCCATGTCAGCTAATGAGGTTATGTGGCATCGAATACGATACCGTTACGCAAATGTGATTGTATTAGATGATGGTTAAATATGTGATGAGGACTGTCTTGCTGTGTTGTATTAATGCATTTTTTTCGAGTGGAGGAGGGAAATATAACGACTAACAGGCAGGGCTGTGGAGTCGGAGTCGGATTCGGTAAAAATGTACCGACTCCGACTCTGGCCTCAATTTAAAATCTTAACTAGATACTCCAACTCCAGAGCCCTGATAGCTACAATAACCATTAGACTTGTATTTAAATATAGGTTATAAGTGTAAAAAGTAGCCTGATGATTCACGTGGTGGTGATGAAATGTCCTATAGGTTTACTGTTATTGATATATATTGAGATTTTATGAAGGAGTCGGAGTCGGAAATTTTTGGTACCGACTCCACAGCCCTGCTAACAGGTCATACATTTCTCGATCCTTATTCGAACCTTGTTCATGCTTCATGCTAGGCGGGGGGCTGATCATTGTACCTACTCACGCATTGATATAACCAGTGGTTTTCAAAGATTGTACGTGAAAGACCGACTCCATTATAACGTTGAAACATATGCGTCTTAAGAAGACGTTGACATACCAACTGGATGTTGAGGAATATGAGCCTGGATACAGTTCATTGAGTAAAATGACTGATTTAGGACCGGAAGACAGGTGTTCGATTCTATAGGGGAGGAGAGTTACATGTCTCTTCGCCTCTGAGTCCAGACCATATCACAGGACCAATCAGCCTCTTACCGCAGCGAGTACCGCATTCTCTTTACCAGGAGTAAAGCAGCGTTAAGCTGACCTTCTCTGGTACGCATTGGATGGCGGGCTGGGTGGACCTCAGACCCGGTGTTGACTCCTTGAAATCACTGTTGCTTGTGCCGGAAATCGAAACACGATTCCTTGGTTACTCGGCCCGTTGCTTAGGCAACACACCGCCTGCATTATATCGGCCCCCATCGTGGTGTAGTGCCAAAGTTAATGATGAGCGTGACGGTGGCGCTGCTTTCACGTAATTTTTATGGCGTATATCTTAAGCGCGCTAACTTATAGGCTGTTTTTACACGGTTAGGAAATTTATGTCACGAAGTTACATTTCAGAGTGTTCGGAAGTTTTGTACATATTTGTTGTTCAGTTGCTGTTCGTCATGCAGCCGGTCTAAGAATGCTGTGCCCTCGACTTACCCCACATAGTGTTCGGAATTTCCGTTTTTATACATGCCTACTGTGCTCTGTGCAGAAATTATAACATATTATGGGCCAGATATTCTGCGCGCTCGGATCTTTATGAGGGAGGGAGTTTGGCGCAATTAATTTATCTTCATGAAACCACCGCTTTGATAGTAAGAATTTAATGAATATGGTACCAAGCAGTGGATAGCATGTTTGATACTTAGGTGTAGACATACTGTAAAGAAGGCGCTTTTAATTGTGGACTTCCTTGGAATTAATTTCTGAACTGTCTTTCCTGATTGTCGCGCATTTACTCCTGGTTACTTTAATCTGGGGTACGCACCAAGGCCCCTAAACATCAAGTATTTCCAGCTTTTTATCTTTAGCTTTTAAAGGTAATATTTGATTGGCTTTTATCTTCTTATGTGAAAACAAAGGCTGAAGAAACACGCCTATTTTCTATCACTTTCACTTCACTGATTTTTAGTACTGAGTATGGTAAGAAATCATAACTCTGGAATCTCCATAGTGTTAATTCGTGCAATTAAAGGAGAAACTGACTTTGTAACACAAATTATAGGAAATATGAGGCATGTTTGAATTTTTGCTCTGATTATTCGGAATCTTTGTCGGACCATATTGTCTTTGGATTTGTAACTGTTTCTTCGGCCTCGGTTGACTCTGCCATATCTCTTACACTTATTTCTTATATGGCGATAAATTATATTAACAAGACTGTGCGCAAGTCTTCATGTAAAGTGTCTTTTATTTTTGTTAGATCATAACCAAACATAAGTTTGTTTAACAAAATTTAGTAAAAAAATTCCCAGGACAAAACTTCACGAAGATCCGCTCATTGGAAGCCGTGCTGTGCTTATGTGGGCACACATGACGTAGCTAGCAGTCGCTTTTCACAATGTTTTGCGGAAGCACCTAGCGTGTTTGAATCACAGAATTTTTTAGATAGTTTAAACTACTAGTCAAACCTCTGTGGACATGGTGGTTGGTTTTACACGGTTTTCACTTTGTGTTTTAATGTATCATTTTATCACACACATTAAACTGAATTCGTATATGTTTTTATCTGAAGACGGAAATTTACTTTTAAATAAACTATAGTTTTTGTGTATACTGAATTGTGCGACGATGCGTAATCATACTTATAGGAGAAATTTCGTTGTGCGTCTTTTGTGTCTGAATAAGTTATGAGCATAGTAGATATAGATACAAGGACGTTTCTGAGGCCGGCTTCTATCTTCATTTTCACTATACATACGTATATGTATGTAGGTATGTATGTATATAAATAAATAAATAAATAAATAAATAAATAGAGGGAGCGAGAAAGAACGAAAGAGAACTAGCACCGTATCATAGATGAGTTTGTCCAGACAATAGACAATGTAAATTTATGTTTCTGTGGTAGTACATTATTGTTGCAAGGATTTGGAAGTTGCTATGCTTTGCTAATTTTGGAAGAAATATATCATCGTTTGTCTTGCAAGGGTACTAAGTTCTCATTCAAGTAGAATTCGGCTCTCTTTTATATAACAGGCCCACACGGTGCTGTTTTTTTTTTAATGCTTGACGGCTTCTTGCCTCGGAAGAACGATGACTCACTTCCTGGCGTGTAAGTTCCCTTTTATTGTCATTACACAGTTGTATTATATTCTCATTATATCACCGTTTGCTACGGGCCATAATTTATCTTACCCACCTGGTAACGCGTTTAGCACCTGTTGCTGCTATACTTCCAGCGCACAGGAGCCAAAACTGAGAGCCTGAGTCGGTGTGGACAGCCGAGACTTTCGGTTGTGGAAAGGATGGGCTGATATGTTTCGAAAGTTGCTGACTTGAGGGGTCTGCTTTGTTATAAGAAGCATATATCAGTGTATAATCTAAGGAAGCTATGGACTTCTTTGTGCAAAGTACGTAACATTAATTAGTAAATGGGAAGGCCAACTTGTCTGTCCGTCCGTCCTTCCTTCCGTTCGTCCGAGCTTTCCTCAGCAAACTCTATCTCCAGAACTATTCGACATATTTAGATTAAATTTGATAGTGGGTGTTCCGCGCAACAAGTCGTGGAAGGAGTTACATTTCGGGGCTTCCCCGTATAAATCCCACTACGCATAAAGCTGAAGTATAACATTGTTGACTACGTAAAAATAACCAGGCGAAAGATAAATTTACGCATGACAGAACGTACTAATATAACATTTCCCAATGGCCGTTAATTGTCCCGAGCATTTAACCAAGTATGTGGACTGAAAGTTCATACCGTTACTCTGTACGCTGTATGTAGTGTAATTAGATTTGCAATGCTCATTTTCATCTGCACTGAACGTACACCAATACCGTCGAAGTACTCCTAAATATTAAAGGACACATCTGGGAAATATGTGTATTTAAACAAAGAAAATGGGTAATGCACGTTTGTAGGCTAATTTCCCTTCTTTTTCTGCTTTCGCAAACCAAGGCTTCGCAAACCGATTCGGAGACTTATTTTAAAACTACAGGGAATTTTTGTTATTAATGTTTGGAATTTATTCTAGGACCATTTTGAAGCGAGATGGTTATTTAAAACGCACTTTAAAATTGAATTTCCAATATGTGTTTCAACAACCGTTCTCGATGCCAAACCTCTCATGTGTACAAGCAGCCTGCTCTTTAAGCAACGGTACTGTCGAACGAACTCTGCTTGTAGCACTTCAAAATCTTGTGTACTCGTAAATATGCTGTAAGTAACTCTGAAAAACTGCTGAAGTGTGTAATAAGATAATTTAAGCCGAACGTTCTTGTGAAATACATTTGAGACCTTGGGAAAGCGAAAATACATTGGCAAATCTTTGAGGGATAGAGACGTATTTTGTGTGTGTGTGTGTTTGTTGACTGTAGTATAAATACCGTGAGAGCGGGAATTTGTACCAGCGTCGAGACTTCCCTCAAACAAACAAACAAAAACACGAACGCGCGCTCGCTTTATTGGACACACAGTATTGTCTTCCCTCGGTTTTCTCGATACTGCATATAGGTCTGCATATTTTGTATGAAATATTTTAGTGTGAATTTTGAAGTCTGCTGTGATGTTGGTCCATGTGGACTGATGAAATTATACCGCTGTAAGAACCTCAAATCATACTTTTAATGCATCTTGTGGGCGGCACAGTCCTTTGAAGCTACCGTTGCGCAGTGATGATTGTTGTTGGTTTTAAAGTATTGCGAAGTCTGAAGACCGGTATTTTTCTGTCAGCCTTTTATAATACTGAACTATTATAGCTCAGTGGCCAAATTTAGATCTGGGGTGCCTATTTATGCCCTGTAAATCTGGATTCGTATAGAGTAATATGTGCACGTTATTTCACAACAGACAGCAAGATTAAGGTCTGTTCAGTCCAGTGCAGTACCTGCTGGACATGGTAGTGACTACTGCCTCCATTATGTATCCATATAATTTATTCACGTGGTAGATCGGAGATACGTACATCAAGGCTTGGATAGAAGGAAAATATGTCTACAAGAGGACGTCACTTCGTGGCTGTGAACCAGTAAGGCTTCTTAACGTAAGAATGAAACAAAACGGGAAAAAGAAGCAAGGGTCGGCGCAGAGCAGGTGCAGAGAAAAGCGAAAGAAGATGACCACAGCTAGACAAATGCCCTCACCTTTTTGCCCCCTTATTTTCGAAATTAACTACAGCAATGAAGGAACACCAGTTTCACAATTACATTTCAAACATCAGTGCCTTAATTCAGCTAATAATAGGATTAACAACTGCATTTCATTTACATGTGCGTCAGAAGAAAGCATTTTATACACTCAAGTTATACCTTGACTAATTATTTTGCTGGTATGAAAATTAAGTAAAGCTGTTCGGAGTTTTCTTCATCGTGGGAAGTAATTATATGTTCATGTGTTGAGGCCGTCTCTGTAACTGACATCCGACTGAACTAGAATGCAAGCTGTGTGGCTAAGGCACAAGAGAAGGCAGACGCAAACATTACTGTAATAGGCCTTGTCTAAAATAATTATGAAAACGGAAATCTTAGGTATTCCGTACTATTTGAGAGTTGAATATTGTAAACACTCTGCCATCATCTGCTATAAAACCAGTTTGACTTACTTGTTTACATCTTAGGAATGAAACAAAATGAGTTCTTGTGCAGGTAGAAAGGGAGAGTCGTCATCACCCCCACCACCCAGCAGAATGTTTGAGTGGGCTGCTTCTTATTAGTTATAGGCCTACGTTATGAGAACTAGATCACCATATTACGAAACTGTTCCTTTTTTAAATCTGCAGTAAATAATATGAGTGAGCTCTGAGGCAAATCGTGTGTAAAGGAAGGGTAGTCGCCATAAACATCATGCATATTAACACCAGTTATTACGACACAGTTATTGTGGCAATGATTCCTCAGTACACTCCTTCATTTTAGGAGCTACTGCAATGTCACGGGTAGCAACTTCTTTTTCTGCATGTTTATTTTTCTTTCGTTTTTGCAATACTTGCAGGGTAATACGTAACTGTCTGCTTTGCTATATAAAGATTTGCCACTTCTTGGTATCACATCATAATCCTCTTCATCTCTCGTCGCTGTTAACACAAGAGTGTAGCCGGCAATACACTGAGTGAACATAATGGGAAAGGTAAGTCGGGGGTATTTCGGTTATTCGAAATGCAGGGTAATGGCTTACTGCCTAGCCGACATTAAACTTGCTATTGAAAATTATTGAGTTATATTTAATGAAGATAGGAATACAAAAACCGTTGAAGATTGACATTAATCTAAGTCATATAAAACTTCATTTCCTACCTCACAGAGAAAAGTCTGACAATCATAAAGACAAATCTGTTACTGCTGTTTGAGGAAATAACGGGTATTTATTGTGAAAATGTTACGAAATATACGAGAACATATATGTTATGGAAAAATGTGGACTTTCTTAATCTCGCAGGGGTCGTATGTAAGTTACCACGAGGCTTGAAACGGTTGACATACTTAAAGATGTTACGTTTACGTATCTACATAAAAATATTGTGCTTCAGTTTAGGTTTGATCAACGACTTTTCTGTAATTTCAAAACCCCCTAATGAGCGAAGGGGCTTAGCGGCAGCATGGCAAAACTCTGCTTCCGGCTTCAGTTCTCGTCTGCCAGTCGGCCTTTATGGCCATTCACATGTTTGCGAAGCGCATATTAAAATCTGTAGCTCCTTCTGTCCGTCTGTGTGCATGCATCAACTAAAGAACTGCTGAAGGGACCTTCAAAACGTCTTTATAGGTGAATTTTAAAAGAAATGAAGGCGACGAGAAAATTTAATTTTGATTAAAGCGCATAAACACTCGAGTAAGTAATACTATATTAAAACCGATATGTATTTCTGGCCCGTTTTCAGCATACATAGGCCTACCCCTTATTCCACATGGGAATAAAATCTTGGTTGAGTTTGGAGTGCATTTTGAAGAACTTTGTTGTATTTCTGTAATATAGTGCTCTGCTATGGCACGTTACTCACGCTTCAGCCTTCATTGTTATTACACTACCAGAGTTCTAATTCGAGCAGCCAGCACAATTGGGCGTCATATGCTGGTAGAAAACGGAGACGTTGCTGGTAGAAAACCTGATTTGAAATGCTTAAAAACATGTTGTATATTTGTAAAATGAAGTTCCTGCTATACTGTGGTCCTGCTAATCCAGGTACAGGCACAAAGAGGCAAAAAGTACTGCGCATACATTTGCAAGTTTATTTTATCAACAGATTCTACTAATTGTCTGCGCTGTGTCGCTAGCAAGCGTTTTGGCCGAGCCCCCAGTGGGAGGTTTGTATTTGCCTCCAGGCCAGCAGCCTTCCAGCCAGTATGGCGCTCCGTCTTCGGCCAGATTTGGGGGAGCTGGAGGCATTTCGACACAATATGGCGCTCCTGCTTCCAGCCGATTTGGAGGAGCTGAGGGTATTTCGACACAGTATGGCGCTCCTGCTTCTAGCCGGTTTGGAGGAGCCGGACGTCTTTCAACACAATACGGGGCTCCTGCTTCCAGCAGATTTGCAGGAGCTGGTCTTTCGACACAATACGGTGCTCCTGCCTCCGGCCGATTTGGCGGAGCTGGAGGTCTTTCGAGACAATATGGAACTCCTTCTGGACGATTTGGAGGACCTGGAAGTCTTTCGTCAAAGTATGGTGCTCCATTATCCGGCCGACTCAGCGGGCCTGGAAGTCTTTCTACACAGTACGGACCTCCAGTTTCTGGACGATTTGGAGGTGCTGGAAGTCCTTCAGAACAATATGGCGCTCCTTCCGGTCGAATTGGAGGTGCTGGAGGTCTGTCTACACAGTACGGTGCTCCATCGACCGGCAGGTTTGGAAGTGCTGGTGATGGTGCTCCTGCTTTTGGCGTAGTTGGAAATGCAAGAGGTCTTTCGGCCCAGTATGGTGCTCCTGGTTTTGGCCGAGCTGGCGGTTCCACCTCGCAGTACGCTGCCGGCGGCGGATACAACTATGGGCGTGGAGGTTACAATTCTGAGGAAGATGCTTTGTCCGTAAGTATTACAAATTACAAGTGTACGGTGTCAAGTTTACCTACGGTCTGAGCCACATTTACCCGACGGAATTCTCACATAAATGTGCAGCCATTGCCGAAGTATCGTACAGCTGAAATGCCCGTTTCATCTAGTCTATAGCCTACATTGCCCATTGCGTAAAAAGGATGAGTGACGTAAACAAAGCCTACGAACAACACTTCATATTTTGTACACTGTGCCGTGCCTTCAGCGATGTCAAAGACAGTTTATGTAATATGTCTGAAGATTTTGCTTTTGAACAAACATATGGTTAAGTAGTTTGTCAACGTACTGACCGTTATGTACGCTTGTTCTTTAATATCCTGAACACAGAAACAACTCTGACGTACCAAGCTCTCCTTCTAGGAACCAGCCAACTACGAATTCTCATACGAAGTAGATGACATTGCATCAGGCAGCGAATTCGGCCATGATGAAAGCCGTCAGGATGAAGACGCAAGGGGCTCATACCACGTACTTCTTCCAGACGGTCGCCGTCAGATCGTGGAGTACGAAGCTGATGTCGAAGGATACAAGCCACAGATCCGCTATGAGGAAACTGGTGTTGGGATTTACCAAGGTTCTAGAGGAATAGGAGGACCCTATTAATTGTACAAAACAAATTTCAGCCTAGCCATTTTTCGAAAATTGGAACTGATAATGTATAAGTGGAAACAATTGATTTATGACCTAGGACTTGATTGTAGTGTTCACTAGAACTAGTTGTATTTATGTTCACTGTGCTGGCGTCAGACAAATGACCTAGTCCCTTTCTAAGCATGCGGCATGGATGCTGTTGTGTTTCCTCTTGCCATAGACCTATGATTGTGCAGCAGAATAAAATTCCTTGTTTTATGGTAATATGTTGTCTAATTTGAAAGAAAATGAATCGCCGTGTTGTATCAGAGCACCTAAATAACGCATCAAACTTATTTTTCTGATTGTCCCTGTGCAGTGAACATCATCAAAGCATTGTTTCGGGATAGCAACTGTGACTAACACAGGAGAGGGTAAAGAAATACCAACACCCATCGTCGTCCTCTCTCGTTGGTAGATCAAGCGAATATGTTACTAATTAGTAGGTATAAGGTTAAACACACTTTGTATATATGTTCATAAAAGATATGTGTCATTACTTTAAAATGTCATATTAAACGCCAGTATGCTTGCTTTAGGTGATTAAGCTCTGCTGTATTGGGTGCAATGTGTATAACTTTTCATGTATACGTTACATGTATAAGTTGTTTGAATGTATTTAGTGCACTTATGAATGTAATAAATCTTACATTTAATTCGACCGAATTTTCTGGACGACCTAATCGGGATAGCGTAGTCGGTATAGAGAGTAGTCTACGGGATGCATGGTTCGGGGTTCGAAACCTGGAAGGGTCAAAATATTTTTCTCTTCTGACCGGCTGTGGGGCCCACCCAACCCTCTACTCATACATACTGGGGTTCTTTACTGGTGGTAAAGCGATCGGGTCGCAATGTTGACCACTCACCTCCGTCTTGTGCCGAGGTTAAGAATGATTGGAGTATACGTCGCCCCGTCCCCATATGCTACCACGGCATGGGCAGGAGCAACCTTTTCTTTTTTATTTCATTTTTGCTCCTAATTAATTTTTCATTGTCTCTTAATTTGGTAATTCACGTGTTATGTGCATTTTATATTTTGGTGTGACATTCAAGTCAATTAGATTTTGAAAAATTTTTAGTTTCTTGTTAATTTGAGGATATTTAGACACGCGTTCTAAACACATTAAAATACGAAACGTCGAATTTACTTTTGGCAAATACTTGTGTACTGATGTCATAGCACAAATAAAATACAATCAAACGACACTTGCAAAACTGAATGTGGTGGTGATGTGTTTAGCTGGTAGATTGTGAGGTCACTGTGTTAACCTCCCAGACCCGAATTCATGTGGCTCAGGATAGGGTCGACTCGCGATCTGTTGTGAAAACGACAGTGATTATTTTGGTTTCATAAAATGCGGATAATTTGTTGATCAGTTTTAGCGTCTGAATGAATATATTCCTTGGAGATAGCATCTGCACTTGACGTGGGTTTTAAGATGCCTACGCAGCACTGTAAACATTTTGCCACCTGTTCAGTAAGCCAATCTGTAAGACGAAAATGGTCGAGTTGTGTACACACGGACCAGTGATTTAATGTCAGAAGAGAACATGCTGGTACGTGTAATGACTGGGACAGCAAGGCTGCAAAGGCTTCTTGCACAGTGAATGATCAGACTACACGCTTCAATGAAAATAACGTTTGTGAGTCTATTTCATGAACAGCTTCTCTTCCAACGTTTCTTTCAAGCACTCTGACATGGATGTTTTCGGTTGGCCTTTATGTTACCACCCACAAGTCATAGGTAACGCGCCCTGTTAAGGTCAAGTTTTGAAATACGTAAGAAGAATATGCCGAAAACTCTTTCAAGATTTTAAGAGTAATTATTTAGGCCTACATAAGAAGTATTTACGTCTAAAATATCGAGTCTCTGAGTTTTACCTTGAACGGAGGTAAGTCCACTCTCATACGGGAAAGCACTAGCAAAGCAGATGTTCAAAACTGGATTCCTTCCTGTTGCCCGCACATGTTTATACGATGCATCGCACACGATCTAAAGCGTTAAGTGTGACGTCTGTAGTAGCAGCACGGATGTGTTCTTTAAGGTCTCAACGGTACGTGGACGGGTATGACCACGGAGGAAAAAATCCATGAGCGTGAGACATGAAAAAGGAAAATTTCTCTTTTTTCCTTACCATGGTACCTGTCATTTATATCGCCCATCATGTGTTTTTATACCTGCAACAAAAATTGTAATGTTCCCTGTGCGATCAAGACTTGTGGGATGTGCAGCACTTAAATGTCCACTCTTATTCTTTTCTTTTGTGTGTGTGTGTGTGTTTTTTTTGAGGTTTAGTCTCTTCTATTAGAACATCCGAAGTCAGATATAACATATAGCAGGGAAACTTCTATGCAGATGGTCTCCGTAATTTGTATTCTTCGGCAAATACAGAATGTCCTCAAGTTCTTTATGACGCATAAGTGCTAATTATTAAAGCAATTTTTAAAAGTTGAAATGGGAGCGAGAAAATGTTATTTGAGCTTCTGTTACAAGACAGTAGCTACTTGTCTGTTAATATTTCGTAGCTGTAACGAAGTGAAATATTCAGTTCTATTTTTGTATTCTGTATTGGCATGGTTATAAAATAATGAATTTAGACGGGCTAGGCATGTAGCACGCGTGAAAGTGATGCGTATGAACTTGGATGAGAATAGGCTCCGTGTTAGGTGTAGGTATAAAGAAAACAATTTTAAAGCGGACAATATAGAAACGGGGTACATATTTTGAAACTATGTATAATGCTTGGAGGCACATCTTTCCTTTACATTTCAGATGGTGGCTGAAACTTGGGCTACGTATTTAACACTAATGTGGTTAAACCACTGCTACATCCTTGCAAATTACGCCCAACGCGTCTTTCTTATGATGTCGAATCTAGTATCTTTCCTGTTCTCTGTTTCACCATTTTTCTAATTTCGTCTCCACTATTTTCAGAATAACTGTTTTCCAAAACTAGAGGAGTCGGATAAGGAAACTTTCCCCTGCACTTACTGTAAATTGGTAGATCTTTTAAGGTACACTGTAGACCTAGGCATTCTAACTCCGCAAGAAGGCATTGTTCAAGGGTAATGTGCTTAAAAGTTGGAAACCGTTATTTACTGATGCTAGCATATAATGAATCTAACTCATTTATATGAGCAAGGTAACAGCAGCAATTCTGTATTAAAATTGCAGTGTTCTGTGTTTTTAAGTCTTTTAGCATGGTAGGCAGGTTCAACGTTACCGCAAAACATGCTGCCTTAATCGTCATAATGTGAGTAGGAACGTTGGTACATATCTGCAAAGTTAATAAGGCGTTACCCTCAAATGTCACGTAGAATATATGTAATTTGCCTTTTAAATTTAAACGTATTTTAATATATTTCGTAGCGTCACTGTGCACAGGTTTTCATGAAAGAAATTTTACTTATTGAGTTCTTTGTAGTTTCTTACTTTCTTTGAATAATGTTTTTATAATCGTGCGTAAAACAATGCTTGAGGTTTACTTTGCAAGTATTAGTTGTGAAGGTGGCTTTCAACGCAACAGAACAGGGGGTGTTTTCTTAAATTGCAAGTGTCATGCAAGCACAAATAGATTACCGACAACGTTTTCCTATCCCCCCTGTTTCTTCAGGAAACTGTCTAATGAATTTGGTTCGAAAATTTGTGGTAATTAGTTGTGTGTATTATAACCTCAAAGGCGTTCTTGTAGGCCAGCAAACAGTAAGAACTGAGACAGTGTAATGTGTAGGGGAAGCAGTTCGGAGTTGTCCAAGAAACATAAAAAAGTCGAAGAAGGAATTAAAGTGTTTCCAGGAAATTCCTTTTACTTTCAGACCTGCAAATAAAAAATTACAGTGAATACCCTCGAGTCTGCAGAATAGGACGAAGTTTTGCTCGTGCCATCAAATTAAACTCCCAGCATTACTTTACGCCAGCATATCAACATAATAGCAAGTGGTTCTACGAAAGGAAATTTAAAAATTTAAAGTAACCTTTCTACTCATGAAGAGTGTTTCCTCGCAGCGTTTCATAGGTTTGCTATGCTTAAATGAGTAGCAGTTCAGCAACTGTGAATTTTTAATTGAAATAATTTGATAGGCGGCCATTGTGTGACCATAAATAGTTTATTAGCGAACTGGCGAAGGAAAGTTTACAGGCAATGATTCATGTTTTACGTGGTTGAGGGTACGGGTTTCCTTTAAATAAGAGTATGCTTTTGTGTAAATAATTTATTGTACAAAAACTACATGTAAAATATGTATGTACAAAAGTATTGTAAAAGCGTATTTAAGTACATTTTATCTCCTATAGAATAGGCGGAATTTGCTAAGCCTGTTTGAATAAAACCCTTCGTAATTCCTCGAATTAATATGGCCCTTCATGTCCCCTCTGCTGGGGTCCACTTTGGTATCCGGCACCAATATCCTCGTAGCGGATCTGTGGCCTGTATCCCTCCTGATCGGCTTCGTATTCCACGATCTGCAGCCGACCATCAGGCAAGAGCACGCGGTAAGAGCCTTGAGCATGTTCGTCCTGTCGACTTTCCTCCTGGCTAAATTCGCTCCCAGACTCAGCATCCTGCACTTCGTAGGAGTACTGGTAGTTAGCTGGCTCCTGTGACACAACAGCTCTAAAATAACTTCTCATTTATAAAAACGATTCAACGAAGTTTATAAACTAGGGCAATCTGGAAATGTAAGGAGCACACCTCCATATACGCTTATGCATATAGAGGACCATAAAGTTTTATGAAATAGGTGATACTTTGAATTTTGTAGTGTGTCAGTACCATAAAGTGAGACTTGTTTGATCTGGAAATTGAAAATAAGACCAGTTTCTGTGCTTTTGACGGCAGAGGGATTTGAGAAGACATGAAGTAATGTGATTATTTAGACTAGCTTTCCATGAACGTCGAATAGATGTGTTTAGTTTTAAATGGAATGTGTAAAAGTTTTGTATTTTGATTTTCCTAGAAGAAAATGCAGAACTTAATATTTTACAGAGAACGGGCTTCGTGTAATATCGTAAAAGATTACAACCAGGACTGTGAAATATGTTACAAAGACAGACTTCGAAACATTTCGGTAAATATTACGTTCTTTTGAGATACATTTCGAATTTAGAGGACAAACGAACCAGTTGCCTAGGTGCTTATTCTACTGCTGTAGTACAAACAATTCTTAGGCTATGTGCTTACGGTCAGATCATCGTCTTGGGCATTGTATGGTCCTCTAGAAGTAGCATATCCACCGTCCTGAGCGTACTGTGATTTGGGAACGTTGAATCTCCTTGAAGCTGATGGAGCACCATACTGCGTTGACACAGAATTTGTGCCTTCAAATCGACTTGAAGCCCCAGAGGCTCCAAACTGAGGCGACAGTGAGCTAGGACCACCAAATCGGCTGGAAATTCCAGGGACACCATATTGGGTTGATGGAGTACTGGAAGATCCAAATCGATTTGCAGCACGGGGAGCTCCGTATTGAGTAGACAAAGAATTATCCCCACCGAAACGGCTGGAGACGCCAGGGACTCCATATCGGCTAGCGGGGGCGGTGGAGCCACCAAACTGAGTAGAAGCTCCATTTCCGAACCGGCTTGAAGCAGCGGGAGCGCCATACTGTGTTGAGAGAGATCCAGCGCCACCGATACGGCTAGAGGCACGAGGAGCACCGTATTGAGCAGAAGGAATGTTGAATCCTCCCTGTCGGCCTAAAGATTCGGGCACCCCATACTGGCTGGACGGCTGCCTAGCGTAGCCACCCAGATTTGCAGGAATGGGCGGTTCGGCCATGACGTATGATAGCGCCAGGCTGGCGATTATCAAGAGCTGCAAAAAAGATTGGCGTTTCTGATTGGGGAGAAATGTAAAGCTCCGTGGTCCTGGGGATGTTTTTGAAACCATTATTTTTACCAGGGGGCAGTCGTCGTAGTTGGCAGGAAATATTATTTGTGACCTTTGCCTGGAAATGACTGTGTGTTGGCTCTCCGAGCGATTCTTTGCAGAGCTAGTCAACTGTTGATACCGTCTGACGAAATACCAGTATTCTTCATTGTAGTACCAGAAGACTTGAATCTTCATCGGCACCAATATGAGAATCTCAAATTTCAAGGTTCCCTTCTTTATCATAAGCTTTCTTGGGATGTATTGAAAGATATACATTTCGAACCTCGGTTGAAGAAGGAATTACATTTCAGTAAGTTGTGCCGTGCTTATTCCGTGATAGCTACTTGAAATCGGCAATTACAGCTTCCTTATCCATTATCAATAAATCCCCGTTATCATCCATTTTCAAATTTGACACCCCCAATTTATGATACAGTTCCAGCACTTACCTTGGGAAAATGATGTAAGACTCAAACGTCTTTCATGACATTAGGTACAACGGTTGAACTTCGAAACGGTTTCAACGTCAGTGTCAGTGGGATCTAATACCACCGCACCCAACTTGATGGTTAATATGGTTTGGTCGGTAAATTACCGGCAGATGTGGTATGCGCTGTTTCTTTATTTTGCGTGGGACGTTACTGACAGTGAACTTGTTTCTGTGGTGGGTTACTTATAAGCTTCCACATCAAAATCAGTCGCCTATTCATATCTCTGAAGTAAAACTGCTCTGATTGTTACCAGTTAGTTCTTTTTTTATAAAAGGTAAAGCTTAAAGTTACTGTGCAGGTCAGCGTGTGAGTGGTTAGCTTCATGCCCCGTCCTCTTTACCCTCGGTACCGCTAAATAGGACGCTGGATGGGTACCGCAGCAGGTCTGGACGCTTTGGAGTAGGAAAAACTCTCTTGCTGCTGTCGGGAATCAAGCCGCAATTCCCCGGCTGTCCAGCCTAGTCACTACGCTTACTACGCTGTACCGGCTTATGGTTTACCAAGCCAGTGTAATTTGAAGGTAAGAACGGCTGCAAGTGACGCATCGGAGTACAGTGAAGTAGAACGAAATTTATCCTTCAATTTCAAAATGCACATCCGAATACAGAATGTATTAGACTTTGAGGCAGAAGTGCTTAGTGCACGCGTGGAGTCGTTCTAATACTCTGTCTAGAGCCATCGACCGACAATTAGTTTTTTGTTAATTTTGTAGGTTGCGATATTTTAGGAACATACTTAGCAGGACGTCGGCGGCGTAACGATCGAATAAGTAAATTCTTTCCGGAAACAGTGGTTGAAAATTTAAACAGACCGGAAGTCTGGTGAATTTTTAAAAAATATGATCTTACACCTTCAGAATTTTAACTTTCAGTTATCAGTTCTATGAAGAATGTAGAATCCAGATACCGACTGCAGCTCTGTTTCATCAAGGACAGTGAAATAAGCAAGTAGCCTAATGATTAGGGACTGCCGGGCTTAATGCTCTGTATATGATGAACTTCTGCATATTGGTTTTATTTTAGCTTAATGATAGTAAATTATGTTCGATAAGTACTGTGTTTGTGGTTTGTTTCGTGACATCGACAGTATTTCCGGCTATACAGCATTGATGGAAGGATGATTAGTGATTTATGAACTTGAAAGGATTTGTAAGAAATTGCTCGTGGGCTAGTCGAGGTACTACCCCGGAATTTGGCTTCACGGACTGAAGAAAACGACTAATCTTAGTCAGGGGAGCCGGTGCCCGGTCTGAAACTCAAAACGGGCGCATTTCAAATACAAGTCGAGAGGTTATTGCTACAATAACCAACCAGATCAAAATATTATTAACGTAATCAACTGTAGAGGGTAATATTGGCATAAAAACTGCGTAAAAGTTATAGTCTGGAAAACTGGAAAGAAAACGTTGAAGACACATAGACGCGAGGATGATATTAAAATGCGTGTTATTTTCTTGGGATGTGATGATGTGAGTCATCAATCTAGGATCCGGTGGGATGCTGTTCGGAACTGCAATGACGCTTGCTGATTAAAAAAATGTGGGGAATCTAGGTAAGAAAGCGGCTGCTAAATTTGGAAGGCAGCCTTCCGTATTTGTCTAGCACGAACGAAGAATATTTTCGAACAGTTTCTTTTAATCGCAGTAACGTTTATGGAGCACGTCTCTTTGGCAGGCCTGACTGATTTTATTTTAGGCAGCATTGTCGTACATGTCGTCAGTGTCTCTCTAACCGCCGTGTTGCAGGCCAGTGAAAGGCAAACTTTTCTCTTTGCACACCATGAAAACATATTAGGGAGTAGGAAAATAACTACGTCATTCTTACCCTCGGCACAGTATGAAGATGAGTGGCCAGCTTCACACCTCGGCCGCTTTACCTCAAGGGACAGGGGCCCCATTGTCCATTGAATATGAGTCTGGATGGGCCCCAGAGCATAACTGTGCGCATCGGAGACGAGAAAAGTCTCTTGACACTACGGGAATCGAAAAGCGATTTCTCGGTTTTCCATTCCGTAGCCCAGTTATTGTCGTTACTGTCTCGGCTGCGTATTGTACCCAGGACTGTCACAAGTTTAATTCATGTCATGGTATATGTTTCGACAGTTTCATACCTGGAGTACTTTGTCCGATATACATGGAAGCAGTAGCTGATATGAATTATGTATGCGTCTAAAATCGAGCAGTGTCGTGCCCTACGTTAAATTACTAAATCAGTATTTCCTTTCAACATTTGAGTAAAGACATTTAAATGAATAAACGAAGAATGTATGAACTGTGTCCGATAAGTTTCGTTATTTAGTTCACTTTTGAGCCAAGACAGTAAGTGTATTGGTTTGTACCTAAAAGTGATCATAAGTATTAGAAATTACATATTCAGTCGAAGTTGGTAGTTGCTGTAAGTGCAGTTTTTATCCACGTTCCATTTTTTCCTTACCTCAGAAGCAAGTCACCGTCTTACCTTAGCCATGTTATGATCTATAGTGTTGACTGTGAATGCTTGTTGGGGACTGCTGTATTGGCTGAAGAACTGATGAGCATTTATATACACGTAGTCCAGCTGTGAGTGCCTCTGTTGGCGGGGAGAACTGCAGGCAAAGCAAAACAACAACAACAAGAGCAGACATCAAAACTGGATTACCCTGCAATGGCAAACTGTGTAATGGGTCTTCTGTCAGTTACTTCTATATTATCACTTTAACACTCCCAGGTTTCATCATCATCGAATGGTGATGATTCTTGAACTTTCATTGCTGCACCAATACGTAGCTCTTTGCCATGTAGGCCTACTGGCCATGCGATTACACATAACGGTCACAAGGACCATTAATTTTCTTGCGTTTAGTGCTGCTTGCGTCATAAATGGGATGCTCTAGTTTTGCGTCATGTACCTCTGTATGTGCATACGTCCTTGGGTGCGGCTACAGATTGATTATCATGATAGCTCTGACATCTTTCTAATTTGCTAATGAAATTAACGTACTTTTACAGTAATAACTTCTATGTTAATTTTACAAAATGTTTCTTCGTGATATAGCCACACCGTCACCGTTAATTTGTATTTATTTATTGTGCTCCGTCTGTTGGGAATGAAAACAGTAAATACTACGTGATTTTCAACTTCAAGGATTGTGCCCCCTTATCGTGCTACCATTAAAATTAGTTTTGGGCGAGGCTGTTTCCATGTGGGTATTTGAGGAATTATATTTCCTTGTGTACAGTAAACGAAGAGTTTTATGGGCAATACGCATCCTTCGTTGCTGTAATACAGTGGCCTAACAAAGGTTTTCGCGCCGGGGGCGAGGAATTAGTATTTCCGTCTCTAAAAAAATTAACTTAAAATCATAATTATTTATTGAGTTTCCTTTTCTTTCTCTGAATAATTTAAAAAATTGTCGAGGGCGGTGGAGCATTTGTTTTTCAATAAAAATAACCATTTAAAGCCTCTTGGGCTCTGCCACCCTGGGCGACTGCACAAATCGCCCCCCTACCCCTGCCATCAGCTACGCCCTTGCTGTAATGGAGTCGCATGTCAACTATTTATACTCGGGGTCTCCCTGACACCACGGTGTGGAGCGTTCTCAGCTTGCTAATGGGGAACTGGAGGGTCACCGCGAGTATACTGAATAAGTAGTCGCGGACAGTTGAGGGAACGTGAGCCTCCTGCTTGGTAGGTGGACAAGAGGCAGCGACTTCTCACTATGAGTTGCAAATAATATTTTACGAAATGTTACAAAAAGCTTGGAACTTGGACAGCTTCTCTGGAAAGCGCTTCCCCACGGAGAGCAGATACGAGAACTTGGATTGGCAGGGTTTTCCGCAGATAAGGATTATTGAAAATATGTACCTGAAGGGTAATGACTGGATGGAGCTGCCTTAGCACAGGGACTAATGGCGGGATTTTGTGAACACGGGAGAGAATCTTCGGCTTCCAGTAAATGCGGCAAATTTTCTCACCAGCCTAGTAAGTTTGTCAAGAGTGACCCTGCTCCATGATTTAGTTAATTTCGTAATAGTATTATTACCGGTACTTCAATAAACAGCTACAATAAAGCCAGATGTTCTTCTCCCGCCACAAATCGTTTTTGGACGGCAGATGCAGTTGGCGCAAGGGACTGTAAACTTTGACACTACAGAGGCCTCACTAGCATAAGAACTTTGGGAGCAGTCGGTTGTGTTATTCCCGCTCACGGCTTTGGCATTTACCACTGTCCGCTTAATTCCTCCAAAAGAGAGTCGGGTTTTCCAGCAGTTGTGAAGTTTTGGCTTTCTTACCTTTATTTCAATTTCAAATTACAAATGTGTGGGTGGTAGTGTACATTTTCAGCACGCAGCAATGGAACTTATTTACCTGTTTTTACAATGTGGTAAACTTGTGTAATCGTAGAGTTGTATGTAGTAACGCCATATCCGATGGATGCAATAAAAGTCCACGAGTTATAAGATAGGATATATTTATTCTCTATCCATTTTGTGGCGCCGGTGATATAAGGTTATGAACGACATAAACGAATTTTAGAGCATTTTGGAGCTCGTGGGTTGATACATAACACAGGAGGTAAGAGGGAAATGGTCAGAAGAGCAGCTCACACAGAAATGGGTGCCATTTGCACTGATTGATATAGTGAGTAAGGGCTCAGGACGGTACCTCTGTTTACATTCTGTGTAATGTAATAAACAAATTTCCTCTTAAGAGTCGCGCAGTTTTCTGATGGTAGCACACTTTGCGACAGTGGTGGTGTTATGTTCCATACGGATATAGCAACACCATTTGCCACATTGCAGTAGTGTATTTTGTACTAATATTTGGCAAAAAATAAATGTTTTGTAATTATATGCATAGAACGTACTAAGTAGGCCCATAAGGAATTTATATATATATATATTAAGATTTGTGAAATAGTACAGTGTAAATTTGGAAATGAGTTTCTGAGAAAAAACAGTGGCATTGTTATAGCCGTTCACCCTCTACCTCTGAACTACTCACTTCTCTTTAGTTTTGGAATGAAACATTTGCTGCTGATCTCAGATGTATTGCAGCCACTTGTATTCTGATTATGTTATTTTCTGTTGTCCATAAATCTAAACAGGTATTGGTATTGTCTTGTACAGTTGTGTCTGATTATCCTTAAACCTGTATTGTTGCAGTTACACAGAAACATTGTTCTCTGGAATTTTATCGGCTGTATGTCTTTGTTTTTAAATGTGATAACTGGTGCCGTAAGCAATTAAATTCACTCACTTAAGGCACGGCATTACTTGAATTTATATCACTATGTTTGTTTCGCTATGTTCAGCCCCTTGTAGAGCTGACGAAATTTTTTGTTTAAATTTTAAAATTACAAACTTCTGTTTGTTTGCCGAGTGCGTTTGTTATTTTCTGTAAGTCGTATCACATTCTGGCTTTACTGTAATTTCTTCATCATGTTTCATAGATTTGCGTTTTTTGATTAACAGTTTAAAAGTCAATGGTTAACTATATATACCGACTTCCATAGCATGCACAATTTCGGCGTTTTGCCTCGCAGTGCATTTACATGTTCCATGTGATGCTGGCAATAAACGTTATTATTTTCCTAAATAAATTTAAAGATTAGCCTTCGTAAAAGGGACATTTTCTTCTCTGTGAGGGATGAATTGGATCTTTATGTAAAACTGAGACGTGTATGATGCTATACAAAATTTTTAATGCAGCAAGCATAAGTCACGTCCAAGTGACGAGGAGGAACATATTCGGCAATGCTAAGCTCAATAAAACTAATATAAGTGACTTAAAGTTGGCGGCGGGCAGTCTTACAAAAATTGACTTAAGTTTTGGTTTTCGCATTCGCTGCTATCCACCGAATGTCTTCGTGCATTTACGTTCTCACCCGTACTACTAGCTGCATTCCACACCCATCGTCCATGACTGGATTTTAGCCTACACAACAGTCGATGACCTGTATAATTCACCGTTCCGTATGCATTCTCCGTCATTTCAGGAGAGATTCTGAAATTATCGAATTACAAAATGGGGAACTGTCTTGACCTACCAAACTGGGTATGGAGATTTATATTACGGTATTCACGCGGATGCTGCAACAGCTGTGTGTTGAGTAAATTAACAGATCGCACCATAGCATGTGTTTGAAATCCTTATATTTACTTGATCGAATTTCGATAAATTTTTCAAATGCCAGTTTATCTGCATGCACAAGAATGGGATTATGTAAAGTCATTATTACAAAACGATGTACTTAAGATACATTATTGGTCGAGTTTTAGCGATTGAAAATGTCAAGTGGTTCTGCATGTTATATAATTGTCTGCTACAGATGAAAGACTTTCTGTGTTTTAGCGTGTCTTTGTGGAACACGTGAGGTTTGTACATACCGCGTCTGTCTGAGCGAAGTATAAAGCATGCACACTCATGGTTTGTATGTTTGTACGTATGTGTGAAACATCAGAGAACTGTAACTTGAGAGAATATAGAATGTGTACTTAATTTCCTGAAATGTAGCATGTATTTTGGGGCTATTTGTGACTTCCTTGTGTCAGTACGCGTCGTGCTTTCCAGGAATAATCTGGGATTGTCTTTCGTGTATACTTACCGTATGCTGACGTTGAAAATTACCTTTCGTGGATGGAAAATCACTTGCCTAAAAGTAACTCAAAGCTAAGCTCAGTGAAAATAAACCACAAACTTATGAAATATATGCGGCGGACAAGAAGCAGAAAGGATGTTTTATTTGTTGCGAAGTATAAAAGTACTGTGATAAAAAACAGTTTTTTTTAAATACGTAATTTCATTCTAATTTTTTGCGCACTTTCTTGCATCCTTTTCTTTGTCGAAATATGTGTTTTATCTGTTCCCGGATTTGGTTCCTTATATGAAGTAACACAGAAAATAGTTACATATTCGTATTTACGCGTCTACTGAAAGGAAAGGTTGTCCTTCTGCAAGATATGAGGGTAGAGGGGTGGAGGTATATCTCCAGTCATTCTTAACCTTTGCACTAACTTCAGTTCCACGCAGCTTTCTCGCCCCTCCTCCATGCTCGGAGACAGAAACCTCTAGCAGGTTTTGACGTTTTGGAAAACAGAAAATCCCCTTATTTTACTGGGAATCCAACAAGAATTTCTCGGTCGTCCAGCGCATGGTTTAATCGCTGTACCGACTTAGCTGTCCCGGCTGTTTTTTCATGTGCTGTCGACACTGTAAGTGCATCGTGGAAGCGTCGCTTAGAAATGACAGACGATCTTACATTTATTAATAGTGCATATGAAGCTGCTGAGCACTGCCGGGCCGTACTGCTCTGTCTCCTCCTGTTACAAACAATCGCGATATCACTACAGTTGAATATTCTTCCTGCTGTCTTGAAGATTTTATTGTGGTAGACATTTGAAAAGTAATATGACATTAATGTTTAGTTTCGTAGTCCTTCCCTCCTCTACCTACTTGTTCACAGCAGATGTAGAGGGTTTTTTATTTTCACTTGATCACGCTCAAACACACATCACAGTCGGTAGGACTCCTCTGGAGGAGGGATCGGCCCGTCGCAGAGACCTCTACCTGACAACATAAACACTGGACAAGAGACAAACATCCATGCCCCCGGTGGCGTTCGAACCTACGATCCCAGCAATCGCTTGGCTGCAGGCCTACGCCTTAGACCGCGCGGCCACTGGGATCGGCCATTCATTAGCCCTTTAAAGACGAAGCTTATCTGTTTTATATAAGGACTCAGTGCGTACCGCGCAGTAAACACTCTCCACTTCGGTTATAAAAAGCAGTCTCTTAACATTTTATAAGGCAAAAGTTGCTGTTTGTTCTGGGATCCGTACAAAACACATACACGCAATGTGAGCACCACGTAGAATTTTTTAATGTTAAACCTGGTAGTATGTAAAGTTACCGCTAGGCTTTAAAAGGTTAATGTAATCTTTAATAAATAGTAAGTAATTAGCAGGCATTTGAAGGCGAGTTTATTTCACTAGGTTTCGAGGAAAAAGTTTGCTGGCGTAATTTGAGTCGGCTTGGAAGAGCTATATAAATAATTAAGTAACAAAAAATTGTTTGGCTAGCTTTGATCTTTCTTCATATCCGGAATCTTTAAGATGAGAATCAGACTTGTTCCCTGGATAGGAATATCTGTCTTGTCTGCGCTTGGGCCATTGCAATATGTACCTTGTTTGCGCTTGGACCTGTGCAGTGTGTACCATGTCTGTGTTAGGGCTATTTCAATACCTGTCTTGTCTGCGCTAGGTCATTGCAATATCTACATCGTCTGCGCTTGGGCAGTTACAGAACTTCAAGGATAAGTCCGGGATTTCTGTTACCTTTCGCCCCTGTTAAAGTGCCACTTGATCAGTACATATCTGTATGTTTTGTATTTTTCTCAAGGGCTGTAATTTAAAAAGTTATTGTAGGAGTTACAAGTCTTTCATTCTTTAAGCATGTTCGTATAATTTATTCCTGTAGTATAATTCGTGTGTACTATATTCATTGTTATTGTATATGACCACTTGTTATGATATGTCTGGTACAGTCATAAATTTTGTTAGTAAGTGGACATTTTGTATGAGGTGTGGAGTACTTATTTGTTTTGGTTGGGAAATTAACAGTTCAAATGAGCTGTACAAGATATTTCCTATCATATTATTGCGACGTGTGTCACTCACTGTGTGTGTGTGTGTGTGTGTGTGTGTGTGTGTGTGTGTGTGTGTGTGTGTGTGTGTGTGTGTGTGTGTGTGTGAANTGTGTGTGTGTGTGTGTGTGTGTGTGTGTGTGTGTGTGTGTGTGTGTGTGTGTGTGCAAACGTAACGTAAATTTAAGGCAGTATAAAACTATGCAATAAAATACAGTCAGACACAACACCACTATGTGTTCTGTTTTAGCACATTACAGCATTACTATGTATATTATAGTATGTAGTATGTATATGTAGTAATGCTTGTAATATGCTAATACAGAATACATAGTGGTGTGTCTGACTGTGTAGTTTGTATAATTTTGTTTGAAAGTTGACACATCGGGATGACTAAACTCAAATTTAAGGCAGTATTCTTCACTTCATAATCTTGTTTGGTTTTTGTCCATAAAACTTTGGAAAATTGTAACCTCAGGCTGACTTGAATCCACCGTGGTACATACAAATTACTTATCCAGATGCGTTACGATAACCGTCATTATTCTCCGTCTAATATGTAGTCTTCAGCCGTTAGTTCAAAGGCCTTAGTGCTGTCTTTGAAATGAAAACTAATTGCAGTAATTATCGTCCTCAATGCGGACATACTGCCTCATGCTACGGCAATTAAAGTCCGGTTGGTTAATATAAGTCTTATTTCTCATTGCAGTTCTCTTATTCGCACAGCTGGAAGCATTGGTTTCATTTGTTCAACCGCAAAATTATTGCCGTCTATATTACTCAATTTCAAATTGCCCCCGTGAACTGGATGCCGGGTATAGTAACAGTATAACCGACCTTGGAGTGACCTCGTGTCTGCAGCATTTAAAATATCTCTCTAAAGGACGCACATGCGTTTTCTTTGCGCTCTTTAGCTGGGAAGTGTGTGTCAGTTGTGTAGGACTTCTGTGGAGAAATTCCCTGTTACTAGTGGAACAGGAACACGTTAAATTCGTCCTTACCGTCCTGGCTAGAGCCAACTGAACTATATTCATAGCGTCATATCTTTTTTTTATTCATTGGCTTTAAATTTACCCGCAACTCTATCGGACGGTGTCTTCTTTTGTTTTAACGTAACGAAAAATCTTCCCATCTGCTGCATTCATTCTAGATTTATTGTTGTTGTTGTCCCTTTTTGATTAATCATCTAGCCACATTACGCGAAGAGATAAATTATGAGGTTTCCAGTCCTTTATTGCGTCAGTCATTTGTTACTTTTGTCCTTCACGACCTAGTTACACGAAAAATACTAGGTAGAAAATTAATTTTGAAAACAATTTGTGTGCAATTTTCTCCTTCATTATACAGCATGGTACTGTCAGATCTAAATAGCATTTTGTCCACTGTGTTCTGAAACCTGCAGTCAGTAAATTCTCCTTCTGGGATGAGAGAATTGAGTCAAACACTACATACGGCTTGTAAAATTATTGTTTGATAAATATTGAATTATGTGTGTTTATGTTACTCGTACACGTTGATAGTAACATATTGCACAACGTTTTTTCCTTTAAAGTGCGTGTGGATGTCATTTTAATTTTTCGAATATCTGTAATTGATAAAGAGTTAAAATATAAGGCTTGTTTGTAATCATTTTGACATGAAGTTTGTCTTGTAGTTTTCTCTCATGGAAGTTAACTTGCTTTTCGCCCTGATAAGCACCGTCAACCCGCAGTTTCAGTGTACGAATAAATACACAGCTGGAGCAACCATTATGCTGAACGTGCGTCTCTGCATACTGGGCGCTTTACTGCACAAAAATGACCTTCAATTATGCGAAAAGCAGTAGGCCTATTGGTATGAGACGTATATTAATTACTTTATGCTCAGAGAATGCGTCGCCAAAAGATTCTTGTTAATTAATGAGTAAAAAGTCTGTCTTAACACAACTTTGGTTATTTATTTCTTTACTGCAGATAGGCGGCAATCGGATACCTTTCGATCGTTTGTGTTGTCATCTTCAGGCCATGTTTTTACAAGGAAAAATGTGGAAGTTTTTCACTGGTACGTGCATGCAGACACTGAGGTCTCAATCTATTCTGATGTGCCGATTTTAGTCTTGCCGTGAGTTTGAAAGTTGGTGGCAAGTCTAAAAACAACATGAGGATTTCTTAACTGATAGCATGCATTGAATTATGGCAACTGGAATTACTCTGCAGCGTCATTTTGTGCAGTGGGGTTGCTTGCCTTGGATTGTTTACTGCCTGCCGAAGGATACTTGATTGGGTGCGCTCAGTGGGAGGGGTGTCCTGGCTTTGTTGTTAGGGCGAGGACGGCAGCTTTGTGTGTTCGCTCGTAGTACTTAAGAAAAAGATGTGTTTATTGTTGCACCCGTAGAAACAGGTGTGTTTGTTGTTGCACCCGAAGAAACAGGTGTGTTTGTTGTTGCACCCGAAGAAACAGGTGTGTTTGTTGTTGCACCCGAAGAAACAGGTGTGTTTGTTGTTTACCCGAATTTGATGTTAACTGTAAATTGCAGTCGTTGCTACATGTACCACTGCCTGAACATTATAAGATGGAATTTTGCCCGCAGAATGTGCCCTATTTACATGTGTATATTTTGTAGATTCTCTTAAGAAGCATTTCTTATTTCCCTAAACAGCATTAACAAATTTGTTTTTGTTACGGAGGGAAAGAAACGTTTTTACACGAAGCTGTCAGTTGTTAAGATTACGTAGCGTCGACTGAGGATGAATTAATGTGATACGGAGCGTATGCTGAATGATAGTGAGAGGGCAACACGTAAGCACTCGGACAGAAACCTGTCCCGGTGCCACTTTATGCAGCACAGTTCTTACATGGACTGGTCGGGGACTGAACCTGAGCCGCCTCAGTGAGTGGCCGGCAAGTATCCTCATTTGGGGCTCATTGAGAGTTCCTTTTGAAATAGTAACTACTGCAAGTTTTACACCCTAGTTTCATGCTTCAAAGTTTAAAGTTTTCTGTATAATAAAAGGGTGTTTTTGTGTTTGTGCCTGTGGCAACATAACTCATAAGAAAAAAAGTAGGAGCTTGAAAGTTTGGCAGTAGTTTCAGAATGATTATAAAGAGTACCGTATCAAATAGTAATAGAAACAGATCTGACCGATCGGCCTGTTTGTGTCTATATCTTCAGGGTCAAGCAGACCAAAACATAGCATGGCAGGTATTTCATGCGTGTTAACTGCGATTGTCGGCAGAAAGTACTTAGCTAACGAATTTGCACGAGGTTAATGTTCAGACGAGGCGAGTAATTAATTTTGTTACTGCGCATATGTATGACATGAGCCAAGCTTAATAGTACCGATAGACTGCTAGTTGCGGCATTGTAGTCAAGGTACTAAACTGTTGGTCATTTTCCTTTTAATTATCTAAGCATCGGAAAACACCTTGAAAGTTTCGGTGGGACTACAATACATACAATAAGAGTACATCAGAGAACACGCATGTAGGGGTGAACGTACAACCTGTTCAGGAAGATACAATTGTTACAAATGTATAACCGATGAGATTATCGCAGCGGTTAGTCGTTAGACTCCTCTTTATGGTCTCAGCAGGTAATTAAATAGAGTATATTGTGTATGAATACATACATAGAACCATTCAAAATTTAAATCTTCTTATATTTCATTGTTGTTTGTGTAGACATTATAGCAGCATGTTGGGCTACAGGCGTGTACCTTAAGTTGGTAAGATGTTTACGGACGAATAATTGTAAAATAATGTGGCTTAAAATTGATGTCTTCTGGGATGTCACGGCTGTCGACTTGGAAGCAGTTATCTCCTGGTGGCTATGATTAACTAACTCTTTACCAAACTTTATATTATTCATCTCCATGCGTTGAAAATAATTTATAATTAAAAACCAACCAGATGCACAAATTGTAGTGTATAATCTATATCAATCTATTCTACTCCTCCGACATGTTTCGGTGTAGTTACCACCATGAGGGAGGTACACATCATGTCATTTTATAATACATTAACCCTTTAAAGACGAAGCTTATCTGTTTTATATAAGGACTGAGTGCGTACCGCGGTGTAAACACTCTCCACTTCGGTTATAAAAACCAGACTCTTAATGTTTTCTAAGGCAAAAGTTGCTGTTTGTTCTGAGATCCGTACAAAACACATAAACGCAATGTGGGCACCATGTAGAATTTTTTAATGTTAAACCTGGTGGTACGTAAAGTTACCGCTAGGCTTTAAAAGGTTAAGATGTGATATTGAGATTGGTCGTTAAAATCGTGTAATACATGTTGTTATATTGAAACAAAGTGACGTGTTGATTCGTTGAAGATATGGATTGTATGGTGGAACTGCGCGGATGTGTGAGCATCTGTTATAAAAATATATAACATCAAAATGAGAATATATTACTTGTATTAATTAATTGTAATTAATTATTTATACAGCAACAAACAAGTGCACGTAATTAAATACAGTTCATAACAAGCATTAAGCTCCTACATGTTTAGACACCGGCATGCCATACCAAAAGTATACCGCCCGATACGACACACATCGCAAACTTCACCTGGACGAGATCCCTTTGGTTCATACGAGCGCAGTTGTTTGTATGCATACTCCGTGCAGAACGTCAACAACTACGGACTTATATGCAGAACTGCTCACTGTTGTACAATTTCATTATCACAATATTGTAATTTTATGACCCTGTTATGTATCAGACTAAAGTGCTGGACTTACATTCCTATGTTCGAAGACTGCCAAAGGGTGGTACCTAGGTGCCGAAACATGTAGGAGTTTAATACTTGTTATGAATTGTATTTTATTTAAATGCATTTGTTAGTTGATGTAGTAATTTTGAGAATATGCACGGTATAAGTAATATAAAAACTTGAAAGGCGTATCT
Source organism: Coptotermes formosanus (assembly GCA_013340265.1). Classification (NCBI taxonomy): domain Eukaryota; kingdom Metazoa; phylum Arthropoda; class Insecta; order Blattodea; family Rhinotermitidae; genus Coptotermes; species Coptotermes formosanus. The sequence goes on along the minus strand of BLKM01012995.1, from coordinate 2,601,750 downwards.
TGTAGTGTGATTCCCAAAAATATAGTTTTCACTTGCAGATTTTGAGCGCCATAGTATTCAGAGCCATTTTTTGAACATACTCTGCAGATTTTATCCCATAACCTCAAAAAGTGGTGGTGATAGAATCAGTGTCTCAACTTTAGTCTGGAGATAGGCACAGCCACACTTACTCTTTCGGAAAATTGATTTAAATTCATTTTAACCTTGGGAGATGGATACCGGCAGTATGCAAAAGGTTTGTAGAAAACACGACGAAAAACTTCGTGGTAGGAAGTAACTTTTACTGCCAACGTAAAAACGGGATGTTTAATAAGCGTGAAACATCTGGGCTGCGGAACGACGTTCAGTAATGTTGGTTTGAGGAAGTGACATTTGTTAAATTTCGCGAATAAAGTAAGTGACCCTTGTTCTTTGCAGGCAACATTGGAATTGCGCGTTATGTATTATTTTGCAAGCCTTGTTAGTATTATTTTGGTGAAAATAATGCTGATTGTAAGTACATTTTGGGTAACTGGTGAAAGAGAGATTCATATTTAGTAAAGGTACTTTATTGGTAAACAATTAATTATATACAAAATATTATAATGTATACAATATGTTGCGCATGAAAACAATACAAATGTTATGTACGTAGGAAGAAGCAGATTTCGGATCATACTGAAGTTGTCTCTGAATGAATGTAAATTTAGTAAGGTCCCTGGCTCTGTCCTTGTCCTCTATGCTGGGGTCCACTTTGGTATCCGGCACCAATATCCTCGTAGCGGATCTGTGGCCTGTATCCCTCCTGATCGGCTTCGTATTCCACGATCTGCAGCCGACCATCAGGCAAGAGCACGCGGTAAGAGCCTTGAGCATGTTCGTCCTGTCGACTTTCCTCCTGGCTAAATTCGCTCCCAGACTCAGCATCCTGCACTTCGTAGGAGAACTCGTAGTTAGCTGGCTCCTGTTCAGTACAGGCACAGACAGTCCCATTTAATCACCGCGTGTAGGTAACCATTACGGAGCTTAGTTATCATGATGATGGACATGCAATGTGCGTCTTTTTTCCACAGCTGTACTAATTAAATTCTTTTATAAAAGGTAGCACACAAACTGCAGGTTTGAAAATGAATTTAAAAACGGATATTGTGTTGGCTGTTAGGATCTGATTCATACATTAATGACCTGATTTATTTCAGATCCATTCTGGCGTGTGTCCGCAGTTAGGATGTTAAAATATTTAAAACAAATTTGTTACTAAGATGGTCTCATAAGTGCGTTGTAATACGCGTACATTGTTAATTATTCACGTTGATTCATTACTGAATACGAAGTACCTTGTAACGGAGGTAACATTTTACATGTTGTTACTGTACTGACTTTCCTGTCAGGAATTTTGTTTTTCATTCATTTGGTTGATGATACCAGTAATAGTGGTATCATAAATTACAATTTTGGTTAATTGCGGCTTGATCATGGTTGAATTTAGTTTTCTTTCGTACAGTTCTTTAAGGTCAGGCTGAATTTGTGTGAGGAATGCAGCCCGACTAGGTTCAATTCACCAGTCTCTTTTATTAGTACTGTAAACAATGGGTAACTACTTACAGAAAAATCATCTTCCTGGGCATTGTATCCTCCTCTTGAAGCAGCATAACCACCATTAGAAATGAAGTTTGGAGCGTTGAGACGGTTAGAGGCTGAAGGGGCACCATACTGCGTTGATAGAGAGCTGGTACCTTCAAATCGGCTAGAGGCACTAGGGGCACTAAACTGAGACGAGCGGGAGCTAGCGCCACCAAAGCTGGTGGAAATTCCCGGGGCACCGTATTGCGGTGATAGGGAGCTGGTACCTTCAAATCGGCTAGAGGCACTAGGGGCACTAAACTGAGATGAGCGGGAGCTAGCGCCACCAAAGCTGGTGGAAATTCCCGGGGCACCGTATTGCGGTGATAGAGAGCTGGCACCACCAAATCGGTTTGCAACGCTAGAACCAAACTGAGACGACAAGAAGCCAGCAGAACTTACGCGGCTGGAAGCGTCATATTGAGTTGACATAGGGCTGGCACCACTAAAACGACCAGATGCTCCAGAGTTGGTATACTGGTCTGAAAAAGGGCTAGTACCACCAAGGCGACCAGAAGCAGCAGGGACACCATACTGAGTTGATAGAGAGGTGGTACCACCAAGACGGCTGGAAACACCGCGGCCGCCAAATTGTGTTGTCAGAGAACTAGAACGGGCTGTTGTGCGTTGCTGACCGGATAAGGAGTTCGCACTTTCAAATCTGCTTAAGACGTTGGGAGCGCCATATTGATTTGATGGAGCATTTGCACCGTCAAATCTGGCAGACGTGGCAGGAACGCCGTACTGGCTTGAAGGTGTTCTGGCACCATCAAATCTGCTTGAACCTTGGGGGGCACCGTACTGACTGGAAGGTACTAGCGCACGAGTGGATGCATCAGGAACACTATATTGGTTAGAAGGCGCATTTGCACCGCTAAATCTGCCAGAAGCAAGTGAAGAAGCGCCAGATTGAGTAGAAAATTTATTGTAATTTCCTGTCTGGATAGGAGACTCATATTCATTGGATGGAGCTGCGTACTGAGTAGAAGGTTCAGATCTCTCGAAGTCTGCGGGCGTACCGTACAGGTTTGATGGCCGAGAGGGTGAATTCTGTCGGTCTGCTGGCAGGTACTGCCGACTGATTGGTGGCTCGGCCATTACGCCGACTAGAGCCATTGCGACAAGGATGAGATGTATCTGCAAGATCAAGAGAATTATGTGATACTCCTCGTCGCGACAGTCTTACACTTCTTATATATATATATTACAGGCATACATTTCTGAGGTAATTTTTTTTATATCTGTATATGCAAACACACAGTTGCGATTTTGCTTTAGAGTACTGATATTGTTGTTTAATTCTTGGTTTATTTGAATAAGGCAGGATTATTTTATACGCAGTAAGGATTATCATGCGAACATGTGCGAAGACGAACTTGATTGTGACCTTTTGTAAGGTACTATCTTGGAATTCGAGCGGAAGGACCACCGGGAAAGTTTTTTTGATAGAAAAACATTCGAGCCGACTATTCGATCTCTGTACTTAAAAACCCTTAAATAAGTTGTGTAACATTGTTAATGCTGTTAGAGATACAGCCAGTAATTTTAAATAGGCCGTGTCCTTCTTGTGAATTTATTGCGCGTCTTTCACATTCTTTGGCTAAGTATGCAAATCTTAGTTCTTAAATTTATTCCTTTGTAGTACTTACTGGATCCCAGATTTACACACACACACACACACACACGCGCGCGCGCGCGCGCGCGCGTGTATATATACAGGATAATTCAGAAGGAAAGGTCAGTATGTATATATGGTACTGGCTTGAAGCAAAAATGAGTGAATATATCCTGAGTAATGAGTAATTTTATAAAGAAAACATAAAATCACCACTGTTTTTAATTCTTAGCTGTAAAGATGAATACACGTAGATAAATATTTTGTTGCATTCTTTGAAACGTTTTCGCAATTAGCGGAGAGAATAGTTTATGATTAGATGTTGGTATTTTTGTTGAAATTGTCGATGTTGTCAATAATCTTAAACGGCAAAGCAAGTTTCAACAAACTAATTAAATAATTAAACAGCAAACTGGCTCTGTGATCCTTATTGAAAATCTGTAGTTGATCAAGAAATTTTGACCCTTTTATTGAACAAGATTTTTTTTTACGTATTTAAAAGAAGTTCGATTTCCAGCTAATAATCCTATTTTCGACGTCACCACCGAAGAGAAAATAATGTAGTAGTCAATTGCTAACAAGCACTGATATCAGACGCCTTCCAGAAAACAAGCCGAACAGTCAAATTACACCACAATCACTGCACCGGCCTGCTCTGAGGCATTCAAACACATTAAGTGCTTTCAAATAATATAAATTTCCCAATGCATCTCAAAATTATGCCTACCAGTACAGTTAATGAATGAATGAATTAATTTTATTTGTCCTGTTTCTTACAGAAACCGTATTAAAGACAAAATACCATAATGCCTAATAATGAATACAAGATTGTATGTGCACTGAAAAAAGTGACAAGTGCTGTAGTGTAATGAACTCAAGGCTTTTACAGTAGACACTTTGTATTATGACGAGTTTCACGTGCTTGTGCACGTGGGAACAGTCCACGTACTACGCCTTCGGACAGCAAATAAAAGACAGCAGTTTAAATTTTAAATGAAATGAAACTGAGATTTTAACTAAACAGGTTTTGCCAATACATGTATTTGATGTTTTGAGTTTTGACCTTCGAATTATTTAATTTTTCAGACAAAAGTGAATTGGCATGCATCTCGTATGTTGGTAAATGGACCCATCTCCCAGAATATTCAGTTTTTAAGTGGAGGGCGGAATGTTTGCGATCCAGTACACAGACAGGCCTCTGAAATTTACGATTGTGTTGAAAGTTGAAGGTCTGAAGATGGAAATATATACCGCAACATGGAAACTTTATGGGTTGAACTGTGCACTTCACTTTTGACTGTGAAAGTACAGTTTATTATCATTAATGTAAACAATACAGTAGTAAGCTACAATTGACACTGTGATGGTATTCTGTTTCTCTTACTGATTTTCCTTTTAACTAAGCCCGTAATTCCTGTTAGGTTCCGTAAACAGAATGGTTTTGTTGGCCCGAACATTTTCCCTTTTCTGTTTTTTCTCGCACCTGTAAATATCTGTGGCATGTCAACAAAGACCGTTTCATATAAGATGAAGCAGATATTTGTGTTCTTGTGAATAATGTGCGTAGTGATTATAGGTTTCTGAAGCGAAAAATGTAATAATTTAGCCTAAAAATTTCGCGTACTTTTCGTAAATTTGTTTATAATTTAGAATGTATATTTTCTTGAACGTAACTTTCGTGTGAATTGTAGAAGTGGCTGAATCGTTTAGTTCACCTGTTTACTGAGTAGCCTTGTGACAGGGTATTTAATTCTAAACATCCATTTAAAATTATATGTTGTCATTTTAAGAAATATTTAAAAATTTGTCAGTATCGTGATGGTTGTACTTAAGAGACCCGATGTATGATAGAAATAAGCACACTAATTTTCACTGTATTCCACAGTGTGCCATAGAACGCAGTGAGGTTCTGACAGCTGTGTTAATAGAAAAGAATGCCTTTTTTACTTTACGAGCAACTCCGCGTCTCCAAATCAGAAAAAGAATCTGGATATTCCGAACGAATAGAATGCCAAAATCATGTCGCTAAATCATTTGCTGCGTCATAATGAATGCTCCTTACCTTGCCCATTATAATGCTGTTCAGTCTGTCGGGGTGTGAGCTTTGGTAATGAATGAAATTAAGGATCGCGCGTGTTCTTTTATACCTCATTGGTTTGGATGTCATGACCCTGGTAGTCTCCGGGAGAGTACGATGTGTCTCAAGTAGACGGAATGTAGGCCTCACTGATGGTTACTTTTTATGTGCTTGCCGTGCAGGCACGGCTGCGCACTGTGAATGGTCCGGTTTTGCATAACAGATGCTTCATAAAGCAATTCCATCCCACCACCGAAGGGCAAGATTTTCACATGGTCGTTGTTGTGCCCTTGGTTTTCGCTTCTTTGAGCAGGTAGATGGGAAAGCTATAGCTGACGTGTGAGATTATGCAATGAGCATCGATGTCTTTGTGATCTAATTCTTTCTCATACGCAACTTACGGGCCTTTGTACGCTTGAATACTTTGGTTTCACACCACTTCGTTCATCCTTTGTTGATGACTGGGTATCTTTGTAAACGTCTACAGGTGGCAAATGAAAGTGGAACGCCATGTTAAGTATTGTATTCGCTCTGTGGCATTTATCTCTCAACCCAGAATCTTGAGTGTAACGATAGTCACAAATTTATCTTGTAAATAAATAACCACATGTTTCTTGTGTGTGACTTGACGTTCGTACAGCGATAGTGATGGGGATTAGAGTCTTCCGCAACATTACGCCGTTTGGATTGGTATATATCTAACAATTCGGAGAAACTGGCTCTCTTCATGTTGAGGGTAGTCATCTTGGACTATACTGAAGAAGGAAGTAGCCACCTCACCAGACACTTCGGTACATATATGCCAGCGTACACGGCATTATATTCCCGACGAATAGAATTTACATGTAGTTCTTGTCACGTGCGTTAGGCGTGACGTGTTTCTTTTTTCAACTGCAGAAGCGTCAAATGAGATGAGCAGATGGCTGTGAACAGAGACCAAAAAAAGATTTGGAAGGGAAATGCAGTGGTAGAATTTGAATATTCCAGTTCCCACCTGGAGGGACAAAAAATCAAAGTTTTGGCTATAACAGCTGTAATCCGGAGGAGATAACGATCACATGTTTCCTGAATTAGTAGTACCAATAGAGAGCCTTACGACTGAACAAATCTGCTCACTGCGTTTAGTTTCCATTGCAGAAATCTCAAGGAAATATAAAGAAATTAAGAATATTTGTTTATTTTATGCGAGAACTTTGTTTTTGGCTAGCGCATTGGCTTCTTCGGAAATAAATCTAGGTTCAAGAACTACTTGCCCATTTGTTATAGTTTGTTCTGTATTATTGCCATACTTTAGTCTGTCGATACTCATAATTACATTTGTCATTCGTGCTATTTAATTTCTATAGTATTTTTAAGTTTGTCTCTTGTTCAGTAATTCAATCAAAACACTGGTTACTTTAGTAATACAACTGTCAGTGTATTTTCAAATTGAATAAGCACACCAGGCAATTTATCCATTAATTTAATCAACACGTCGGCCAGTTCAGTAATTGAATCAGCACGTGTGTCAGTTTATTCTGCGATTCAATCAGTGCACCAGGTAGTGTATCGAGTTTTCAATCAGCATACAGGCCATTTATACAGCAATTCATGCAACACGCCGATCAGTTCTGTAATTTAATAAGTATGGCAAATTGTGCTGTGATTCATTCAGCACGCCAGCCAGCGTTTCTTGTAAACTTCCTTTACTTAGTAGAAATTAGAAATTCTATTTCCCTTTTAAAATTTTCGTTTTGTTCTTTTCAGAGTATTCTTGTCTCCAGTTATACTCAGCCATATTTGAAAGGGTGGTGTTAAGTCATTATCTTAGCAATTTTGCTGTCATCAGATTTAGACGGGACTTTCTAAGCAACCACAAACCCTGTAGTTATGAAATTTGACATACGTGTACGTGGAGTTTCTCTGCTTGCTGATTTTTCTTATTCCTGTAAAACAATATGCTTGGAATTTTATATGTTGTGTCCCGTGCATATTTACAAATTAATTAGAACAAACCAACAATTATACCCAAAATTCACAAAGTTATATATACACTGACTTTGGACGTTTAACACTAAGACACGGGTCATATTCGACCTTTGATCTTCGATCTGGTATACAACGCCGTTGTCAAAGCCAACAAGCCTACCCTTTTAAAGAAGACACATTTTATGGTTACCATATACTCTGTACTGCATTTTATCTCCGATAATTCGGACTAAGAAGAATATCTATTCTTCAGTTTATTGTATGTATGCTTAATGACTGTGTTTTAGTACAAAAACTACGTAATAGAGAGTAGTTAGTTAACTTTACATCCATATGCTGCTGGTTTCTTAGATTTTTATTATAGACCAGGTTTGATGCATGCAGGATGAATTTACACTTCTTGATGCTTTGGTACCTGTAACACTTTGTATCCCCTGAAGATGAAGGCATGTCCATTGAAACATGTAGGGGTAATGTCAATGTAAATATAGCTTTGTGAATTTTGTGCATAATTATTGGTTTGTTCTAATTAATATGCTTGGAATTTATGAAATACTTTTCGGAAATGCAGAAAAGAATTGCCGTTTTTGAAAAAATGCTGAAAATATTTTTAGAAGCAAATTACTGTAAAATTATTTTTATATTTGTATTTTTTGAGGGACTTAAATGTTGAACCAGTTCTTGGTGATTTGTCATTCCTGTGAAAGTGTTCAAGAAGAGGGGCGTTGCTTTTTAAGTAAGTATTAATCACGATATCATTCCACTGATGTGAAATAATCGTCTCCGTAAGCAACAACGTTATTTTTGTAACTGCATAGTGCTGCATATTTTCTGAGCGCGTTATAGTTATTAGGCAGATTTGCAAAACATCTGGACCCTGAAAGCAGGTTATCTAACAGCAACCTGAACGCTGTGTGCTGTGGTTCCCACCTTCCTTGATTTAGTTCCTGCAAGAACACTAGATCGCTGCCAACGCATTCTGTGCTGGATATTTTCCGTGTAAGTTGGACCGAGATAGGTTTATCGCTGAGTGCGTCATTTCAGTATTATCTTACGAGCCCGCAGTTTTCGCGTATCGTTCAAGGAATGGGATAGACCACAGTTGCACAGTGACGCATTCTCAGTCCATCGGAAAAGAAGGAAGGAAGAGAATATTTGGTGCGTTACAAATAACTTGATCGGGTGTTCTAAGACACCTACGGTCTTGGCAGACTAGCGCAATTGAATCGCAGTCTCTGATGCCTCTCGGAGCGTGGATTAATCCATGCCTTGCTTTGGTGTCGTGTTTTTTTTTATAGGTACAGGCCTCACTATTAGCCGCTCCACCTTCCGAGGAACTCCACCATGTGCATATGGATTTGCGCTTTCAAAATGAATTTAATGGGACCAGAGGGTCTGATCCGTCACATCTGAGGAAGAGTATGAGTTACGAATCTCGTCATTATGTAATTCTGTGCACTCCATTAATAATTGATCTGTGAAATGTCCTAAGACACTCTTTAGCACACCCTGAATCAGGAGCCTAGCAACGACATGAGCAAATAGGAACTGAAAGCGAATCTCTGTGAGTGTGTTTGTGTGTACTTTCAGGCTGGTTGCCACATGGAGGAGCAGCCGTTTGTATCCATCATTTTTTCGAGTGTCCATGTTTCCTTAATGGATTTGAACCAGTTAAATCTTCTGCGACTGGGTTATGGAAAAAAATGTAGACTCTCGCGCCTAAAACTGCGGAGAATTTCACGGCTTCAGTTAACGTAATGTTGGAAGTTGTATCAACAGGAGACATCAAATTATTAAGGAGACAGTCTGAAAGATGATTAACTTATTATACTTCCCGAACCTGCGTATGACCTTGACATGTTTTAACAGGATTGGTCTCAATCAGAGACACAGATTTATAAAGTACTTATTTTGCTTTCTGAGGCCCGTAATTTATAGTGGGAAAAACAGGATCAGATTTAGTTCAGGTCGTTTTGTAACAAAGTGCAGCATATATATTTTCACTTTTTAATTAGCGCCTATCACATAGGCTAAATGCCTTAACATTTTAATTGTCTGTTTAAGAAATAGTGAAATATTTTTGAACAGAAAGAAATGCCACCGATCACCTTGTTCAATAATTACCAGTTTTGCATACAGTGTTAAATACCTTGCTTGCATTCGTGCGTCAGAAAATAGGTAGTCGGGGAGTTTTTGTGGTAATTCTGAACCACATAAGGTACTTAGATGTTCCGATAAAACTGGCAACGACCACTTCAGTATTCTTGTCACTTTATGCTCCAGACTCTAAATACTCCTGTCAACTGCAAAAGCATTGTTAAAAAACCAAAGAAACGTAGCTGTCAAAATAGTGTACTCCATTTCCTTCAGGTAGTCTGTTAGGTTGTCATTATTATTAGTTTTATTATTAGTGTTGTTTTTGTTGTTATGTTTGTTGACATATTAGTATCCATTCGTTTAGTTTTATGAATTATAATAAATCATAATTCATCAGGTTGGAGGACGTAAATGCGTTTATATGTATGTACTTTTGAAAGTAAGAAGTAGGGAAGACTATATTTGAAAGCAGTCCCTTCCTATATTTTTATCACGGATGGGAAATTGAATAGGATTGTTTATTTTTTGTTCTCCAAAGAGTAAAAATGTTACAAGTCATAATGATTTCTACGTGTGACACAGACACACAATTGTCAGAATCTCCTTTTTTAATATCTTTGTACAATTCGTAGTTGCACTATTCTTGCTGCTATTATTGGCGGAAGAATTCCCGTCAGGAACACAAAATTTCTCACCCAAAGTGGACAGAGGACAATAAGAGGCACCACAATTTGTGGGTGCCGCTGGGTAAAAAATGATATTTTATGCACTATTTAGTAGAACGGTTTCCCGATTTACTTCTCGTGTTACATAAAACTTAACATAAATTTTAAATTTTTCTTTTATAAGCCATGGGCACCATTTTAAATACAAGAAAAGTTCACAGTGTATAAGAAAACCCGTTTTCATACTTTGTGCCTTACTAAACAATCTCGAGCCATTGCTTGTATGTATACCTCGAGCTTATACTTGAAGATGTATATCGTTGGATTGTTTATTCCTTACATCTCGTAGAGGTTTATGTGCTGTATCAAAACACACATTTATTTATTTTATACGTATAGGCCTATATGTGTAATCTGCCCATTCCATAGGTCTGTATGGTGAACTAATATTCTCGCTTTTATTCATGACAATTCCATTAAGCAATGTAAATGTTGAATTACTTTTCTAATATTTTGATACCCTTTATAGAAATTTCATAATGCAGTTTTTCATATTTTGCTATGCGATTACGAATTAAAATTTAAGTGTGATAAAAATGGAATAAAATGCACATTTTACAGTAATTGCCTGTTTTTGTTATTTGAAACACGTGAGAATATCATGAAGGCGTTTGTATTGTCTGTCATCAAATTCTTATTAAAGGCCCATTTGCCTCATTATTCTTCTTTGTATACGGGTAGTTGTTTGATGAACTTGCAGACTTTAAAAAAGGAAGACTATATCGGTTTACATCGTGTGAACAGACATAAATCTTATGTTTGTAGTGGTGACGGTAATCACCTACCTTGCCCGTCATCACTGCCTGCCGAGTTAAAGTTTTGCTCATAGCGTAACGCAACCACGAGCGCTGCTAATGTGTTGTTGGCAGAGTACGTGGTTTTGCGAATGGAACTTCTGCTGTCGAAATCCCAGTGTAACTGATTTCCGACACTTAGGAAGCAATAAAAACTGTGCAGTATATAGAACTTGCAAACTTTTTCTGCCGTGGGATGCTAATTACTGTGTTCGCAATATTGTTAGACCCTTTCGTATGTATAAATGAAAACGGATTCTAGTGAAACTGTTGGAAATGTGATTTTCAGAATCAGTTTTAATATACCGGTGTATTTTGTAGTGCAGATCTGCTAAAAGCTGCCTCCAGTCTGTTCATTTATTTTCCACGCAGGCGTCGGAAATATTCTTGTGCTGGCTGTGAATCTGTTTATATATTACATACAAATTTTCTGTTTTCATGGAACAGCAGGCTGATCACGGTGATGTTAAATGTGTCGACCTCTGTTCCAACTGTTTGCAGTGAGAGTCCACGCGAATGTTTTAGGTGAGATCTGTCTGCTGTCACCAGTCAGTGCAGGATCCTGTAACCCGCACAATAAAAATCGATTAACAGTATTTCCGTAAACAATTTTCGACTTCCAGAGGTTCACATCTACTGGCAAGTGATGCATACTGTGCCGCTGGGCGAGTAATAACCGACTTCTCCAAACATCTTAGTGCCTTCACTTTCAGGGACAAGCAGTCGAAGGAGTATGCACCGGTGTCAGAACCTCAAATATCGCGAACGGCTTCTGCTTTCTTTCGAATACTTCGGCCTGTTTGAGGGCGTAGGAGGAACCATAAATTGACTCCATTGAATCGTCATTTAGGAGGTGGCGCCCGTTAAGGTCGTCAAGGGGCAGCTCTTTTATTCCTAAGGAATTCAAACTGTCTTCTGTCCGTTCTTCTGACTAAATGTCACAAACACGTCCTATATTACTCAGTGTGTTATTGGTATCGTTTTTCACCCACCGACTTTATACCATGTGTCTGCAAGTTCTTGTTCAAGTGCTAACGTGAAAGAAGCAAGCCTGTAGTTAGTGCAGTCAATGGGTTTCTGTCCACCGTTTTGTGTTAACATTTTCGTATATGCAATAATACAAATTAGATAGGAGTTATGAGCATGACAAGAAAATGTGAAGTACCCAACAGTATGTATTATTTATAAGGAGATGTTTATAAACTGCAACATGGATGCTGTATTTATACATGCTTTATAACATTTATGAACCTATCAAGTGTCTGCTTTTTAGCAAATAACATCGGAAAGAAAAGGAATAAATAAAGTCGATAGAAGCACAATTTATATGCGCTGGCAAAGAAATTACAGAAGTCCATCGCTTGGATGGTGTCCTAACATTAGAATTTTGACGCGTAACAACATAACTGTCTGATTGGCTGAGATAAAATAAAATTTTAGCTCAGGACAAAGTATGTTGATTTTGAAAAGAAAAGGGCCTAACTCGGATTTTAAGGGAAAGTGCGTGTTAAATATTTCTTTATAAGAGAGTCGGTTTAACTGAGTTAACTCACATTTCATATGTCCAAATATTTTCATTCTAGACCTGTTCTCAATTTTTAAGCATAAAGCTTAGAAGTAAGGGTACTTGATACAGACCATAAGTAACTCCATATCTATGAAACAAGTTAAGAAATACCCGCGGAGCGTAAAGCTTCTGGCGCGCTGGATGTGTCTTTTCTCCAGATTTGCCTTCGATGTCTTTGATACCGAGTGTCTGAAATGTGCATTTCTGCATTTTATCCAAAACACATTAAAGAATTTTTGCTTATCTTAGCGACAGATCTACAGTCCTTTAATAATCGATATGTCGGAGAAGAATTATCTCGATTGTTATGTTTAGATTGTAAAATTTTTCTCGATCTCAGCTCTTACAGCTTAGAGAACACATTACAGCTGAATTATAAGACATTAAACGGTGAGATGTAAATGTGCACAAGTCGTCATGTGTAGTGTGTGTCATTTTTTCCGATTTTAACCAAAATCGGAATATAATCACAAATCATAGTAAAAATTCCTTATAGTCAACTTCACAAAAATCCATCCGCACTGTTCCATGCGGACGGACGGACGGACGGACAGACAGCCGGAGAGACGTGGTGAGGGTAACATTCACTTTTCGCAGCTGATTTGCAAACGTGCCTAATGTGGAACGTGGACGGTTTTCTCTAAGCCACATTTATTAAGTTTTATCGAATGCTTTACTGTGCAAGGGTCACATTTCGCAACACGCTACGTTTATTCAATTGTCACTGTGTGGTCCCAATATAAGCCGTAGAACCACCCCTTCTGAGCTGTTTGCTACTTTTTATTAATTTATTCGCAGCTACACATCATATCTGGGAGTCATTCTCTCTTTTCGCAGCGTTAGTACATGGTGCTTGAAGAAATAGACTGGAAATGTGGAAAAGTGGGATTAGTGTATCTGCTGAAGGACAGGGCCCAGTAACGGGATCTTCTGAAAATTATGAAGACCTGTGGAGTTTTATAAAAGTCAGATAATTTATAGACAGTATAAGGAACATTCAGTTGCTCAAGAAGGCATCTGCTGCTTGCAGTCTGTTACTTACTTACTTACTTACTTACTTACTTACGTAGCCCATTTGAATAATTTATAAAAGGTGCCATATTCTGGCACCTCACAGAATCGGTAAAAACGAAACAAACTTTCTTCATTAAGTTTAAGCTTGCTTGACTCTAATATCTAATTTTGTCTGTATTTTTGCAGCTAGAAAGTGGCAAGAGTGCCAGGCTACTGACATCTTAGGTATACTAGGAGATCAGTCCTAGAATGGGAGACATTCAGCAGCGGACGTGCAGGTGTAAGAGCAGATGATATGTGGTGATGAAGTGTGAGGTAGGTGGATAATGTGTTTCCTATCAGACATTACCCAGAAGTACCGCTGGGCGATTAGTTTGAAAAAACTGGCCAAATGTAAAGGGTACAGGAAGAAGCGACTTCGGTAACGTGTCATTTGTTTTAGTGTTGAACGTGGAATTGTGGATTTTAAATGATATAAATAAGAAAACAGCAAAGTAACTGCAAAACAGTTTTGTCGATTTTTGGTTTACTTTTTACAGGTACGAATTTTGTGCAAAACTACTCATATTTTTATTCCGCTACTCATTAGTGCCGTATTTGTCTCAGATTGTGCGCCTTCTAATCCTTTCATAGCAAATGTGTCAGCAAAAATATTAAAGCTTTATAAGTCTAAGGAAGTAAAGCCGCATTCTCTCTGAAGATTCTTATGGTTATCCTGAGCCGTTTTAGAGGAAATCTGGGGGATAATATTTTGAAATAGGCTACGACCACTTTGTCAATAACACACAAAATATAATGAAATGTGTCTTTTAGGACGTGACGCGTGTTAGTTCGGTACGGAAGGACCAACATACATAGCGTCACATGCCAGACGAACGCGATTGTCATATTTACCGCCATCTTTTCATTTGACTTAATGTTATATGATCGTGCAATCCAAACGTCGTTCCATAATCAAAAAACCCAACTTCGAACTTAGACAAAATAAGAAAAACACAAACAATCCATATCCACCAAACTTTAACAAAACACCAGCCGAAATATTGATTACATTCATATGTATGTATGTATGTATGTATGTATGTATGTATGTATGTATGTATGTATGTATGTATGTATGTATGTATGTATGTGTGTGTGTGTGTGTGTATGTATGTATATGTGTGTGTGTGTGTGTGTGTGTGTGTGTGTGTGTGTGTGTGTGTGTGTATGTGTGCATGTATGTATCGCCGTAATTTCCTCTGGCGGCAGTAATATGGCGGAGGCTTGAGTTGTTGCCCTTGTTACTGAAGGTCTTACTAAATTAGTGAAACAGTGAAGCATTATCTTGTAAATAGACAAATAATCGGAGTACAACAGATGAATCATTGTGGACCTTTTTTACTTAGAGAACTGAATAGATGGCGCATTCCTAGTGGCTGTCTATTTCTTTTGTATGTGCTGTTATACGTCCGCGAGCAGGAGCCTCGCACAGCTGTCTGCTGTGGGGTCACTACGTGAGGGGAGTAGCAGAGACACGAGCGTGGCTGGGACCTCAAAAGATCAACGTGTTGCGATAGGACGACCACTCAGGCTACGTTCGTAATACAGTGAAGTCAGGTTTCTTTAGGGACAAATTAAATTTATTATTTTTTGTTTATGATGGTGTGATCCAACGACAGGCACGCGGGCAACACGCAGTTCGTTACTTTGCAACATGTGAGCGTGTCGTCGTTTTGTCACTGTGGTTTCCCAGGCAGAAAACAGCATGCTGATCTTACAGTGTCTAACGTGTGTTAGAAGCACTCACAAGAAGCGGCTCATATTTGATGTTTCAGAAGGATTGAGATTTGTATATGATCAAGTGTTTCTTGCGTCGATGAATTTCTTCGGAAAATATGTGTGCACCATATAGAATACTCTGTAAATTACTTACAGGCTAGTAAAGAAATTAGTCTAGAAGTAAGTATATGTGCAACTAAATATGTAGCAAGATATACAATTCATTAAGTAATGAAGTTCTGTTTATTAATAAATGCAAATATTCATGCAGTGTTTACTGTAGATGATGTCAGGTGGTGATGCGTTACAAATTAGTTGTTGCTTCGTTTTCTTCCAACTGTGTTATTGCTAAAATATCATACACTTAGAATTCGTACGTGATTGTTTCTAACATTTAAGGAAGTACATATTTGTTATTTCCTTCGTAGATTAATTTGGTGTTATATTTTTGATTATACATTTTATAAGCAAAATATACTCTGGCGTAATGTGAAGTAATTGGAATGTAGTGAGTACGGAACTGTGTTGACCAGAGAAATTATATTTTACTTTTACATCTAGAGATCCTCTCCAGTTGAATGTGAAAACTGGCATAGGTGTTTGTTTTATCCACTGTGATTATTTAGCCCACTTACTAAGGAAGTTAACAAGGCAATACTGAATCGTGGGTACAACAAAGGTAATCCTTCTTTATTCATTGTTTACGATAAGCATAATGAATACACATGTATAAAATATCAGCTAGCGAAGCTATGAGTTCAAATAAACGTCAGGGTAAGTAAATAGAGTGACATAAAAAGAAATGAGCGAGACTGATACGGAAATGACTACATATCTTAATAAGGCCCCTGGCCTCTCTGAGGGGGTCCAGAATATTCACCCTGACTGCCTGGGTAACCTCCTTGAGCTTCCTCGTACCGGATCATTGGTTTAAATCCTTCCTCATCGGCTTCGTATTCTACAATCTGCTTACGCCCGTCAGGAAGCAGGACAAAATACGTTCCTTTGGCTTCCTCCTCCTGTCGGCTCTCTTCATGACCAAAGTCACTTCCAGAATCGGGGTCGTTAACCTCATAAGAGAACTCGTAATGAGCTGGTTCCTGCAGCAGAATAATATACCCACAATTTACAAAAGGCATGACACAAGAGACGTTCAGTATGACACAGTTTACAATACGCATGACAGGAGAGACAGTGTACCATAACTACAATCAGCATCGCAGGAGAGACAGACAGTATATTGTAATTTACAATGATCATGGCAGAGAAGACAGTCATTGTAGCATAATTTACAGTAGGCGTGAAGGAAGGACAGACAGTGTTCTTTATTTCACGTAGTCTGTCTTATGACAGGTCCATAGCCTCTTCCAAAGTGAGTTTTCCAGAGAGTGCGATCTAGTGCTTCCTGTTTCAGTTTTCAGTATCTTCTCGTTCCCTTAAGGTTATCCCGTAGCTGTTTACGTCTTATTTCCTCGTCTTCCTGCCACTTCTGTCTTTCCTTCTGTCTTTTCTTCAGTAATGTGTTATAGAAGTCAGTTCCTACGCAAGATGTGACCAATCCATTTAGCCTTCCTCCATTTCATTATGTGTAAGATGTTCAGACACTATACCATACTTTAAAGTAGGCAAGCATAAGATAGAGTATTCCATAAGTTTAAAATAAATTGCAGAGTAGAGGCAGCCAGTGTGCCATAATTTCCAATAGGTTTGACAGGACAGACAATCAATATAAAAAAATTTACAAGAGGATTGAAACAATAGGCAACGTGTATACTACCATTTACGACATGTTCAATCGAAGGGACGTTATGTCATAAGTAGCTATGCGTTTCACAGTAGGAGGAGTCTCATATAGCAGTTCTGTCTTCAAAAAGCATCAGTAATACAACGCAATTAGTTAAAGTGGCGAATAGCCCATATATTTTTTGTGTGTAATTTGTCGAGGTTATTAACTGCTAAGATAACATAGCGTCGGTGACAGAATGAGTATGAAGCGTTGGTGAAGGAGAGCACTGAAGTACTGGGAGATAAACATGTCCTAGTTCCATTTTGTCCGCAACAAATTCCACATTACCTAACCTGGGATTGAAACGGCGTCCCCGGTGAGAGACCGGGAACTAACCGCCTGAACAGTGGCGTGGTCCTCGTACACGTGAAGTTGATACAAGGAGCAACGCAATTGCGCAGTGAAGGTATTGTTGACTGAAATACATGAGTAGTTGAAAAACCGTTAGACTTACAGACAGGTCGTCATCCTGCTGTCCATTGCGTCCTCGAGAATAGTCGTATCCACCATTTGAAACATGTGGTCCAGATGGTCCATTAGGACCTCCAAATCTGCTGGAACCGGAAGGAGTGCTGTATCTTGAAGAGGGAATGTTGCCAAATCCACCGTCAGATGGTGTACCATATTGGGTAGAGGGAGAACGACCGAAAGATGAAGGAGCTCCGTACTGCGAGGAAGGAACGCCACGGAATATATCTTTCGCGGATGGTGCTCCGTACTGGGTGGAAGGCGAACCGCCGTTACGAGTGAAGGATGAAGGAGCTGCGTACTGCGAGGAAGGAGTGCCACCGAATCCACCGTTCGTTGAAGGAGCTCCGTACTGGGAAGAAGGAGAGCCACTTTTACGGCCAAACGTTGAAGGAGTTCCGTATTGACTTGAAGGGGTACCTCCGAATCGTCCCGAAGCCGCAGGGGTACCGTACTGTGTTGATGGAGAACCACTATTTCGATCGAAAGCTGGAGTGCCGTATTGATTCGAAGGCGCGCCTCCAAATCTCTGGGAACCTGAAATGTCACCACTGCGTTCGAAGGACGAACCACCAAATCTTCTTGTAGATGAAGGAACGCCATATTCTGAAGAAGGAGCACTGCCACCGAACCTGCCGGAGGCTGAAGGAGAACCATATCTGGAAGAAGGAGCACCACCACCGAATCTGCCTGATGACGAAGGGGCACCATATCTGGCAGAAGGAGCAGCACTTCCAAATCTGCTTGAGGCCGACGGAGCACCGTACTGGGTAGAAGGAGGACCACCAAATCCAGCAGAAGGTGATGGAGCTCCGTACTGAGTGGAAGGAGAACCACCAAATCCGTTGGGTCCTGCTGAAGGTGCACCGTATTGACTTGCGGGATAGTTCCTACCGCCAAATCCATTGGAGGTGCCAGATGGTGGCCCATATTGACTGGACGGTTGTGAATCTGCGAAAGCCACGCCAGTTTCCTGACCTGGTGGCAAGTATGATCGATCCACTGGGGGCTCAGCAGTCACGTAAGCTATCACCACCGAGGTGAAAATAAGGAAAACCTGTTACAAGGAAGAAGTAACAAATATTAGTACTGCGGTCGGAGTAGTTGTAAAAGAAACTAAAATCTGTAAGTTTCAAAATATTGGACTGTTTGCTGAGAAACACAGAATGTCTCCATACACATAAATAAAATTGAATTTGAAATTTGCTAGGCTTATAAGGCACGGTGATTTGAATCAGCATATGTTGATCGAGCATTATTTTAGGACTATTATTGCTTAACAGAGTAATATAAAGAATTCCTCGATTCAGAAACCCCGCTTTTAAAATACAGAGTACCTTAGGAACATTTTTACGCTTTCCAATTATGCGAGTCAGTTTTGTAGTGCATGCAAAACAAAGATATGTACGTCTTCAGTGTAATTACCGTCTTTACTGGACAGCAGACTGTGTCGTTTTGACAAACTTATTAACAAAAAATTTTAAAACTGTAAGAGTCCAATTAGAAGCAATGTAAGGTAAAGGTAAACATAAAGTTGTTACTCTGGTTAATTAAGAACACACCGTGAAGACACGTGCGACAGTGAATGTAACTCCAAGGTTTCAAAGTAAAATAAGAACAAGAATATCAAAACAAAGTACATAAAATAATTTTTGCCGATTTTTTTCGTAGTGTGCGTGCAAAACCTGAAACGGTCTGCATAATAGTATTACAACACTATAACTGTGCCACGAACAGTTGGGCCCAACTGAAAGGAACTACATATGTTATGCCACCAGAAATTATACTGCTCATTTATGCATTCTTAAAATCCAAATTTGCACAAACGAGAGACAAATTTCCCGGAAACATGACGCTACCTTTGCCATGCCGGCCCTGATTTCCTTCTGTATTCTGATGGATGCCAGAAAACGAACTGTGGATGCGGCTGAAGATGCTACCAGCATTTATATGCGGAGGCAATTGCAGGGTTTGTCCATGTCCATTACGTACGTTGCAGAAAGTATAGAGAGTTTCCTCCCCTCTACCTCATATTCAAACTGTGTATTAGTAATAGTGGACTGAATTAGAATGTAATGGCGGCTAGGAAAAGGGAGGGGGCACTCAGATACGCATTATTGTCTAGGATTCTCGCATTGAGATTGCTTAATATTACTGCGAGTAAGAATTCTCTAGGAGTATCCTCACCTCTTTCTCCTCTCCTCTCCTTTCTCGTGGTGGCTTCAGGTTAAGTTAACAAGACGCTGGCTGGCTGCACGATGCATCACTGCCCTTGCTGCAGAGCGCCTGGAGGTCCGGCTAACATGATTCGCGTTTGTTTTCTTTACATTTCGCAACGCGATGATACAGTTACAAGTTGTTTATGCATCTTCTGCCACAGGCAAGGCGCAATAGGTATTGTGAATCGATATAAAAATTTNCTTAGCATTAGCAAATGCATCATTGCCCCTCCAGAAACCAGCGCACAGCGTGGTGAGCGTCTTTAAAGACACGTCATTGCTTCATACCAGAACTCACACAGCTGAGCTCGTTCCAAAAGTTGACGTAAAGAGTGGAATGTTTTTTTTAAAAAGAAACCAAACCTGTGTTTAAGGCTTCTTGAAGAACAGAGCTGGAAATGTATCTAATAATTCTTTCCTAAGAAGTATAATTCTAGCCTGTTAGTGACTAGGCTATGGACTGAGCGACCGAAGAATCGAGTTTAATTCCTGGCAGAAAAAGAGATTTTTTTATTCTCCAAGCAAGCCTGCTACGGAATGGATACCGGGAGCTCTTTTCTCGTGGGTAAAGTGGCCCGAATGTGAAGCTAACCACTCACCTACATCTATTGACGAGGGTTAAAATACGTGGAGCTATACCTCCACTCCCCTATATTCCTTTATGGCATGCTCAGGAACAAATTTGAGAAACGCGATTCTGATAGCACAACTGCCTCGTGTTGGCGAAAAGTTGTTGCATGTTAAACAAGCACTTCGCAGTCAGCGTTGATATTTGCCATCCGAATGTTCAGCAGCATTGGGCGTTAGAAGTTTTAGTGCCACCATCACAAACCAACTAACTAGCTAAATCCACTCTGACGAGACTATACTAAGAAGCCAGTATTAGCTGATGACGAATTTGTAACTGGAGTCTGAATCTTTATTGCTCTAAGATTTGAAGTAGTAGTAGTTTGAGTACCAACACGTCTCGATCTAGCGACCCACGGGGAACGAACCAACCTCCATGCATTGCGTAGTTAACTGACTTACGTAGTTACAGTCATTCAGATTTGTTATAAATAAAGGCGATTCATCTAACACAAAGGAATCTTATGTGTTACCATCAAAGTCAAGTTGTAATTTTTTCGCTGTCTTCCTTGTAAATAACTGCAAGACGTTGTTATAGTAGGAATGCAAATTGTTACTTTACCCCACTTTCTATAGCCTCATGCGTCTTGAAGGGTATAGACCGTGTTATGTTGCACCAGCCTCATAACATGTGATGCACTCTACGGGTCAGAAGTACTGTGCATATTATATTTATCCATGTAACACGTACGTTAACGAGGCCATATGACAATCAGCCGTTTCGCTTCTATTCCAGCCCACATTTATGGGATGAGTTCATACTCATGGCAGAAATCTTGTGATTATCATGGGTGCTTTCTTATTTAATCTTCGTTTTACTACGTTGTGTTGCGGCGCTTGCTTGTGCAAGTTGTCTGGTAGAAATTATTAGGCGGTTGCTTCAAAATTCCTCTCAGGAATTAGTTGCATGTCTGGGAGCTGGGTTAGCTCAGTGGGTGCAGTGACTAACCAACTGGTTGGATGACCGTGGAATCGGAGTTCATTATCCGACAGGCAAGAAGTATTCCTCTTCGACGAAGGGACGATACCTGATCTGGGTCCCACCCAGCCTCGTAATCAGTGAATGCCGGGAGCGGTTGTGATGCGAATAGGACCACGTACCTCCATCTAGTGTCGAGATAAAGAATGAGGGGAGCTATACCTCCCCTTCTTATGCCTTCATGACGTGCTGCTCATTGAAACATAAGCACATCTTCTTTGCATGTCCTCAATGCGTATTAATATTTGAATGGTGTTTCTAACCTAATTATCAATGAAGGCTAGATTTTGAAAGAAAGAGTCTTGGCGTTGATTTTATAGATTGTGGAATGCGGTCCATTATTAGTTAATTCTGTCACTGAAGGGAAAATTTCAATACGTTAAGAGACCTATTTCACAAGAAAATTAACTCTGGAAGTGTTCAAAGACGGTAGCAGTAAATGCGATGAGTTTGACAAGTTGATCCTAAAGTATAAGCCTATTGAAAGGTAAGTAACTCAGCCTGGAATTTTTTTCCAGTCGTTTTTCACGCCATTAAACAAACCTACTGTCACGGAACTAAGATAATGACGTAAAGAAAATGACGAATCGTGCCTTGAATTCGAAACAGGTCTTTTTTGATCAAATATAATACTTACACCCACAACATCATAGCAGAACCCGAACTGTAAGTGGGATAAATTATTTAGTACGTACAAGAATATGATTTTATTTTTCCAGTGTACAATATGTATGTACCAGATGACAGCACTGAGACGTATTTGCATGTCTTAGAAAGAGCGAAGTCTCAGAGTAGTATCTTATTAAGTTGTGTCTGAATGACAGTTGAGTTTCGGGATGTTAATGTCAGTGTCTTCCGACGTAACTTAATGGTAACGCGTTCTTTAAAGTCATTATGCGAGGATGTCTTTGGATATAAAATTAAGAAGGAATATTTCTAACCAACAAAGTATTTTCGGTATCGTGTTGTTTTATTTAGCAAGTTCGTAAGAGTTACAACGTATCTTCGGCTAAATCTACAAAGCTTTCCACAAGCGTGAAATACGTAATTGCCTAAAATTAATGGGCGTTCAACAGCAGGAATAAACATACCTCTCAGGATACAAATAATAGTGAATATAATTTGATATTTTTATACAGTGTCTACAGTATAAATAACATATTCGTATACATGGTACACGAAAATATGAACTAATTATTATTTATACATACATTAAGAGGCACGACTGCGTAACACCCTAGAAGATGATTCTTTCTTGTGTAGAGAGGAGATTCTGTTCCTTTAATTGTATTTACTTGCATTTGTCGTGTGCATAGACCCTTTCCCACACAATATGTGAATTACGTAAGAGTTAAAAGAAATAATACAGAATAACCTTGCCAGTAGTGCTCTGTATTGAGGCTAGTATCACTAATGTACTTAAAGTTCGAACAGTGTTCCCTAACTTTCAGATGCTAGTCACAAATGTGTTGCCTTCCGGGATGGAACATTACCTGTTTCGTTATCAGACGAGGAACTTTGTTTAAACCTTCAGTAATACCTTATTTTATTAGAGAAACATCTTAATATCCTGGGTGATCAGATCCGCCTCTACCGTTGTGATGTCCGCTACCTGTCCCACCATGCTGTGCGGCGGGACCTCCTCCTCCGATACCACCAGGTCCTCCAGATGGATACCCACTCCCAGCATCACCAGGTTGTCCTGATGGATATCCACTCCCGGCACCACCAGATCCTCCTGATGGATATCCACTGCCGGATATGCCGGGTCTTCCTGACGGATATCCACTCCTGGCTCCTCCAGGTTCTCCTGAAGGATATCCACTGCCGGATCTTCCGGGTACTCCCGACGGGTATCCACTGCCTGCTCCTCCAGGGCCTTCGGAAGGATAACCACTTGCGGAACCACCTGGTCCTCCTGAAGGATAGCCACCTCCGGAACCACCGGGTGCCCCCAATCGATACCCTCCAGCATCACCTGCTCCCCCTGATTGATAACTGCCGTCACCACCACCGGATGCTCCTGAAGGATATCCGCTACCTCCAACTCCATCAGCACCACCTTCATATCGGATTTCTGGTTTGTAGCCTTCCTGGTTGGCCTCGTACTCTACGATCTGCTTACGACCGTCAGGAAGTAAAACGTTGTAAGCGCCCTGAGCATTGTCACCATTTCGCGTCTCCTGGTGTCCGAATTCTGTTCCAGTTTCTGCATCGTTCACATCATAGCTAAATTCGTAACGGGCTGGTTCCTGCAACGATATATGCAGAGTATGAGAACAGGCTAATAACTTTGAATTATTTCGACTTCGATATAGTCTGGTGCACTAAGTGTAACTATTAAGGTGGATGGTTGAAGCAGACTGTTTCAGTTTAGTTACATCGTGGGGGGGGGGGGATTTAACTTGGGTAAGGACCTTCAGTTCTCCGGAAGAGAGAAGAACATAGATGATGTACTCCTATCAGTTTGGTTTGAATTGCTTATATGTCTAGTGGAAATGTTTATGAAGTCATAGGTTCTTATCTCAGACATTATTACTCACAGAAGATCCGTCATCGCCAGTCCCACTTCTATATCCGCTACCTGAACCGGATCCAGGTGAGGAGAAAGCCCCATTGGAACCTGCTCCGCTTCCGAATCCGAAACTGTCGCTTCCGCCGTTTGGTGCACCATATGTGCCAGAAGGTGCTCCATTTCCACCATGCACACCATTCTGACTACCAGTAGGTGCTCCGTAAGTGTTGGAAGGTGCTTCACCGCCAATCTGCCCAAAACCTCTCTGTCCATCACCAGGAGCTCCGTAAGTACTTGAAGGAGATCCACCGAAACCGCTTTGGCTGCCACCAAGCCCTCGACCAGAACTTCTTTGTCCACCTCCAGGTGCTCCGTAAGTACTTGAAGGAGATCCGCTGGAACTGCTTCGGCTGCCACCAAATGCCCCGCCAGAATCTCTCTGCCTACCGCCAGGAACTGAATAAGTACTTGAAGGAGATCCCCCAAAATTACCGTGACCGCTGTCAGGAGCTCCATATGTGCTTGAAGGAGATCCGCCAGAGCCAGTATGACCGCCACCATGAGCTCCTCCAAAACTGCCCTGACCGCTGCCAGGAGATCCGTAAGTGGTTGAAGGAGATCCACCAAAACCATTCCGACCACCACCGTGAGCTCCTCCTCCAAAACCGCTCTGACCGGTGCCAGGAGCTCCGTAAGAATTTGAAGGAAATCCACCGAAACCACCCTGACCGCCACCAAGAGCTCCTCCAGAACCTCTTTGTCCACTGCCAGGGGCTCCGTAAGTGCTTGAAGGAGATCCACCAAACCTATTCTGACCACCGCCAGGCGTACCGTAAGTACTGGAAGGTGCTCTACTTCCTCCGTTACGTCCGAACACATTTTGAGATCCACCTGGAGCTCCGTGCGTACTGGATGGAGCTCCCGCTCCCGGAGAACCACCTCCGAAACCGGCCTGAGTGCCACCAGGAGCTCCGTAACTGCTAGAAGGCGTTCTGCCTCCTCCATTATTTCCGAATCCGTTTTGATACCCACTTCCAAGAGCTGGACCACCAAAACTATTTTGTTCGCTGTCAGGTGCACCATATGAAGCCGAAGGTGTTCTGCTTCCACCACTGTGTCCAAATACACCTTGAGATCCACTTGGAGCTCCGTAAGTGCTGGAAGGTGACCCACCTCTGTTTCCACCAAATCCAGACGGTCCTTCATTGCGACCAGTGCCGCTTTGGCCTCCACCTGGTGCTCCGTATGTGCTGGAAGGGGTAGCGCTGCGACCGTGACCGAAATTGCTCTGACCACCATGGAGCCCGTTCCTAGATTCACCCGGAGCTCCGTACGTATTCGCTGGGCTACCACCTCCAGCACGACCGAAACCGCCAACGGGAGCTCCGTAAGTGCTAGAGGGTGTGCTGCCTGCGCCTCCAAAAGAACTAGGAGTTTCGTAATTGCTAGATTGCGTACCACCGGCCCGATTTCCACCAGGGTAGCCACCACCAGAGGGTGGAAGGTACTGATTGCCCAGTGGTGGCTCAGGGCGAGCCACGGTTATTACTGCCACAGCCAGAATAAGTAAAATCTGCAACAGTGTAAACAGAAGCAATAGTTTGCGGAGACTAAGGGAACTGTCTCTCCACCGTCAAATTTGTAATGAAGCACTACGTTTCGGAAGACCGACTCTGCTTCCGGCTTCAGACAAGGAAAGCACCTAATCTGTCAGACCCCTTAGAAACAGCTGTACTCAGTCACTGGCCAGTGACTGAGAGTGTCAGCATTCCTGTGTTTGCAGACAGTAAGTAATCAGAGGACTGGATGTTGTCTAAATTGTAAGTAAACTTTATGCACTACTTCTCACAGGACACTGTCTGCATTATAATGTTCGATGTGTTGATGATGTATACGGAAATAATAAGTGTTTATTGTCGGAATTATACAAAACTCATCGTTGTCTAACGTTTGGCGTAATTAAAGTGTCTTCATGTCGCAGAAGCTGATTGATATACTTACCGCTGGGCTTTAAATGAGTAAGCATCGAGCGACGGGGCCTGACTGAACCACTTCAAACGTATCATCCCTATTATCTCCACATATGTACTTGATTATCTCGGAACGGGGAGAGGAGCACGTTGTCGTCTGCTTTAGCAGTGAGCAATTGTACTACTTTCAGGGAACACTTTCACACTTCATTCTTTCTGGTTATGTACCATTAAAGGCTATATGTAATCTATGGAAAATATACTGAAGCACAAAATCTGAGCTATTTATGGTTCTGAGGAAACCGTTTCAGTAATGATCGACTGTTGTTTTATATATATATATATATAGTGTGTGTGTGTATGTATGTATACAGTGTGTGTGTGTGTGTACGTATGTATAGGTGTGTGTGTATGTATGTATGTATGTATGTGTGTGTGTGTGTGTATGTGTGTGTATGTATGTATGTGTGTATGTATGTATGTATTTATGTATGTATGTATGTATGTATGTGTGTATGTGTGTCAGAAGTTTAAACTTCTTAATTTTTTGGTAACGTGACAGCGAAGTTGTCAAGAAGCGGTGACTTACAGTCGAATTACCTTATAGCTTATAATTACATAAGCATTCGAAGCTGAGACTCTAATATCTGCTGTGTCTCCCGAACCAGATCTCTTTCCATTTGTACACATTGTTTTGTGGCGCAGCAGCCCAAATCGGGCCTAGGCCGCCTGGTTTTCCAGGTTTCTAGATCACACAAACACACACATACATACACCCGGTTGGACTTCTCTAGACGAGTGATCAGCTTGTCGCAGTGGCCGCTAACTACACGACACACAACAAAAACAATGGAGGAACATCCATATCCTGAACGGAACTTGAACCCGCGATGCCAGTAATCAAGCGGCCACACGGACACCAGGGTGTATAGTCTATAGTAATTAAAACGTATGTCCCTGAATTATGACCTAATAGATTATAGAGAAAGATTAGATGTGGCTTTATTTAAAATGAGTCAGAAAGAAGGCAGGAGCTGTGAACTTCCCTACACTGAAAATAAAAACGGTGATCACTTACCTTACACATCGCAGCGATTTTATATATTTCTCTACAATTGATACATTAAGCGTTGATAATATTTCCTAGGTACTCAAGGAGCAGGTGACTTCTCGGGTTCACCTGTGAGAATGGTTACCGCTTTTGGAGACGTCTCTTTTATACGATTCGCTCAACAATTCCTTTCCACATTTGCGCAGTCAGGCCTTGCGAACTCCTTTTTCTGTTCCTGGCTGGCACAGTCATCATTCGGTCGTGCATTATGGGGATAGACTTGACAACACGAAACGGCCCACACGATCCCATTGCAACATGAATTGTGTGTTGTTCCAGTAACTGTAAGGAAGACCTTCTTGTCGATATCTGTGAGAGAAAGAGATGAGTCAGGGTGAATTCACATTAGTGCGACAGAACGTAATGCGGTGAATGGCAAAATCTGCTGTATAGGCATCTTGGCTGATAATCGGTTTTAACCTTTGTAAGAGTTCTAACCATGCTGTTGGGCTTAAGACGCTGTTTGTTTTCTGTTAATTCTACTGAATATTGCTATTACGTGGACTTCCGAATAACCGCAGAGTTACAGTAATGTGTGTTAGCAGTTTTTCTGGCATTGTGTCTGCGATTTTATGTGTGTACATGTCGTTCTATATAACTCATAATTTTCTAAAGTGTTTACCAAAGAGAAAAACAGTGTCTTTTCGTTTGTCACGTAGTGAAAGACAACCTAGGATTCCAACTGACATAAATTCCTCATTGTTTTATGTCTCAAACATTCCTCTCTCAACAAGAGGATACGGATTTTAAATTCGGATTACTAAGAAGAACCTTGTGGAGGACAAACCTGCATTGAATAGTGGAGTTCTCCAGGTAGTCATGCAAGTCTTTGCACCTCTCACTCATTAACACTCTTATCATCCACACTAAATAGATTTGGTTGTTGCTAGAACAAGGATGGTTCTAACGTAACCGACAGCGTTTGTCTAACATGACGAAACAAACCGAAGCAACAATACGAGACTTGTGCACCAAAATATTATTGAAGGAGTACCATAAAAGGCAATTATACAGCGATTGGCGAACTGTCACACGCACGAACACACACACACACCCGAGCGCGCTGTGTGTATATGTATTTTTCTAACGAAGGGTACGAGGCTTTCTTGCTCTAAATGGAGAGGACAGATTGTAGATGATTGGGAACAAAGCGCTGAATTCAAAGAGCTTAAGAAAGGGAAAGAACCAACACAATGTCATATAAATGTGTCATAATTTGTATGGTGTTTGAGGTGTCTACCCAAATACGTACACGACGTAAAATCAGAGAATACTGTAGTCCATAACTGTAGCTGTCAGTGTATAGACGAGTAGCTAGATGTATGCACCAAGAGGGTAAGATGGCAAAACCATGTAACACACATGGTCAAAATTAGAGATTTATACAAGATGTTTGCCATAAATCATAAATAGAAGAGATCACTTGGAAACATGGAGGCGTAAAGGGGGGATGTTACGTACGGCATACACGATCAGAATTAAATTCACGAAAAATGAAGAGCTGATTACACTGGCGAATATCTCCAAGTAACCGGTTCGCTTGCAAACTCTAGAAGCTGGTGTTACTAACAAGTCAGTCTGGGTGATGTTTCTAGCACGCTCTTATTTAGAATGGCCCAACAAGAACTGAATCTCTGGTGTAACTGCAAGATGACTGTGTGTCATCCTAGCAACCGATGTACTAACATATATAATATTGCTGTAGGGCAATTTAAGAAAAAAGAAACGGAAGAACTTACGGACATCCTGATTGACAATTTAAAGAATGATAACGAAGCACTGAGGAAAGGGGCCGTCGTGGATGGGGGGTCGTTTCCTTTACTCCTGCTCCTATTCAGTTACTCCAGCAGGATCCCCCAGCCTTTATCATATCATATCAACTGTAATTATTTTGCAGGGTTTTCATCATATGACACTGCGTAAGGCCGGCGTAGTCGCTGAACTACTGCAGGCTCGCTTGCCTTTGCAAGCAACTTCGCAGTGCCATAATTTGAAAAACCTGTAGTTTCATGACTTTTTGAAAAGCCTTCTATGAGAAGGCAATAATCGCTCAGCTGACTGAAGAATATCTCGTTTTTTACAGAACCTGAATGATCATTGCCTTATCCGCATTATTCCCTACACTGAGGTACATGAACCCAGTCCATATCTTCGGACCCTCATTTCTTTAGTTTTATTTTAAAATTGTTCTCCGTCCTAGGCCTAGGATTCCTAAATTCTTTTCCTTTCAGCTTTCATGACGTAAATTTGTATGGACGAGTATTTCTCGTTTATTGTTAATAAAAACATCAAATTATTCTTTTCCCTAAATAAGTCAAAATTCTTAATATTTTTCCAGACTTCTGGATAATTTATTGCAGTCAATATTGCACCTTTTACAAATATTAGTGCCTGTGTTAAAATTAATTACGAAAGAGTGTTATACTGTAATGAGATGCATTTAGACTACGTTAGCTGGCGAAGTTAGGTAATTAATATGTTACGAATATGGAACCAGCATTTTATCGTCGCGTCAACATAAATTCTGAAAATGGACCATGGGCGTAGTCTGTCGTGGACTGGCATGTTGCATAAAGTACATGCTAAGTCCTTTACCAAAATTCATGTGGAAGCAGTAAAGCTCGCCTTTGTAACAAAATAATGTAAATGGCAAGATTCAAAACCGAGACTTTGACAAATTTAATTTTTCAGGTCCATAATTGCGTTTATTGTGTTTCTAAGAAACGTACACTGATACAGATTTTGTTAAGTACTGGAGATTTCTTAAGCCAGACACAGCAGCAGTGATAGAACTTGTATTACCGACAATAAAGTGTACTGTTTAAAGTGAAATTATTTTTCTGCACTTGAATAAAATATTGACCCTAGAATTCATAAACTGATGCTAAGTGTAAGATGTAGACGAATTACTTAAAATATCAATTTCATGCAATTGCTGTGCCCGAAAGCATGTACCAATATTTCTGTAATGACACTCCTCTGTACAGGATGATTCGCAGCTTAATAACTTGAGACCATTATTCGTTATGGCATTCCCAGTCAGACGTATCATAGAAAAACAGGTGCATTGTTAAAAGTTACGGGTTTATACTGATAAGCGAAAGATTACGTACACAAAGCATTTATTGTTTAATTTACAATAATATTCAAAATAGTTACCCTCAGCTGCCGTTCACGTCCTAGAACATCCGTGAATAGGTACATAGACTGTCGCTTTCCTGCGTGATGCGTCGGCGGTGGCGGTCTACAACAGTGAAACCCAGGCTTGCAGGCCTCAAATGCTTATATCGTTACCTGTCAGGATATGTGACAAATCTGGTGTATGAAAAAAAGTGGGACGGAAGAGATGAATTGCTGCGTCGTATTTTGAATACTGTAACCCTTGTAAAGGGAAATCCTAAGGCACTGATGCGAGCTACACGCTCGATCCGCAAATGTGCCAAGACGTGTGCTGAATCTGAGCGCGGTAGTTGGGAATATAAATTGCAGATTGGCAATTAAGGATAATGGAAGAAACACTTACTTAATATACGTGCCTGTTTGCTCATCTGTACTCTTTTAACACTCTGGTATGGATAAGTAGGGCTGCTTAACCCTTGATAATTGGATATATACGTATTGTCACATTTATGGCCGTGTCTGACATCAGAAATAATGTATCTACATTCGGCTTAGGTGTCAGGTCGTCTACACTGCGGGTATTAACCCTTTACGGATGAAAATTATCGTAATCTACTTTTAAATGTTCGGTTTATACCGCGCAGTAAACACACTCCGCCTGGGTTATATAAACAAGTCACGTACTGCTGTATAGGGCAATAATTGCTGTTTGTTCTGAGATCCATGCAAAACACATACGTACACTGTGTGGGGAAAACGTAAAATTTTCGAACCTTAAAGCCGGTGGTACCTAAATTAACCGCTAGGCTTTCGAGGAGTGGTAAGTGTGATACCTTGTATGCAGCTTAAACCAGAATCCCTACAGTGAGTAACTTGAGTATGTTAAATGCCTTCCTGTTTTGAGGTAAACTGAATAAAGAGGGCTTCAACTTCTTGTTATATGACAAAGTATTTTATTTATATGAAATCCTATTTACATATTGTAGTAATTCTGCTTAGTAAATGTAACAGTGGTTGCAAATGATATGCTTTATGTTGAAGTCTGGCCACAATTCGGTTCAGGAAGCCTGTACAGGGAAACTGCACGTAATAAATTCCGTTCAACAGAATCACGGTACGGCCTCCAATTGGCAAATTATTTAAGGCTGACAGTTTGTGGAGTTCAGCTTTGCACCCGGCACGTTACATAGCATAGGCAACAGCATAAAATAGAGGGACATAAGCAGTGACAAAAGCGGGAATACTGCCAACGTAGCAAAGAAAACAGTCACCACCACCACCACCATCACCACCACCACCACCACCACCACCACCACCACCACCACCATCATCATCATCATCATCATCATCATCATCATCATGTCGTCGTCGTCTTCGTCGTCGTCGTCATCACTGTGGTGAGGAACTTCAGTCTGGGGTTTATGTGTCTTTGTATCCCTCGGGCATCCAGGATCTCGTTTGCGCAGTTGGTTTCTAGTTCGGTGGTAGTTCCTCTGTAGTACTTACCTTAATTTTATGGCTTCTGGCTATTTCTTTTGGGTAGAGAAACACCGCTTGCGTCATCTTGGCCTTGGGGTTTCTTAGCATATTTCATTTCCTGCATAGGATTATGGGGCCCTTTCTTTAAACGAGACAAGAGTGTTTTTTTCATGCACTATCGATTCACATAGTAATAAATTGTGGGTCCATAATGATAATATTAATGTAATAATAACTCTGTGCTTTATTATTATCGTAAAATGTACGCATCTGTATTTGTAGCAGCTATGAAGCGCCGTAATTTTGAGACAGAAGCTTACAGCAAACTCGTTCTTATGTGAATCTACCTTTATCCTCTTAGCGCGAGGCATGGGACACATTGCACTGAAGAGAGGGTTATTTAGACAGAGAGAAAGGAAGATGAATCCTGGTTGCGTGTAAACAACCTCGCTCGTTTTCTATGATACTTCTGTTACGTCACTATTATAGATTCCTATTCAAATAAAAAAGTCTCTTCATTGCTGCAAGCGGCCTTCCAATGAAATGCACCGATTTATCTGCTAGTTTATTCCGATCCACGAGGTAACGCTTTATAATTTCACAAGGAGCAGGAACTAACAACAGATGGATCGTGATTACGGCACATAGTCATCTTTTTATCATCTGGCTCAACTCACGTTCAAGCTACCAGATACCTTTCGGCTTCAGTCGCGAAAACCGAACGTCAAGGATGTTGAAACTTTATGCTGGCTGTTTAGTGGCCACTGGTAATTTGTAAATAGCAGAAATGTCCTGCCGGAGGATTGAGTGAAGCGTATTATTATTATTATTATTATTATTATTATTATTATTATTATTATTTAGATATCTGCAACTTTACCAAGGGCGTAGTAGTTGGGTGTCGTGGTACAGATAGGCTCAAAGGTAATTACGCAGCGAATTTAAAAACTAACCCTGTGAAGATGAGAATAAAACTACATTAAATGTAAGGTTAAGATCACGCACTACAGAGAAAACAGTGTACTTCCCTTAGAAAGCTCGATCGCTAAATGTTGTGTAGGGAAACAATGCATGTTTAATTTAAGCATCGTACGTAATATACAAGTGCACTGGGGCAAAATTTAGAGACTTTAGTATTAATCTGGCAGTGTACGTGTTAAACCACTGTGTTAATAACGGATAGTTGCAATAAATCAGTCCTGAAAAGCGATAAACAAAGTTTTATATTTGAGGCTCATGTCAAAGAACGCTTGTCACTTTGCCACTTTGAGTTGAAACCTCGTAGGGTGTGTGATTATATTTACGTTCTATGCCCTATGTGAGTGTACAACTTACTGACGTAGAATGACGTTTTATTGGCTCAATCGGTAACGTTTATGATATATACTCATGTCGTGCCTGGTTGGCATTTCGGCCGGAACGCCAAAGAGCCTGATTGATCGGTTCCTTCCGAATCGTTTTTAATTGACCATTCATGAGTTATCCTACCATATGACGTTACATAAACTGAGATTTTGATAGTGTTATAAAATAAATTATGGATAAATAAAAGAAGTACACTGTTAGGAATTAAGACAGAAGAAGTAGCAGGATGAAGAAAGTCAAGTAATGAAGGCTATAGTGATCCGTAGTAGCGTACTCTTCATCAGTTAGGGTATGGCTGGTTAAACGGAGTTGGTTTTAGAAGGCAGGACGTTTGGGAGTTACTGGGAAGGACAGAAATACATTCGAAATTTTAGTCCGTGTGTGCAATTTGAACATATCTTGCTGTAAGAGTAACTAAGCTGTTGGTGGAATATAGCTATTCT
The DNA here is from genome assembly GCA_013340265.1 of Coptotermes formosanus. NCBI lineage: Eukaryota > Metazoa > Arthropoda > Insecta > Blattodea > Rhinotermitidae > Coptotermes > Coptotermes formosanus. The sequence continues at coordinate 2,568,448 of BLKM01012995.1, read as the reverse complement.
TAATGTGGCCTGCTGCTTGTTGGCCAGAAGTTCTGTTCATACTAGATATTCTGCGCGTCCGCGACCTTATATGTACATGTAAACTTCTTGAGTAAAGCCGCATGAATACGTGCAGAGAAGGAAATACACGTTAAGGAAAATATAGGTGGGACAGTAATAGTTCTATATTAAAGGAAACGAATGAGAAAGTTTGGGCTAACGTTGCTACACGTTCTTCAAAGGCAACACTTGGCGAAGTACCATAAACGAACACGTAAAAACATAAATTTTAGACTGAGAATTACGAGTATTTTATTTAACGACGCTCTAAATTGCTACGTTTATCTAGCACGGGTAATAGATGAATGAAGTGCAGGTATGGAGCGTTGGTGCAATGTTAGTGGCAGAAAACTACCGAAGCACCTGACAAGAATATGTGACCATGTCACTTTGTCCACCGCAAATCCCACATGGACTGGCTTGGGAGCGAACTCGTCCCTGCTCGTTGGGAGGCCGGCAACTAACCGATGTGGCTTACATAGCACGAGCATTTTAAGTGTGAATGTTGCTTTCAAACAATATCATAAAAAATGGAGAGCTGTTTCAAAACCAGCGTTCCTGGGATGTGACACCGTGTGGTCTTGCAAAGAAGGTGCATATTGTCCCCATCTTTAGTGCAGAAAAGTCACCTCTAAAGATGGAAGCAAGAAGTTTCTCTTACAGATCTGTAAATTTCTACCAGACTACACGATGCCACATTTCAACAGACGGTAATATTCATAGTCACTGCAGGGATACACTCAGATCTCGCATGGAAAATTCCTTATTTTCTTTACGTTGTTGTTACATTATGATTGTTTATGTACACATTATTAATTCTTAAGAAATTATTATAAACTGTACAGATTTTAATTGCTTACATTCTGTAAATAATTTACCATACTCTTTCCTGAATATCACACTTGCCCACGTCGCCTGAGAGATTTTGTAATCCGACGCTAGAGGAACTTCTCAAAACACGCAACTTGTAATCTGCCAGGTTGTTTTTGAAAATCATTTAGCACCTGCAGATTGTGACTGCCAATGTTAATTTATAAATTATTGCAATGTAGTTTTATTTTTACCGCCGCTTTTGAAGTTATTCATAACGATTTTTTTGCGATTATTCTGTATCATATAGCCAAAAAAAAACCGCTTCTCTTCCTACCCGTGCTGCGAAAATAACAATATCAACTCATGATTATATTTGAAGTTGCTCTTCTCGAAGCGCTAGAGAATATTTGCTACAAAGGGAAGGAATGACCAAGCGAAAACCGGTCAAGACCAAGTCTGCAAACCGATAATCGTACATCACTGCAGGTGGAGCAGAGAGGAAGTAGGCCTGTTTGACGAGGAGGTAACAAACTTCTTTGTTGTTTGCGTTAGGAAGCGTTAGTTGTTACTAGGTAAACACTGCGGGCTGTGCGATTGCGCTAATGCGTCTTCGGCTTGCATAGAACAGCTGTGACTATTAGCGCGTCAAGAAAGGCAGTTATGTAAACATTACCTACACCGTCAGATTTGACGTCCTCGTAGCAGTATCTGTGAAGACTGTTGTTTTGTTGAATGTGACACCGTGTAATCTGGTAAGGATACCGACGTTTCGGAAGAACCTGCTGCCTCAGTATCTAAAGATGGAGTCGGTATGACGCTTTAAAATTTCAGTAAATGTACTGTAGTTAGAGGCGGCATGTTCATCTGATAAGTTGGTAAATCCGTACCAGATCACACGCCCTCACAGTCCGGATGACGGCAGTCTTCATTACGCGCTTCATCAGTCATTTTCAGCTGAGTCTGAGGGCAGGACTTAACCTGGAGACTTTCAGCAAATCATGCCTGAAAACATACATTTGCTTTCATGAAAACGAAAATGATATATTCATAATGTGTGGCCACTGAAATTGCTGCGGATTTGTGCGTCAAGCTTGTCCTAAATTCAGAAAGGAGACTGACGGATTGAAGATGTCTTGCCGTTGTATCTTATTCTCGCTTGGTATTCAAGACAACCTTACCAGTTCCGTAACCGTAGAAGACGCGAGCTGCTATTCACTTAGCAACATTTTCTCCATTGAATATATTTTATGTCTGTGAAGTACACCCTGCTTCCTGTAGTTGATTAACTGGTTGAATAAGTAAGTAGGTGTGAATTTCTGCAGCTTACTTAGCCGCAGTGTAAAATTAACAGTTTAAGAGAGGAAGTTGTGTTAAAGAAGATGACTTGGATTTTAAGAGATTTATTTGTTTGGATTTCCTTTGTACACTCATTCGATTCAGAAGAAAACTTCAAGGAATTTTTTTCCTGGCAGAGCGGTATTTTGTGTATTAAGATTTTCTTGTGTTATTTGTAACAGTGGCTGTGAGGAACGTCAAGGGCATAGAGGAAGTCAATTATAAGAGCTCTTCATAAATACGAATAATTCGCTAATTCGCTAAACATGCTAATAAACAACACATTTCATGCCTGACAGATTATTATTACGTGTTATTTTATTGGCTTTTAAATATTAAAAAACTGTGACAACAGAGGTCCGTTCAAAACCTGATACTGTCGTGCTTTGCTTTACGAAGTACCGGACTGTCGCTACACCATGCCGATTAAGCTTCGCTTTTCAGCTGTAACCCAGGCTTTCGCCTGAACATCCTTTCCAGACAATGGAGTTGCAAAGAAAGGTGCAAGTTCTTAACACTCGTTGCCTACTTACATTATTCAGTTCTTTAAAATACTTTGTTGTGACGGCTTTAATAATACATTACCTTTTCAGTTTGCCCAAAATCTTCACGTGTGGGCGTCGAGTGACTTTCAAAATAAGCAGCTATTTTTCCCCTAAATACTTTAATTAAATGTCAGTTTCAATGAAGAAGCAGTGTGTTTTCGGAGAAACTTTTTTCTTTCTTCTCTCTTTCCTGTACTTCAAAACGTTAAATCACATCTTTACGGTAGAGTAATCTTGGTAGTTGCGGTGGTTAGAGCTGTCTTGAATAAGGGACAAGAGGCCCAGACCTGAAGTTAATGGGAAAAATGACTTGGAATTCGATCCGTTGGTAGCCCGAAAAATTGTCAGAATGGACACTGTGTGTTCCGTACTCTCCCTGGTTTGTGTCAATTTGCGGACTTTGTAGTATTACTGTCTTGAACCTTTCGCCTCTGCAAGATTGTTCTGTTGAACCCTTAGTATCTGCTACTGGGAAGATATTTTGAACACTTGGGATAACTGCAGTTTCTAGCAAAAGTTTGAATTGTGAGATTTGAAATTTCCACAACGTCATTGTTGAGGACTTTGTTTTCTGGGATACTCTGCTGTGTAGCAGTCAATTGAACGTAGGTCCTAGAACAACAAGCGCGGTGTTTTTAGTGTTCTAGGACCTGCGAGCCCTCGGAGATGAAGGCTGTACTTTCCTTCGAAACGTCGGGATATGTAATCTGACACGCTGTTTTGTACCAATGTAAAAGGCAATGAAGGTTGTGCAGGGTTCTGTGACGAATCTAACGTTGGTGTGGACAAAATAGCAACTGGGACGTAGGAGTTAAAACGTTGCAATGGATTAGGGAAAATATTTAAATACTCGTGGCAAGGCTTACACTGATAAATAGTGTTAACGTTTTCGAATATATCAGTGATTTAATTGACACATATATCAAATTGATATGAAATATGTATCACACCTTAAGTAAAGAGCAACAATTCATTCTTGCCTAATTGGAAACTACAATATTTTGCTTTGAAATCTTTCTTGTGGCTTTCCCTTTATGAAACAGGCGTGCTAATCAAAGCCACCGCATTCATTCGACAACCATAAAACCATCACGCAGTCGACATTTGAACCAAATGTGGTGTTATAATGAGACGAACGTTCGTTCACTTGACCGTGATATCATGACTATCCTAATGAGGCTTTAAACTTCATACAGCAGCTCCTTTTGATGTGTAGTCTTAGTTGCGTATTTTAATTTCATTTTAATTAAATTCGAATCTAAACATGGGCTTATGCATGTAGCAAATGTGAATAAAATAGAAGCCGCGCCTTGTAGGTCATGACATATATAAAGAGACTGGAGGAAGAGATATTTATTTGTACGTCTTTATATTATACAGTTTTTCTGCAGAGCAAGCTACGTATAACATAACTAGAGTGACTGAATTCGAAGTGTTCTTGACATTTAGAAAAAAGACCCCCTCACTTATTTTTCAGTGTTTTACTCAGTGTTCTTGGACGAATGTCAAGTAAGAGACTCGACGGTGACGATGGTTATGCTACCGGGTCTTTCCTTAAATATTCACAATCGTTTACGACTGGATTTTATCTGTTGAATATGGAACCGATGTTCTTGTGGCGTTTGCTACCTTAACGATTTTGAGAATGTTCTGGGTATAAATTGAGGTGGTTTAGTTGACAGGAAACTTGTATTGGTTACATAAGGCTTGAGATAAAGATGAGAAATTTTATTTGAAAAGGTAATTTATTTTATACGTGTAGGGGAAAATACCTTTGCTGACGGTGTCTGAGTGCAGGGTCCTGAGGGGAATAGAGAGAGAGAGAGAGAGAGAGAGCGAAAGCGAGAGAGAAAGAAAGAAAGAAAGAAAGGAAGAAAGAACGAAAGGAAGGAAGGCAGGAAGGAAAGGAAGGAAGACGGGAAGAAAGGAATAAAGGAAGAAAGGAAGGAAGGAAGAAAAAGGAAGAAAGAAAGAAACCAAGAAAGAAAAAGGGAGAAAGGAAGAAAGGTAGGAAGGAAGAAAGAAAAGAAAGGAAGAAAAGACAGGAAGGGAGAGAGAGAGAAAGAAAGAAAGAAAGGAAGAAAAGAAAGAAAGAAGGAAAGAAAGAAAAAGAAAGAAAGAAAGAAAGAAAGAAAGAAAGAAAAAGGGGTAACCAGAGGCTAGAGGAAACTGAACGGGAAGTTGAGTCTTGGTGTTTGGCCCTTTGTTGTTAACGTGATCATACTGAGGAAGAAGGCACTTGGGCGTGAGGCGAAGGAAGCAAGGGGAGACTGCTGGACTCCGTAATGAGGAGGTTGTGCTGTGCTGTGCAGTCCTCGAAAGGTGTTCTTACACAGGATACAAGTGTGGCGGAGAGTTGGGCTGTCTGGCTCTTGTGAAGACGGCAGGCTGTAGTGAATCTTACGGTTTGTACAAGGGTATTATTAACGCCTATCTCTTTTGTTCTATGAACTTATTATTTTGAACGTAGATACATTTAATATGTAAATATGAAGAATTTTGTGCTAAATATGAAACCGTGTCAGGCTTGAGAAATTCGGTCATGATTGAATGAGTGTACCTGCATAGTGTTTTAATTAATACGTGTTTAGGATGCAACACAATTTTTCTGTCGCTGTTCGTTGCAAAAGGCGACAGTGGCACATTTTCAGCTGACTCCTCTTCAATCAAGCGACATAATTTCATGAGCTGGGATGTCTCACTGATTACACCGACTGGCTGCTGCCTATTACTGTGCTTTGATTCCCGAGGACAAATTTTCTTTCTTTACGATGGTGTCCAGAGTGGGTAGGGGGACCCTCTCCTCGGGACCAGAATGAGCTGATCCTGACACCGAACATTTGTCTCAGTTTACAGCCGAAATCAGCAATGCGTGGAGTTCTGCCTACAGTTTGCCATTGGACCTTACTTACTTTCCTTTCCCTCTTTTAGGAAGCGAAAAGGTAATTATTTGATGTGTAAGGTTGCACCACTTCTCCACTCAGGGTATAATAACGTGATGCTTTTCCTGTGTCACAGAAATGCCGTAAGTGTGTCACGTATAAACGTGCAGTATGAGATATGTTGTTTGTTCATACTTAACAACAGAATTAATAATTCATAACTGTGGATTTCAAGAAAGCGATTATTCAGTCAGGAAAGAAGCGTTGTACAACATTCTCATTGAATTAATAGCCCACGAAGTCCTTAATCCTTTCGAGACTGAAATTTATCTGGATTATATAACAAAATTCTGTTCGCACATCACAAAGAACAAACTCCCTGTCTGTTACAAAGACCAACTGGTTAGCGTAGTTCGCGGAATCAATCCGTTAGTATTTGCACATTTTGTCTGTAACGGGTGTGAAACTTGATGTCTCACATAGGGCAGGGACGGATTGGAGACAAAATGGTGAGGATAATATTGGGAGTAAGTGAAAGGAAACAGAGGAGGATTGTGAATAATGCTCTATTTCGAGTGTGTGTAGGACACAGTGGATTAGAAAAGAAAGAATTTGGTAATTTATTTTATAAAAACTGGCGAATAAGACACGCCACAAATTTAGGGTTTTTGTTTTAGTAAAACGTCTTTTACATCAGAAATATGCCCTGTAATGAAGAGGCATGGTTTGTAGACTTTACCAAGTATTCCCATTGTCGTCAAGTAAAGCAAGAATTATTAGGCGGATGTGTATCATTTATCGGGGAGGTGAAGAATGCGTGGAACATGTAAGTACGGGCCGCCCGCCGCCCCCCCCCCGCGGCACTATTCGGAAGATGGGTGACATTAAAGTCGTTTTTATGTAACTAAATAATGTGTTAAAAGCTGGGCTGAGTGTAATTAGTTGAGGGTGTGTTCAAGTTCCCGGACGCCTGTGAACTCAGTAATGAAACACTGAGTTTAGTAAAAGGCAGGGAATTTAAGAACTGGCTGTGCAGCTGTCAGTGTATTAAGAGGGACTATGTTTTGTGTAGTTGGTTGGTGAGGGTTTCTGTAATTTTCAAAAAGAAATTTCCAGGAAATGCTTGATTTCGGATACGAAGCTTTCTTTCGGTTTCTGCGCTACACTTTTTGTGGGGTAGAATGTGAAACGAGCAGTCTTCTTCGTTACATAGCAGTCGCTCTGACAGGAGAGTTTTATGTTCGAAAGTTCATGAATGTTAGACACTAGTATTACTGAATATAACCGCTGCGTAGTCTGGTATGCAGATACCCTGCAGATGGATGTAGGAGGTTATTCCGAAAAGTTGGTTGCTTTGTCTGTCGGGCTACATGACATCACGTCCCAGAGGAACTTAATTTTAGTCATTCTGACTTCACCATATTGTCAGAGGAATATTTTGTATAGACATTGTCCATTGTTTGGTTATATAGATGCCCGCCTGGAGACAGGAATTAGTTCTTTGTAAGGTACCGACAATGTGGATACTCTGTTCTTGTACCTGTAGAAGACAGGGCCATTAAGTGCCCGAAATTCCTGCAGTCTGCCTTTAGGCTTACATGTATTGGAAGAAATTACGTACAGTTTAGTTTTACATCAAGAGTAACTGGGATACGTACGGGCTGGATAAGCCAGTAATCGTGTATTTTTCGATTCCTGGCAGCCACAATCATTTTATCTCTTCTCCAAAATGTCCGTGCTGAATGTCGAGCCCACCCACATTTTTGTTTAACGAGTGCGGGGAGCTCGTTCCGTGAAGTTAAAGCTGTCGAATAGTAAAGCTGACCATTCACCTCCATCTGGTGCGGAATTTGAGAATGAGTGGTGTTATAACCTCCAAATTTCTACGTACCTTCATGTTGTGCGGAGGGCCTGCTTTACTGTTTCAGGTACGAATATTAGCCTGTGGGGTTTTAATTAAACTCACGTCTAATTGTATGAATTGTATAGAAACCCCTTTTCGTCCTTAATATTGGTGCCTGATGTAAAATGTGCGCTTAAGTGACATTAGGATCTTTAACCTGTATTTAATATGTTTTTCAATAGTTGGCGTTACAGATCAAAAAGTTTAAGAAAATGTAAAAGAAACTTGAATTTTTGAAGCAATTGCTGTATGCTGATCCCAAAACAAACAACGTAGAAGACAAAATTACGCAGACCCCTTTTAGTATTCATATGCAGGGGTGAAAGTATCCCTCTGTGAATTTTTTATAGAAATGCAGAATACAAAATATGTTTCATTGGAGAACGTGACAGCATTATATTTTGTTAGCGAACGGACGCGTGTTCTGATTTAATTAATTTCGTAATTCGAGTTGCGTAAGGAATATTATCTATCGTACATTTATATTCAGGGGTGCACAAAATTTTAAAAAATTACGAGCCACCTTAAAATTATAGGCGCCAGATGGGTGACGTGAGGAAGTTATCGCACTGAGGACCTATAAATATTAGGTGCCACCGTACAAAATTTCGTCGCATTGGCGACGTGGTGCCCGGTATTAGTGCACTCCAGTTTATAAGTATGCCTACAGTTACACGTAGAGGATAACAAACTGTGACCAGGGCACACACGTAGCCAAAACCAGCTTATTTCATACACGGTACATGAAATAAGTGGACAATTATTGTGCTCTGTATTTGACAGATACAGCGACTGAGTCCAAAGTAGTGTGATTAGCTTATCAGGAAGAGATCCATGTGTTCGGTAAGCACATGCCAAGACTAGGGATATATGAATAATTGCAAACAAGAAACGTATTTATAATTCGCGTCTTTTCCATTTGAGTGCATGCTTCCAAGCTTGTTAATAATGGTGTGTGTGTGTGTGTGTGTGTGTGTGTGTGTGTGTGTGTGTGTGTGTCGTAAAACAGTCGACTGCCGCGGGGCGCCGTGCTCCGGTTTCTTTATAAGAGCTACGTAACATCTTGTGGTGCCGACGTGAGGACGATGAAGCGAGCGAATCCACTCCGACGACCTCGCACCACGCCTGCCCTACTTCCAAGCCCCCCCCCTCCCCCCGCGTTGTGACGCTCACTTTCACTATCTCATCACATAATAGATGATCCGCATCATGGAGGAGGGGGTGCTCCAAATTGTCTATACATTCTTACCACAACAGCATCAGAAATTGTTAGCCTGAATTATGCTTCGGAGACTCCAGCATTTTGGAGCTAGCCCCGTCCCTCCTGGTATTCTGATGTTCACAGTTTTCCTCATTACTTGTTTATGTGTTTATTTAGTTGTTTGTTGTTTGATTAACGACAGCAGCGGTGACTGGGTTGCGGGCTGGATAGTATAGAAATCGCGGTTCGATTCCCGACGAAGGCAAAAGATTGCTTTACTCCCAAGCATCCAGATTGGCTCTGTGCCCCACCCAGCGTCCTTTGTAGTAGGTAACGGTGTTCGCTCGCCGCGGGTAAAGCGCCCGTAGAGTAAATCTGACCACTTACCTCCATGTAGTGCCAAGGTTCAGTGGAGCTATGCCTCCACCCTCATAAGGAGCTTTGTAGAGTAGAATGGGATGCGTTGTTTGGCGTAGATTGGCTTCATGTTGCTCAGGAAGTTATCCAATATGAATTGGTGTGACCGTTATTAGGAACCTTCGGGTTCCGTAAACCACCTCAGCGCTTCCCAGTTTTTTTTATGAAGAACATTGTTCCATGGAATTTGTAATTTAGTGACAGTGAAAAATGTTGGAAAGAATACAGTTGTGGCTTATTACAGTTTCTTACACCTGCATTCGTCTGTAAGGACTGAAATAATCGAATAAATATCTGCGTGTTTGTAGCTGACGGTGCAGTTACTCTCTGACGCGTTAAAGCGTAGAGTTTAATAGGTTGCATATGTACCATGTACTTTAACATAACTCTGGAATTGCTACGTTCAAAATATCGAAAATTTCATCTGTATGTAGCAGACACCTACACCACTAAGCACGTACAAGTTCATACCAACTAATGCACTGTTATTATTGGAAATATTCTTACATCACAAAACTTTAGGTTCGAAACATGTTGGAATAAAGTTTTGTAATGTAAGAACATTTGCTATAATAACATTGCATTAGTTGGTATGACCTTGTACTTCCTTAACCCTTTAAAGACGAAGCGTGTCTGTTTTATATAAGGACTCAGTGCGTACCGCGATGTAAACACTCTCCACTTCGGTTATAAAAACCAATCTCTTAATGTGTTGTAAGGCAAAGTTGCTGTTTGTTGTGAGATCTGTACAAAACACATAAACGCAATGTGGGCACCACGTAGAATTTTTTAATGTTAAACCTGGTGATACGTAAAGTTACCGCTAGGTTTTAAAAGGTTAATGATATGCACGGCATGAATAATATGAAAAAACCTACACCACTCTACAGTAAAAACTGCCATGTGAACATAGGCCTTCTGAAACGTTGTTTTTTAAGTAACAGCCTCCTGAAAATTAAAGAAATTGCTCAAAGTGTCCATCTTGAGCTTCAACGGAGGATGTTGCACGTCTGGACAGTGATTGCCCGACTCGCTGGGAAATTCCAGCTGTCGTATAAATCATCTAAAATCCATTCTGCATTCGTTGTTGCCAGTCCTGGACGTCACTGACTTTTGTACCATAAAAAGTAGAAGTTAAGTGTCTCCAGAAATAGTAATATGTGGGATTTATTTCAGAAAAACGAACGGGCGATGCTGTTGGTTTATGACGTCCTATACATTGTTCCAGAAACACGTTATTTAAGAATATTCGCACTGCAAGAAGAAAATGTGGTGGAGCAGGAACCATAAGTGGATTATAGAAGTGTGCAAATCCATATCTTGTAACAGTTCAGGAAGGAAGTTTCGTAGGAAATCGTGGTAAACAGCCCCAGTCAGACGTGGCGGAAAAAAGTAGGGCCCCAGGAGTCCGTCTCCTACAATACATGCATGGAAACTCAAAGTGGATGCTCTGAGAATTTTCTTTAATCGTCAGAGGCCGTAGCTCAGAAATCATGCTTCATAACGCTCCCAGATTTTCTAGACCATCGGTACATGAAAGTGGCAAGGTTGTCAACCCTACGCACCGGCCACCTTTACGCCCCAGGACATATCCCTCGTAGTCATTTCTGTTAGAGGCTGAGTCGGCCTCAGGCCTATAGTGCGGCTGAAAGGATGAATTTAATGAAAAATATCAATGACCCCATCGGGAATCGAACCCGCGACCTGTCTTGCTAGAAATGCGGTGCCTCAACCAACTGCGCTATCGCATTAATAGATCATCATAAATGTGACAGTTCTGTTGAAACGTGCGTTTTTTAGTGTAGGTGATAGAAGTCAGCATAAACTATCCGTTTTATGCCGGTAACTAATTAAAATATGAAATTAGGCACGTTATGGATAACAGAAATACTTATAAATTATGTACAGTTATATTGTATTGTTAAAGAGTAAAAAAGCGTGGTCAGTGTGTGAGACGTTGAGTTTATTATGACGGATGTACTGTACAGGAAATAGGAACTAGGGAACTGTACCTGTAAATCAGTCATTAATTTGTGTAAGTATTGACTTACGCTCCTTCACAGCCTAAGTATAAATAGACTGAAGCATTCGATGGAGGTTATGCTCCGTAAATGTTCTCAGAATTGCTTATTGTAGTATTTCGTCTTGTGATTAAGCTTATTGCTGCTTTTTTTTTGTTCTGTATTTACGTACGCTTTTCGTTCTGTTCGAATGCTATAACCGTTCATTTAAGGAGTGAAGTCATTCATTATCTTTCATCACATGTGCCGCAGTACAGCCCATCTTTGGCGAACACGGCCCATACGTTCCTCTTACATCGCACTGTTGCTGTTTATTATCCATTCGCATCATTAGTGCTGTAACTGAGATGTTATGACGATACGGTTGAAGTAACAACTAATTAAATTCCAATAAAAGAAATGAAGATGTCTGAGGCGGTATGACTGCAGTTACCAATGGAAACCTGTTTGTAGGAAGGTCAAATGGAGAATCAAGTCGCTTGAGTTTGCGTTTTGCTTGTCCTGATCCACTTTCGCTGCGTCGTAAATGTAATGAGCGTCATTGAATTATCACAGGGCCAGCAACGTGTTTCGCACTTCGGAGATGCGTGGCTCTAGATTTGGTCTCAATAACTCACTGTCAGTGGGACGTATTCCTTCATGACGAGCTGACAGTCCCATCAGCTCGCCATAGAATTTCTCGCGCTTCTTCCTAAGAACGAAACAAGGCAATCAGTGTACGTATAAATGCAACACTCAGACGCATTCGCTTAACCACTCTTGCCGTGGAAAAACAGTGAATATTACGTTTTCTGTGTGTATGTTTCTAGTCTCAGTTGTGCAGCGCAATGTGCATCAGTCATATTACATACTGTTATTTGTGGCCTGTCTGGCTGTACTATATATTTCCATATCATCTCATGAACGGTACGATTTTCGGAAAAACGTTATTAAACATGAAATGTGTTTTGATTTTATCAACAACTTTTGTCTGAAACATTTCTCATACCAAGAAGAACTGAGCGAGACCCTCATAAATGCACATAGGACTTCATATAAAGTACCCGTTATTTTTGTAAGATTTTAATGAAACTTGAATTTTCCCGACAGATTTTCGAAAAATTCTCAAAATATCAAATTTCATGAAAATCCGTCTAGAGGGAGCCGAGTTGTCCACGCGGACGAACGGACGGACGGACGGACGGACAGACAGACATATGACGAAACTAATAGTCGCTTTTCGCAATGTTGCGAACGCGCCTAAAAGAGTTTTATAAAATCACCATGCTGCTTGTGGGTTTATTTTTTTCAACTTTTGAACCAGTTGAATAATATAATTAAAATCTGTATAAATATTGCCCCATTGGAGGCCACTCCAATGCCAGACTCTTTAATTCACTACATTCAATGATAAAAACACGGCGGTCGCGTGAACTTTGGAAGCGAGAGTGACGCTAGCGCCATCTTTTGAAGGTACTGAAACAACATGTGGAAAGAAAACTTTGAATATTGTGCCCTTTTTTAAGTTAATATTTTTGCGGGGTATAAAATAACATCATGGCCGCAGTGCGATTTCTTAGCTTTCCTTCTGACTGTGACAACTAATGAACAATGTCCAATTCAAATGTGAAATTTGTTATGGAGTTAGGTTATGAACATACCTGCATATTATAACTTGAAGTATTGTTTGTAAATCTGTAATCAAAATATGCTGATTCCGAAACCCTTTAAGTTGCACCTGAAAAAGTAAGGTATACAAAGCATATAATAATTGATTAGTTATAGAGTAATAATAGTAATAAATATGCATAAATAGAGATGTATACGTGAGGTAGGCTTTCCATTGGTAGTTATGAATTTGACCATAAGTTTGTAGCATTAAACGGAAGCCAGGGGTTTATGTACTTAAGTCGGTATTACCGTTTCGACCTTTGCCGAATGAAGTTAGGTAGCGTGCATATTCAAGTCGTGATTTCAAATGTCCCCGAAGGCCTATAATATGTGATGGTGGATCAGTGGAAGGGATACCTGCTGTAGCTAGAGATGGCAACTGTCAGATTTCCCTCCATTTTTAAAGGGAGTTATGCTAGTGTAGATATAATTCTTGGTTTGTAGTTTTCATAAAACAATCGCCTTCAGTCCACGATGCCACGATTGTTTGATTACTGAATGCTGCGGGTTAAGAAGCGTGATCAGTGTATAGGAGGGCTGTCAAGCACGCGGCTCTTACGGCGAAACAAGGAAATGCACGTTAGCGGTGCTGTGATTGCAAGGCACACACGTGAGTCTGCCTAGTACACAGGCGTTGCTCGAGGCCTGCATCTGATCATTTCTGTACAGCTGGGTTTGAGACACTTCCAAGGAATAGAAAGGTATACCTTTCGTCACAAGACAGTATCTTTCATCAACGTCCGGTTTCAAACACTTCTACGTTTGGCACAGGTACTTACTTCGGTGTACACACACACACACACACACACACACACACACACACACACACATGGTGTATATAGATGGTCATTATTTTATCTGACAACTATCGGTTGTCACGTCATGTTGGGTTGTTGGTGGTATTAACCTAATTCACTCCCCAATCTCCCTTACGTGGTGCGGAGTGGCGGCGGGAAGTCACAAACGGTAGTTGTTAAATAAAAAAGGACCCTATATAATTTATAGTTACCGTATGTCTTTTATCGCTCTTGGAAACTAGAAAAATGTTAGGATTAACGGATGAGTGTAATTCAAAAGCTGTTTCTTTAGGAAGAAAAAACTGGAAAATTTGCTAATGTGACTGTCACGTGTATGGGTTCGAGTACGTCTCTTTCCATGGGTGACTAAGACCTTGGTGAGAATGAGTGCTGTTATAAACTACTAACAAGAATTAAGCTATATGTTCGTATAACACAGGCGTGTTTACTCGAATAGCAGGTACTGAAGGAATGGTCATGAGAGACGGATTACGTTGTTTGATGTTGCCACATAGGTTTCTGAAGCACTTACGTAGCATTGCGCATTACGTATTATCTTGCGCGATGAACGCTTGCGGAGGAATGCTGAAGTGGTACAGAGGGCATTATGCTGTTACTACACAACTTCTTTCCTTAAACTGCCTTAGATGTTTTTGTAAGGGCGATTTAATGTAATAATATTTCATTGTTTTTATGTATACCTATTTATGCATTTATTTTCGAAAGAAGAAGTCAAAGTTCGTGTTATGTATATCCTGCCACCCTTTAACGTTACCCCAGAGAAAGTTGTGTCTCCGTAACTTTGACAGATTTTTGTGACGAAACATTCGACAGAATTTGCCGGACGTGGGCTAACATTGTTTTCGTTGGCAGCTGGCAGGATGTTCGATGGCCGAACTACCGGTTATTTTAATTAACCCTTTAAAGACGAAGCTTATCTGTTTTATATAAGGACTCAGTGCGTACCGCGCTGTAAACACTCTCCACTTCGGTTACAAAAACCAGTCTCTTAATGTTTTATAAGGCAAAAGTTCCTGTTTGTTCCGAGATCCGTACAAAACACATAAACGCAATGTGGGCACCACGTAGAATTTTTTAATGTCAAACCTGGTCGTACGTAAAGTCACCGCTAGGCTTTAAAAGGTTAAATCTTGTGGCGAAAGTGTTCCGTGTGCGTTGTTTGGCTGTGCGGTGAGATCTTCAGGAATGTAAGAGTAACTTCAAACGAAGACTTACTAATGAGGGACAGGTCTATTTATTTTGAGGAGTTTTCTGCCTTTTTATCCTCCCTTGTCTCCTTTATGGCAGTCAGACTATTTTGAGCCCATATTCTGTTCATGGAGGGGATGTATTTTGTACCCTATTTGACAGAAATGTTTCTTCTAGGAGGAATTTCAAGAATCCCGGTACGCATCGTTGTTGTATGAACAGAAGCTGTCACATATGAAGCGTGGAATTTGAGGTTTACGAGTATACTGCTGTTAGTCGCAGTGGTGCAGTTGGTTGAGGCACTGCGCTACAAGCCGGAAGGTCTCGGGTTCGATCCCGATGGTGTCTTTAGAATTTTTCATTGACATAATCTTTCCGTCGGCACTATGGCCCTGGGGTCGACTCAGACTCTAAGAGAAATGAGTACAAGGAATATTTCCTAGGGGTAAAGGCGGCCGCTGCTTAGGGCTGACAACTGTACCTCCTTCGTGTGCCGATTGTCTTGAAATCCGGGAGAATATACTGTAGCTGTATTGTAGCTAAACACTATGATAGGAAGGCGTCTAAAGATGTGAAGGTAGTCATAGTTGGATAGTCACCTTCGAAGCCCGACTGTCTTGTCTTCTTTGGAAATAGTCCGTGTTTTATTGTGAAGCAGGTGCCCCACAGCAGGTATCGTCAACGTGGAGAAAAGAATGCTATACCCCGATGAGGATCAAACCCTGACCGTCTAAGTCTATACGTCGTCACTTTTACGAACCGATATCTGCCGTCTCACGTCGTTACTATGGTTGACATAAATTTAGGTTATTTTAAGCTATAGCTTGTGAGAATACCCAACATTAAAAGAATGGGTCTTTTGAATATCGTATTGAAGTCATTTCGGTCAGCGGGGGGCCACCTCCCAGAATATGCATTCAGTACAACTTCATTCCTGCGTCCAGACCCTTCCTGTTGACATTCTGGAGCCTCCCTTCCAGGGCAGCAATACCTGGAGAAAATTTAGTAAATGACACGGGGGTCTGCCGTAGAAGAAACGATTTAAGAGTGAATAAAATTATTTCGAGATTTCGCAACTTTCTGTGTGCCCACCTACGGTAGTCTTGATGACACTGTAGATGGGGAGCCAGGACGAATCTTCAGGGTTTCAATAAAACTGGTCTACTTTGAAAGGCCACTACAGGTCCTGGAGTTCCTTACATGGAAGCTTAACAGTGAGATGCTGCATAGTGCCTAGAATTTTAATGGCACTCATTCCTTGGCATGAAAGACGAAACCAAATGCTGGTTAAATTGACTATTTCGAAGTACATTCAGTTATTCAGACAGATGGAATGTTGCTTCCCATAGAAGAGAACCTGAATTTACTCGTTTTTCAGACCGTCTTCTTTGGGTTCTTCCGTCGTTGACGCCTATTTATGTAACATTAACGCTGTAAACTTCTGTTCCTGGGTTTCTCGGTTCGAACGTAGAACGAAATACGCTTTCTTCATTGTTTTTTAAGTGTTTCCCTGCGAGCAGTGTGGAATTAGCTTCAATGAGGCCAAAACCGCCTTCCGAAACCTTACCCAAACGCGTAAACTCGGAGGTATCGTCGCAGATTGATATTGTCAACTCCTGCTGTGTGACAGCTTGTAGTCTCTTAGGTCGGCACGAACTTCTCAGATGAACGCATTTCCTCCATATTGAAGGCAGAAGTGAGTGAAGTGGTAATTGAGGGTCGTAATATGTACTCGTCTATTGGGTTTGGGGCAAGACGGTTTGCAGAGGCAGGGAAGGTGAAAACATCAACTGTCATAACGTCTGATACTAGGCGATAGGACGCAGAACCCGCGCATTCGAAGCGGCTGTCGGGGTCCTATTTTCCTTCCCTGGCTCTGATTGTCCACTCGTGCCATTCGTGATCCGTTTTCCCCATCTCTCCTATATAATCAGCAAATTTCCCAACTTAATTCACTTGGCCCTGAAGTTGGAGGCAGAGAATTTAATCTGAAAGTTGATACCTACATACCATGCTATAGGGTGTCATAATGCAGATGACTCTACTGTGAGTTTTATTTGACATGTTTATTTTTAGTTAGATGTTATAACCTCTGGAACTTGAAAAGAAGACTTAAAATTAGTGGTTGAATTATTCAATTAGACGGCGCCTACGTCATTCCTTGTCATGTGTTCATCCGTCAGTGTTCATAACAACTCCCTTGAGAACCTCGTACTCGTACTGAAAGGTCTGCAGTTTTGTTCCACTTTGTGTCTTCAGAATGATAATTAGGATGAAAATTTTTACATGCGAGAGTTACCTAATTATATGAAACAGCCCGGTGAAAGTAAGTAGTTGGATATTTTAAGTTTCGAAATTCCTTTTCGATGATATCAGGATATCGTGCTTCGGACCTCTTGCAGGGGGCATCTGAATAACATTATACGGTATAAATCTGCTTATTTTTAGCACATTGTGGAGAAAATATTTAATCATTCAACTACGACAAATAAATCTGAAAAATTTTGAACCGTCTCTCTTGTAGAACAATGACATACTTTTAATGCAAGATAATACAGGTGAACATTGTGCTAGTATCAAGAGACCATTAGTTAAGAACTGAAGGGGAATTGAAGAATTTCGTTTTTAATATAATTTTATTTCCTTAACATGAAATGAAGTAATATACGTTCCTTGCATGTCTTGTGACATGTGTATATAAATACAAATGAAACTAAAATAGGGAAGAGAAATCATGGATTTCGCAATTTAACCCTTTAAAGACGAAGCGTATCTGCTTTATATAAGGACTCAGTGCGTACCGCGCTGTAAACACTCTCCACTTCGGTTATAAAAACCGATCTCTTAATGTTTTATAAGGCAAAAGGTGCTGTTTGTTCTGAGATCCGTACAAAACACATAAACGCAATGTGGGCACCACCTAGAATTTTTTAATCTTAAACCTGGTGGTATGTAAAGTTACCGCTAGGCTTTAAAAGGTTAAGGAATTGTACGTCACAAGCTAATCCTGCACGCAGCATATCNTAAACACTCTCCACTTCGGTTATAAAAACCGATCTCTTAATGTTTTATAAGGCAAAAGGTGCTGTTTGTTCTGAGATCCGTACAAAACACATAAACGCAATGTGGGCACCACGTAGAATTTTTTAATCTTAAACCTGGTGGTATGTAAAGTTACCGCTAGGCTTTAAAAGGTTAAGGAATTGTACGTCACAAGCTAATCCTGCACGCAGCATATCCGTTGTGTTGTTAAATAATCAAGCATATCAGTTGAGCCTGAGTTAGAAGCAAATAACAGTCGATTGACAGTAGTTAATCAGACACATATTTTAGTCAGTGTGAAATGTAGGCCTATGGTGAGCTTTTCGTACAGTGCGGTTCCCAGACGCAGTAGGTGGTCGTAGCAGACGCTTACCGCGAACAGGCCATTCTGTTCGCAATTTACGATCTTAGAATAGCAGCGCAATACCGCTCACCCAGTAAAAAAGTCCGTGTCGTCTCTGATCGCATCCAACCTGACCTTATTTATTCACATTCGCCGGTGATGAAGCCATCAGGTATAAATACATACTATTTTTCACTCCTGTGTCGATTCCTTTCATATTGGTATGAGATCTGTAATTCGGTGAATTTGCAATTAATATAGCAATGATAATGACAATAACGTAGGTTAAAGCACGGACAAAGAAATGGTATCAGGGAAGATGGGATAGGCGGGACATGTCTGCAATCGTGAAAGAAAGACATTTCTTGGGTGACCTACTTATTAGGTGGAAGATAATATGAAAGGTAAAGCTATCCCTATATAGGCCTGGACAGGCCCTTAGGGCTGCAGGTGTTTGAGGTGGTCAGAACTGTAGACAAATGGCACTTGAAGGTGATGAGGTTGTCATACCTAAGCACCGGCCGCGATTGCCCCGCAGGAAGTATTCCTGGTCCTCATTTCTGTTAGTGGCTGAGTTGACCCCAGTCCTGTCGTGCGGCCGTAAGAATTAAGCCAATGAAAAATCCCAATGGCCCCATCGGAAGTCAAACCCGTGACCTTCCGGCTTGTAGCGCGGTGCCTCAAGCAACTGTGCTACCACGTACCCCAAGATATATTGCCTGTACAGGGATTCGACCCCAGATCGTCCAGCTCGTAGCCTAGCCACTATATCCAACTACGCTACTGATCGTGGAACTAATGTTGAATGGATTTTAAACGTACGGGATGTGAGGATGCGAACTGAATTCAGTTGGCTCAGGATAGGAACTAATGGCGGGCACTAGTGAACAAGTTAATAGGTCCTCGGGTTCTTTAAAGGGACGACTGTTAACTTCTTGAGAATTACTCCATTCCGTGGAGTTTGTTGGTCAAAGAAAACACACCTGCTGATTCTTAAGAACTTAAATTGGAAACTGAAGGCACGTGTTTTCCGCTTCTTGTGCATTTATGGCCGTAGAAGTAATTTACATTGGACCTGAGTAACTCTGCCTCTCCAGAATCGTGTTTGGAGGCAGAGAGTTGCAGGCTGAATCGTCCGCACTCGCTCCTAAAATTGTTTAAGCAGCACGAAGTAAATGCTTTCATTTATATTTAATTGCGAAGAAATAGTTGATGATGCAACAGGCTATAGGCCTAGGCTATGATTTTCTGTTAGGCTGTGCACGTAAGTGGATTCAGTGTTTTGTGCCGTTCTGAATTTCGGCCATTGTAACTAACGTAATGTAAGCATATCCCATGCATTTTATGGACACAAAATGCTTCGCCGTATTTAAAAAGAGCCCCCCCCCCCCCACGTGATCCTATCGTAAGCGAAATCAATTCAGTTCACACCCCATACTATTTTATTATGAGCCACTTTAATAGTATCCTTCCATCTACGCCTAGGTCTTCCAAGTTGAGTCTCTCCCTCACGTTTCCTCACCAACATCCTGTGTACAACTCTCTCCCAAATGTGTCACTTGTCCTGCCCACCTAATTCTTCTTGATTTCGTCACCCAAATAACATTTGACGAAGAGTACAAATCATGAATCTCCTCAGTATGCAGTCTCCTCCAGCCCTGTTACCTCGTCTCTCTGAGTCCAAAGTTTTCTTCAGCACCCTTTCTGGTACACCCAATAGAAGTACGGTACATTCGAATATTCTTATAGAATTCGACTTGAAGTATGTAAGTTAGATTCACCGATGTGTGGCGTGGAGCGATATATGTATTTACCTGGTGAAGTACTTTTAGCTTATTTAATGTGTTCCATGCCCGTGCACTATATTATACGAAAACACTAATCACCAACAAATGCACAAAGAGAGTTTTAACATCAATCGTAACACACTCCTACATGTTTCGACCTGGGTCGAAACATGTAGGACCGGGACCGCAGGGAGTTCACGCCTCCAAAAACAACGCGGTACACAGTCAACAGCACATTCTCACTCAACTATAAAGTGCAACCTTAGTGTAACGATAACAAAAAAGTTCTCCCTGAAGATGACCCAGCAGGGTCGAAACATGTAGGAGTGTGTTACGATTGATGTTAAAACTCTCTGTGTGGATTTGTTGGTGATTACTGTTTTTGTATTTTTAGCGTGATTATAATTTGCTACCCTTCTTGGAATCATCTTCTGTGCTTTGTGCTCAGTGCTTGTAACAAGCAAGTGTTTGAATTTTCTACATGCATGTTTGGTAGGGCTGGAACTGCGACATAACGCGTGAGTTAGGCGTACCACCAACAGATGGAAATCATTTTACACAATGAGCCGAGTTTTTGTATCCACGATTCCCTATTTCAGTGCTTTTACTGCGTTAAAATTAAAGTTTCCTTTACACTGCTGAAAAGAATTAATTGATTTTAGGCTGCGTAATAGGGCATTCCTATTAAGACACGAGTAGGCAGTAAATCACTTGCAGGACTCGTATTTTATTTCTTAAATGTAAAATCCACACTTCTTGCCCTGAATGTTCTGATATTAATGAATATGAATTTTGGTGTAACATTTTATTATTATTCCACAAAAATATCAGGATGCAGTACAGAAACTACACGGCAACACAATCTTATTCCGCAATGAACAGTAGCACACTGTACTGGCATAACGACGGATCGACAACGTATTTTGTAATATTACAAGGTGAAATTCGTCACAAAACTGATAATTACTGCTATTCAGGATTAGCGTTTTCGAGCACACTACATATCCGATGGGAAAGAGAAGTGTGGACTTACCTTAGACACCAATTTGCGTTTTGAAACGTACTGTTATAATGTTATTTATATTAAATTTAGATGTTAAATTCACGTGATATTAAATGTTCATAGAAAGTTACGTAACACGCTTTGCAAAGCGATGGGTGCTGAAGAACAGTGCCGTTACGACGCCTGAGCGGAACTGCAACACACTGCCACTGACGTTCGTCTGGCAAAAATAATGTCGTGAAACAGGATGTGATCGTTAGGTTGTTGATCTTTTCGAGTTAGTGCAAATAGTTTCAACAGTCGTAACAGATCGCAGCACAGCGCGTCGGAGATGAAAATAGTCATGTGCTGTTGTTGGCAGGTGCCTCAGTAGAGAGCGCGACTGGCTTCTTTCCGTCCCAGCAATGAGATGGCACGTGTGTGTAGCTGGTAGCTGTATGTACGGAAAAAAGTGACTGTTTTAGTAAATAGTTGTGTTTTACTGCATTTAATACGTAAATGTTTATACCACAACAGAACCGGATATCCTATATTAAGAAAATATTTCGTAGGACGTACGGTTAGTAGAGTTGTCAGTGTTTTTCGTGTTTACAGTATGTTGTATGAAGCGTAGAGTACTGTTTGTTATTGTTTTTGAATGCAACCCTTCAAGGTAGATGGATATATTCGTGTAGTTTTTTGTCTGTTGCGTCCCTCTGTCAGGTCTGCTCACCTCTTCATTAGGGCATCCAGTGCTTGTCTTTGTGTTTGTTCTATTCACAGTGCTAATGGAAACAGTTTCGCTTGTCCATGCCACTTTTAACATCCTCGCTAAGTGACTTTTCCTTTCTTAGAACATCTAGATATGATAAATGTGCCGTTAAACACATAACGTATTTCACAGAGTTAAAGCGTATATTTGTGCACGTAACGAGAATAAACAATATACTCCACAATGACAGATACCCTTGGAGTATGATGTATTAACCTGAATTATACTTAAAATTTAATTTCCTGCCTCACATAAACATTTCGTGCCCATTAGAAGCGCCAACAGTTTAGGGCTACTGATGTTTAGGTTTATTTAATGCCGTACAAAGTATATAAATACATTTTGTGGAAAATTCAGACTTGTTCAAAGGTAAGGCAGGTTGTAAAATATACGAATGTATATGTTTATTTATTTATTTGTTACCATCGCGTAGTCTAACGACTTGCGGCTGCTTTGCTGTACAGTCCATCTGCATACTCTTGTGAATGTTACAGTGAACAGCTTGTATTTCAATATACGGTATTCAATGATTATTCTTTCTCACGGAAACGCACTGGGTTCTCTGTGAAGTAAGAATCTATTCTTTTTATGTACCGTAATCTAGATTAGTGTCACTCACCAAGTGATTAAATGCGGTATGTATAGGTTCTGCTGTGAAGTGTCTTGAGGTCTATAAGACGGTACACACACATTGTGATAGAGTTAATACAAAAGAGGCTGCATGTTACAGAAATATGTGTCTGTTGTGGCGTAAAGAGAAAGGCTGAAAGTGAAGATATTAGGCAGCAGTTCGTTATCTGTACTTACAAAAATAAAGGTGAAAAGGAACTGTCCCATAAGAAATAAGAGGCACCACAAGGATACTTGTGTATTGTCGATTTGTGGGTGTAGAAGTTACTGGAGCAGCTAATAGTAGTCAGTTTAAAAAATTAGGTTGCTGGGCTTCCAGTAGAGGAATGTGGAAGGAAAGAATTTGTTGGGGAAGTCCTTCCCCGACCAACACTATTTCACAAATTTTTGGGCACATACATTGAGCTAGTTAATGCAGTACTTTTGTGCAAGATACAGTGTTTATGGGCAAACATAGTGTGCTTGTACCTTGAGCTGAGTTCTGCAAGTACCGAGTTACGTAAGGTACGAAAATTGTCGGCATTGCGTTGAAATTTCATATATCGAAACTTGAAACACAGGTGCAATTTCCCTGCCTTTTTGATACAAGTTTTGTTTATTTCAGATTATATTTTTCCTTAATGTTTAACAGATCATCACACTGAAGATATGAACTTTAAACTAAGACGGACGTGAATGTTCCTAGAGATTCGTTACGTAATGTTTGACACA
Organism: Coptotermes formosanus; assembly: GCA_013340265.1. Classification (NCBI taxonomy): domain Eukaryota; kingdom Metazoa; phylum Arthropoda; class Insecta; order Blattodea; family Rhinotermitidae; genus Coptotermes; species Coptotermes formosanus. The sequence goes on along the minus strand of BLKM01012995.1, from coordinate 2,545,369 downwards.
AAGTTTCATTTCTTTCTTTTAACTCGTTATTTTTTCACCCACCTTCTAACAGTCAGCTTACGTAACTGTGGTTCTAAGATTGATGTAGCGTGTAATAGTGAATATTATTTTGAAACCTCAAAGCTTCGGCACAATATTCAGTTTCCTATATAATTTCTGGAGGAATGACTCCGTCGTCTTATGCACATGTCTGGCTATCCATCGGATCCCTTTCAATAGAGAAAGCGATGATTTATGCCAACAATAAACAATTTTAAACTGTCATGACATTTCTTGCAGTCAGGGCCGTATTGTGTGGTTGCAAAGATGGACGTACGCTGCTTGCAGTTAGCAACGGATAATTAATAACCAGTTTATAGTAACAAATAAAGTCAGTCAAACACAACACTTTATTCTAAGCAAAATTATGTTGCTGACTTGAAGTATATTTCATGTAAGTAACATAATTTTGCTTACAACAAAGAGTTGTGTTTGACTGACTTGCTATACAGTTACGTAACACTAGGGGATGTCCTCTCCAAAGGTAATAACCAGTTTGGTAGGATAGGTGATACACATATTTATAGTCTCTAGATGTCATAGTCTGTAGCATTAAGCCTGTTCTCGTACATCTTATGTCCGGTTCCTGGCAAAGCTAACAAAACGAGACATCAGTGAACCGTTATATTTAGGCTTTTGTGTTGTCTCTTAGACTGACGTACACCAAATGCAGTAAAGAAAATAGAAAGCTAGTATAATTGTATACGGCACGTTGCGTGTCAAAATCAATATACTTCACAAAGAGACACAGTTTTAAAACCTCTCGCCAGCTGCAGCATATTCTAACAGCAGCATGGATGATTGATTTATTATTAGGTTATTTAAATATATTTTCCGATTGCTAAGTTCTGTGGCGTCCAGTTAAGTGAGAGGCTGACATGAATAGTGAATAAGTAAGGATGTGTAAAGATGTTGCTGCCAACTACTGTTTCAGCATTTATTTCGAGAGACTGAAGAAAATCATGAACCCTGTTACTGACTGTGCTAGTTTACTTACACTGGCTGGTATCCGAAACTTTACTTTCGGGAATAAAGTCGAAACTTTGCAACTAGACAAGTGAGCTGGAAATTACCACTCAGGTTAGAAAGAAGAGATGCACAAAAAATAAAAAATATTAAAGTTGGAAATATGTGAGATTTGTTGTGATTTTCCTGATTTTGATAAATTGTTTTAAACACAAAGTATAGAACTTTTTAAACACAGAGAAATAATTAACTTGAGTGTTAATTGAAAGCAGAAGTGTAAAGTAATTACAATAAAAGGGAGTCTGGTTTTAATAAGAATGCTTAAAAATGTTAAAAATCTCCTCTGCGATACTCAGCTGTAAATTGCGTGTCTGTTCAGTTGAACAGCTACTGGAAGAACAGAAGTGTGTTGTAATGTTTAATTTCACATCGCACAGTGTGCATTATTACGTTAGATTCTTATACGAAATGTATTATTGTTCAGTTATCCAGCATATGTGACATGTCTCTGTTTCTTTCAGTGTAGAACTAAACACAATAAAACTAAATGAATGCTATTTTAGACATTGCTTTGCATGTGGGGTTTCTGAAAACAAAAAAAAGTTATGGCAGTAATAGAGAATCTGAAGCTACGTTTCTGCAGTTACCTGCCCACGAAGAAATAGAAATGAACCTATCCGTGTGGCAGAAGAACCATTAATTTTACAGGTATAGTGAAGTATCGCAGGGTGTGAAATATAAAAATTTCGTTTTATTCCCAGTATATTCATTCTTACACAAACGGCACAATGGAATTTGATATTTATTAGCATGCGTGTGACGTTCAAGAACAGTTTTACCCTCCACAGAGATTTACAGCAGTACAGTTTTGTTTATGTGACTCAACAGCCCAAATCTGCCCTAGGCGCCTCACTGTTGAGGTTTCTAGACCACACAGAGACACACAACCAGTAGGACGCTTCTGAACGAGTGATCAGCCCGTCGCAGAGGCCTCTACCCAGAGAACACACAACAAACACAAAGACGAACATCCATGCCCTCAGCGGGATTCGAACCCGCGATCCCAACACTTAAGCGACGGTAGATCTACCCTTTGGACCGCGCGGCCACTGGGCTACGCTGTATAGGTATTTAAGTTTAGAATTCTAGCTCAGCAACTAATAGCGCGCTTCAGATTGAATTTCTCTAGAACCTAGTGTTCGCTCTGCTACTCGAGCAGTTCCCACATTTTATGGGAACCGAAGTTTCACTACCGTGTTTACAAGATGCCTGTTCACTGCTAGATAAATCCAGCCCCCATTCTACAAACCTGTTTCTGTAGAACCCACTTTAATACAGTTTTTCATATTCTTGCACTTGCGTATGTTGTCAAAATGTGCCAGCGATTCACGTACTTCATGTGAAGACCGCAAGTAAAGGCCACTTTAATATATTTCGAACGTGATGTTGGCCGAAGTGGCGGACATGAAGGACGTAACAGTTCCCTCAGTTGGCGTTCGGCTATTTACCTAGTAGCTGCTGTGTCGCGAGGTGTCTGCACGTAATTGCATTGGCACATATACTCGTATCTACTCATTAGGGTGGCGATGCCAGTGGCCGCGCGGTCCAAGGCGTAGGTCTGTGGCCGCCCGCTTGCTCGGATTATGGGTTGGAATTCCGCTGGAGGCTTGGATGTCTGTCTCTTGTGAGTGTTGTGTGTTGTCAGGTAGAGGTCTCTGTGTCGGGCTGATCGCTCGTCCAGAGGAGTCCTACCGAGTGTGGTGTGTCTGAGTGTGATCGTGAAGCCTCGATAATAAGGAGGCTCTGGCCCACTAGTGGCTGTTGCGCTATGAAGAAAATATCTTTGGGGTCCCTACCGTATATGTTAGCTTAATATCATGAAAATGCTGAGGTTAGCATTGAGGCACAATGCGACCGATGGTTGCTTACCGAAGCTAGTATGTTGGTCGTTAGTTGATTGACTTCAACAAAACTATGAAACAGCTCACATAATGTAGCTGAGACCCTCAACTGACAATATATCCACAATATGGACGCACGTAAAAGATTAAGGTTCCGCAAACTGAGTGACCAGACCTAATTCTGTGGTCGCAGATTTAGAGAATTCAGCCTGGGTGTTACTGAAGCTCACTATTGAACACAATCTTGAGTTGCTCCTTATATCTACCATTCTCAAAGCTGTTTCCTGAAGCTTCATCTTAACCCTTTTCAGCAAGAATCTAATGGTCTTAGTACTTCAAAATTCGCTTCCTCTCTCTGTCTCAGAAAACACCCTTCGTCTTCTCTACAAAGCGCGTTTGGTGAATGCTCTATATCGAAGTAAATGCTGCTTGTACTGACTCCTATAAATGCACTGTGTGGTCAGAGTGAGTGGTTGCTGAATGTTAAAGGAAACGTTAAGTACCTCGCACAGCTGAAATAATGCTTTGAAGTATTTATAATATGATCCTTCAGCGTATCTGTTTTCTAAGTGGTTTTCTAACAAGTATCTGAATGTATCTGTTCACACCCACCTTGATTTCATTACCGTAAGCATACTAATGTACGTGGTCCGTACTAGGGGACAGTATTGCGTATTGCGCAATGCCTGCGATCGCCAGCGTGCTTCGTAAATGTAACCAATCCCATTACAGGCCTTGACAGGCCCTTAGAGTTCCAGGAGGTCGAGGCTCCCAGATTTCTAGATAATCGGCACATGAAGGTGGTAAAGGTGTCAGCCCTACGCACTAGCCGCCTTTACCCCAAGGAAATATTCCTGGCTCTCATTTCTGTTAGAGGCTAAGTCGACCACAGGGCCATAGGGCGACCGAAAGGATTATGTCAATGACACGATCGGGAATCGAACCCGAGACTTTGTAGTGCAGTGCCTCAACCAACTGCGCCACCGGGTGCCTGGTACGTACTTTCAAAAATATTTTCTTGAATATTTTTAATGGCAGTTTTTTCATTCTTTCAAAGTAAGGAGCTACGTTTTTACACCCATAGAAGACGGTTCGCTGAATCTAGTGGTAAAATTAATCAAGTGGTGAGTTTCCAGGGTTCCTGTAGCAAGACAAGATAGCCGGCAATCTGACCCAGATTCGAACCTTGTTCCTCCCTAAATCTAGTCTAGTAAGTAATCTTTCAGCACTCTGATCAGCAACAAAAGAAACAGATGGATACATCTGTAATGGGTCTAATAGTTGCGTGTTGCTATTTTCTGTGTTGTCAGTATGTGCTTCGTGAAAATAACGCATTTTATTTAAGGTTTCTCACCCTTCATTCAGTCCACGGACACAATCGATCGATAAACAGGAAACAGTTGTCAAAAATCGTGTAGGTGGCAGCACGATTAGGCTATTTTAAGTCAACGATGTAGTAATCGATTATAAGAACGTCAGATGGCAGTGATATATGTCCTTCTTTTACTTGTCTTGGCACAATCAGTACTAATTCGGCCATATTAACTTTCCGGCAGTCCGCGGTTTTTTGTGCCGTTCTTCGCGTTATATTTCCTTACTGGTGAATAGTGTTAATTTGTTTTAAAGTTAAATAGAGACGTTTCATTTTGTAGATCAACTTGTAAATATAGCTGACCTTGAAAACAAAGAGGTGTAGTGATAATACACGTGTGATTCTAAAAGTAGAGCTTGCAGTGGACAGTCGTTCTTGCGATGCTTGACAACATGGCTGGCGAAGACAGAGTCTAAATTTAGAAGTACTGTTACAGAAGAGGTGGTCGCTCAGAAACTAACAACTGGCCAGCTGTGTGGCTCAATCACATGGGTAAGCTTCACCATTTGGAATTGTATGAGGTTAAATTTATTGCACAATGTCGATCCCCAGTACGTCGCGACCATCAAGACGCTATATATGGAACTGTTATTAGGCTGCTAAAGAAAATACCAACGTTAACTAAATGAACCCAGCTTTATCAGGCACATCAACATTAACGGAGTTACTGCCTCTTCAAAATTTGCTACTTCATCATATTGAGATAAAGTGTAAATTTCAGCATTTCGAAGTTAAATTCTTACTTTTGGGTTGAAAAAGCCATATCCCAGCACAAGGGAATCTTTAGATGTCTGATTTTGTAATGATTTGTTTAGGCTTTTACTGGCCCACAATCCTGTAAACGTTAACCGCGTTGCTCACTTCGCTGGACCTGGAACGTTATTTGTATATACAGTGGTTTATTCCTCGACTTGAATTTTATCCGCTAAGCTGCCGGTATGCAGTATGGGAGTAATTTTGTGCCTTGGGCTGTGATTTCGTTAATACCGTGTTCTGAACTTAATACTATTTTGCTTTCCTTTGTGAATACCAATAAATTGAATTTCTTATTCTCAACAGGAACCGCTGGACTTCTTATTGTCGAAATTAATTATATGTTACATCTTTCATGGATAAACACCCCATTCTAGTTTTTGTCTCCGTTTGATTTATTGCAGAGACCGTATTGAGGAGAACAGTAAAGGCCTATTTGTTATTTTGAATTTCAATTATTTGGTCACTTCTGCATAAGATTTAAGGTAATCAGTTTGTGAGAGTTAAACCACTTTATAAAATTTAAGCTGCTTGATCAGGTTAATAGGAATTGTGCTTGAGAACAGCTTAAAGATTGTGTTCTGCGTTTCGAGGTTTGGTATTTTCTGTGTGGGGTTATGAGATTTGTCTTCTTTGCAGTAAATCCCCATCTACAGTTAACCTACCTTACTCTGTTAATGGGATTTTCCCGTGGGCCTAATTTGGGGTGTACAGGGAAGGGGGGGGGGAGGATTGGCCATCCGATACTTTTTATACTTACGAATAGTTTCCTTGGCTGCTGAGTTGAAGAGGGGCAAATAAAAAGTATAAATATTTTCTAAACGGTTATTTGGGTGGTGTAAAGACAGAAAAAAAATTAACCTGCAGTTTATGAGACACAGAATAGAGGCATCTGAGTCACCCGTTTCCAAAAGAAGAGCGGCACTGTAAATTCTCTCCACCTTTTTTCTACGGTCATTGTATTTTAAGGACTGCTTGAAACGAATCGTCCGCATCTTTGCAACTTGAATTCTTCGTAAATTAAGGTTTGTAATACCCATGGTCGATTTTACCTCCCCCTCCCCAGTCTTATTACCCAACTTTCGCCTGTGATTGGTTGCTTATTTCTTGTTTCTTATTTGAACACTTTGATCTTTTCTAGATGGGAATTGGCGATTTGTTTGGCGTTCTCTTGCTGTCATTCCCCAGACCAAATATTATAAGAAATGTTGTTAATAACATTTCTGAGCGCCATGAAAAGTAATTTATATTTTGGACGTTGCCTTTGCTTTTTTGTTCATGAATCTTATGATTTGCGTTATGTTTCGATGTTAGCATGCGTGAGCTCGGAATGTTATGCAGTAGCATTGCTTTTTCTGCCTTGTAGTAGCACCATTTTAACAGTATATGCAGCACATTCTTGCGCCACGCGCGTACGTTAAGCGGGTCTGTCAATACGGCATGAAGGTTCCTCAGGTTTCCGACAGAGGAGGCAGTGTCCTCCAGATACGGAGAATAGCTGCATATTAAGAATTTCCCGTACTCAGTTACAGCACTTCGTGTACAAATTCCAGTGGGAGTTTTTTTTTTTTCATTCAGAAGGTTGTGCTCATTTGTTTAGAATAATTTTTGTTTTGTGTGGTGGACCTACAGTCATTGTAGCGTTCCTGCTCTTTGAATTGAAGCTAGACAGTGAAACTGCTGAAGTACAAATTGGATTGTAAATTGGAAAAACCTTAAGGAAGAATGACAAAGTTAAGGATCTCAAAAATATGCAAATAGTGGCAGTGGATGTTACAGGATACATTAAGTAAAGTGCTTTGAAACTGTCATCCGTAATGCAAATAAAGTGTGAACGGTTAAGCGGCACTGTCGAACTTAACACATCTCGAAATTCATCTGTGAGGGTGATATAGAATTCCAAAAAAAAAACGACTTTGTTATTGTACAGGAAAATCCGTAAATAACGATGCATAAATAATTCACTACATTTTTAAAGAGTCTGTTATAAGGTTTATAGCTGACTGGGCAGAATTTCTGAAGATCCCGACGCCTGACTTGTATTGTCTTGCAAGCATGTGGCAACTGCGATAACAGCGTAAGAAAAAAAAACCGCTCTTACACGCGTCCTGATAAGTTCTTCAGAGGAAGAAATATGACGTATATCTTCAAAGCTTAGGGCGTTTAACTGGGGCATTGATATGTTTAATTGGAAAGGTGATGAACAGAAGAACTGCTTGAACAAACTCTATTTTTTGTAGAAAACGTCAGTACAGTATGGTAATTTTTGCTGAATGTGACACACTGAACTACCAAGGCATTCGGAATTGTGATGGTCAGTTTCTTGAGCCCACCTCATATTTGTTGCTACTATTTTCTTCGTCTTATTTTCAGAAAACTTTGTCTTCGTGCTGGAGAAGGGGGTGTCTCATAGTGATGGAATGTTATTATCCCTAAATCAGTAACCCTGTGAATGGGATTAGAGTTTAGACTTTGGAAAATTTTTAAGAAACTGTAGAAGGCACATACTTGGAGTCAAGACAATATTGTTTTTAATCAAGTAAATTTTCTTAAAATTGCAGAAGTTCGGCTATGCTTTTGCACTAGAAGATACGAAGTAAAGTACTACGTGTTTTTGAGTATGCTGCTTTCAGTTTCACCAGAAGAAGTATATGGCAGACTATCAGAAAACAAGGCAACAGTGAGATAGCCTATGATTTTCTACAGCATTGTATGTCCTACTGGTTGGTCATGGAAAATAATGGAAAGTGGAATTCAGGTCAAGCTCCATAGCTAATCTGGAATCATGCATTACAATTCACCGCGCTGTGTAATGTTCATCGCTATGTCGATTGCATAGGTCATTGTAACGAAGATGTTAGGCTGTATAGTATAGGATATTACGGATACGGAATGTACAAAAAATTGATGTGAGATTTTATATTGATTGGGTTCATTTTAAAAACAAACTTTTGTTATAGTGGCCTTATAATTCAGCCGTGGACATAGCTTTATATTGCTCGCATACTGCATGCTTAAATTGATGTACGCATGTTACTGAGTGGAAAAATTCTTCCCACTTTGTGCCACTGTCATTCAGCATTATTTGGAAAAAGATATTGCCTCGAATCATTTAAGCACACGATGATTATTATCTTCTTGCCAGTGAAATTTCTGGTCGCCTAATATGGCTTGTAACAGTGTGGGTAGATCCAAAATAAAGTACATTTAACATACGCATAAATAGTACACCTAATTAGATATAAAATAGCAGTTACACAACTGTTGTATTAATGAGTATATAGAAATAATTGAATTAAATTGAATATATCAAATAATCTTATTACTAATAAGGGATACGGCTACATGTTTCGGCCAGTGTTAGCCGTTCTCAGGCCATTCCAAACATTCAGGTTGAAATGGATTTTATATAACGCATTCGAAGGTTGGTCTACATTATAATTTACTACAAAACAAACATATTTTCTGGTCCATATCACACGTTTAAAATTTTGTTTACAGTTGTAAAGCATTATGACATTGTGTTAAAAATTAACACGTTGTGGTATAAGGTTAAAATAATGAGACTTACATGTATAGTCAAAGATAAAATAAAATTTGAAGTTACATGAATTTGCTGTGAAGACACATTGTATTTTATAGCTGGATAACGTTGTTGTACAACACAAACAACAAATTAATATCAGTACCAATTATGACTTGATATGTACTGATTGTGACAGCTGTGTAATTGGTTTTTGTATGTGCTTAGTTGCGTTAGTAAACACAGTTGTATGGACCAGACAAAGATAACGGCATAAATAATAGTTTTAATCAAACACATGATAAACAGACTGAAAACATTCTTGATAATGAGATTGTGGTTTTCCGGGTTATGACAACGTGTGGAGGGTTACCAGTTATTGGAAGGAACCTGCTGTCTCCTTCTTTAGGGTATTTTTCAAAATCAACAATAAATCCGTGAGAACTTTTTACCTCACTGCATGATATCACCCTGTCTATTTGCACTCATAAAAGTGACATTCATAATTGGAACCAACTCACTGTGTCCCTTGTTTCAAAACACCCTGTCATTCTCGGGTCATAGACCTCTGAATTACAGAACACGTTGTGTAGTGAGACAAGGTTCACAGTAAAATAACAGCAAACTTCCATTAGGTTCGTTGCTAAACAAAACTATGTGATTATGACCCCGATTACGAAACGAAAGCTTACTATTACAGTAGCAATGCGTGACCTTTCCTCTCTTCATCCTTCACTCTCTATTAAAATTAAATTATCGCATAACTTTGACAATAATAGTGCTGTTTTTCAGGTTACACATTTCGTAATTCATTATTCTTGTGTTAGGTCAATTTTACGCATTCTTTTTGCATAGCGTAGAATGATTTCTGCGAGATTTGTTTTTGTCCACATGTTTTAATGTATACTGAGTGTCTCACTTCAGCGTTTAATGAACAGTGGTTCGGTATCTCGTTTGGAACATGAAATATATTCAGGGTACTTCGCTTGAGAAAAATGGATAATTCGTATTCTTGCAAGAGTTAAAATTATTGTAGAGTAAAGAGGGGGAAAAAAAAAGAATTAAATGGCATTTTTTGTTATCATTATTATTATTTATTTATTTTAAAACAGCATCCTTTTTGCCATATATTCCCATGTCATATTGGGCAGAGAGTAACACTGTCTTTAAATTCAATTGCCAATTCAGTTCGTAGTCTGCAGTAAACATGTCGTGTAGCTGGTTGATCTAACGACGTTTCTGTAACATTGTAGTTTATTTAGCGCCATTATTGAAATTATTTATGAAATTAAAAGAGTGTGTAAGGTAGCAGAAATACTTTGATGTACACTACTGACATTTGTTGAGGCAAATGAGGTAAATTATGAAAAGATTAGTCAGGAAGCTAAAATTTGAAACCTAATGATTTCAGGAAGATTAAAATTGAAGATAAGATGAATGCTAGGAAGAGTCGTAATCTGCTTCGAGTGTTACGAACAAGATTTGTCCGGAGATAAGTATTGAATTTGCTATCACGGGACGCACCCCCTGGGAATTCAACGAGAAATACCTTCTTTCTTATCTTCATGTTTATGATCAGCGTATCAACATTTTTTGGACAGAAGTTGAAATTATGAAATTTCTTCCTGTCACTAGTCGAAAGTTTTAGTCAGTTTCATGCAAGTTTCAGCTTTACAGAGTGAATTCAGTTGTACATTTCTACTTCAGATAGAACACTTTAGAAAACAGAGCTGCCACCACATTCAATACTCATTTGTGTTGACTCTTATGGAGAAAGAACGACTTTACGTAAAACACACATAAGATGCGTAATGACCACTCGTCTTTTATTGTGTGCACTGTCTGTATAAAAACCAAATAGGTAGAGATCTTCGTTTGTTCTGTCTTTTGAAGCAAGTCACTTTTATAGTTAAGGGCGCATAAACGAGTAATATAAAAACCCCAGGCCCAGAGTTGCCCAGTCGAATAAATTTTGTACGGTGGCACCTAATATTTATGGGCCCTCAGTATGGAACTTTTCTCATGTCACCATGCTGGCTCCTAAATATTTGTAAATTTATGTGCCCTTGGCGTAAACCAAGTAGAAATGTTTGCGTGAAGAACTACTCTATCGTCACGACGCATGCGAAAGTATCTACGCTTGGTCGGTAAGCCATCCTCTATATCTGCAGGTGTTTTGTATAGGTTGTAGCACTTCGTATTATGTACAGCTCTCTTTCAGGAAATTTTTAGTTTCATGTCTTGCATATTCAGTGAGACTGTAATTATATAGCTCTCTGAACGACTATAATAGGGTCCATACAAATGTGGTCAGGTGTGAAATTATCTGTGGAAATCAGTGCTACGTACGCGAAATGTTATTTTTTACCTTTGAAACGTCAAAGGGATTTACATAATTGTGTACGTACAACGCTTTTCTTCGCTGGTATGTGGTGGGGCGAAACTTCAAAAAGTGCGAACATCTTGAGGCAGTAGAAGTAATATACTTACAAATTCTTGAACAATATGATTCTTTTTGCCAGGTTTCTCGGTTCAGAATACGTAACGACAAATAGCCTGCTACTGCTGCTGCATGATCTTGCTCATATCTGTTAAAGCAGGCGTGATACTTCTTCCCTTCTATGCAGCCAGTTACATTGTAAGAATATAGCTGAAGTTGAAATGGTACAGGATCCTGAATTAGCGTTTACCTAAGAGTAAATTATTTTAAGACTTTTTCAAATTCGATGGGTTTCAGAATCTGATATTCTGATGCTCAGTTACGTGGTCGTGCGTTTAAAATTCTGGTTAAAACGGCCGAAGATCCTTTTCTAAAAAATTAATACATTTATAATTCCACAACCAACTTATAGAAAGTGTTTTTAAGTATTGAAAGTTTCGAAGTTTTTCCCTTCTGTGTTATTTTTCGGTGGCGGGACCTTGTGAAGATAGTAATGAAACTTCGACTTTCCAAAATTCGGGAGATTTGTTGACTGACTGACGAGTATTAGATTCTCGTAAAGATTTCTCTTCTATAGAGTTAGTTAATAATTTTTCGAAGAAGATAATGTGCCTGCTTCGAAAAATGACAACTTCATGAAAGGCATAATAATTTAACGCATAGAAATTCTGCATAACCATTGTTTGAATACCTGGCAATTTAACAGATACGTTAACAAATTAACATATTAATTTTATAACGCATTAATTGACAGCAGAAATCCTGCAGATAATGAGCAAGTGTTAATGGTGTTTCTGTTCACACGAACACTACCACGTTTTAAGAGTTTAAAAGTGAACGATTTAAACGTGTGGTAATGGGTTACAAATGTGAAATGATTTTTCGCTTTAAACAGTTAACTGTCTGAGGTGACTAATATGGTATTTAATTGTTGTACATTTAAAATAAAAATTACATTTATACAATAATATTGAACGCACATAAAATAGACACACACAAACTGTACATTTTACAGATAGTATAAAAAGACATCCCGGTCCGGCGTTTTGATTGCTGTCCACTGCAGTTTTATTTCAGAACTTTTATGTGATTGTATTTGTAAATGTAGTGATACCCGTGATTATTTATTTTGCAGAAATGTCTTCCGGAAGATTTCAGATTAACCAAGGTGGCATGATACCATGGATTTACTACGGATTTGACGCTTGATGTCATTCGAATTACACGTAAAATAACTGTAAAATACGGCGTGCATATTCACATTTGTGTGTAAACGATGTTGTATTGTTCTGCACGTTTTACGTCTTATGCATTTGTATTCTTACATGTTACCTCAGGGAAAATCCGGTATTTGTAGAAAGGAAGGGAAGTCAATATTTAGTAATACGTGAGAACTGATATCGTGCTTCCTTGAAGTTTTATTAACGCGTGTAAACTAAAACTTCCGTGAAGACAAACGTGATAATTTAGACGAGTGCATGATGACGACATGGCATGTAGGATTTACTGTGAGCTGAGTAAGAAAACACATATAGAATTACGAAATGAGGCCTTTGAATGGACGAATTGCCAGCGGGTTAGTAGAGACAAAGTCTTGAGAAATTTGTGGGCATTGCCACTTTATAAGTTTCATCTACATTTCAGAGAAGTGAAAATAAAAATAAATTGTCACATGTAATATATTAGTCTAATGAAAATTGACCATTATTCTTAAACACTTATTGTAGGGAAATAACGGAACAATGAATGTTACAGGTGTTATATTTATTAAAGGATTTCAAAACCAACCAATTTGGACTGTAAGTTATGCACTAGACTGAATAAGCACTGCTCATCCAATTAACCTATTGAAATAATTTATCTAATTTCCGTATACCATACCTGACATTTAGAAACAGGATTGTTTCTTTTCAGATTCAATATAGTGTATTAATTATCGGAAGGCGATACTGATCATGCGCGTTTCACTCCCGTGATATCATGAGAGAATTCCCTCCGAAGAGAGCACACTATGATCCTATCAACTGTAACATGCCCCACTGTCAGACCGTGTCGTAGATCCTGTCTGTAGTGCTTGTGTGCCATTAAACACAAGGAAACATATTACAGTATTCGAGTTACAGAATAATTATGAACAAAACATTCGTATTTAATACGATAGTTCAGGTTCTGTATGTGGTGTTGAAGTCCCAAGTTTTATGAGATGTTGCACCATGTGGATTGGTAAATAGTCACCGATGTTTTCTCAGGGTTACAGTTTGACGGCTTAACTGTGAAGATTCAATATATCGGCAGGTATTCACCAATCGACACGATGTAATGTCTCAGGAGTGTGAGGGGGGTAACGGCGTGTCGAAATGGGACATAGCACCAAACTATGGTCCCTTTTATTACTGATTGAAGGTGTATTGGCAAAGGTTCGATACGGTTGGACTTAATTTCTAGTAGCCCGGGCCGGAAGGTGCGGGAGGGCCGTACGTTGCTGGAGGACCACCGATACGACCACCATTGCTGGCCCCTGGATAGTTGTATGTTCCGGTATTAGTGTCGGGGTATGAAGCTTGACCCTCATAGGAAACATCGGCGTGGAATCCAGTCTTCCAGTCCGCGGTGTAGCGTACAATCTGCAGTCGTCCATCTGGAAGTCGCACACGGTACTCGCCCTTCACAACATCGCCGTCGCTAACGGCGTTGTGCGAATAGTCCGTGCCATAATAATCGTCCTTGACGGCGTAATTGAAATCATAAGGCATGCCAGGTACATGGTGATCGTGGAGATGTTCGTCACCGAGGACCTGCAAGAACATAATCCTATAATATAAACCTCAGTACAATATATAAGTTTCTTAGACGCTCCCAGCTGTGTTGTTGTGATACCCGGTCTTGTGGGATGCGTCATGGAGTCAGTAGGTAACTGATGCGCGGCGTGTGGAGACAGTCTAAAGGTTTCATCTTCAGCGGCCAAAATGAACTTGCCTCTTACGTTTCGACACTTGCAGGTGCGTATGCTAGATTATCCCGAAACGTCGGGCATAAGTTACCCAACGGTACGGCGCACATCCCGGAAGAGCGTAGACAGTACTCGTAATTTATATACTCCGTTGCAGATGCCTGATTTTAATAACGTATTTTTTTTTGTAGTTTCTAATTGATAGTATTTTTCCTGTAGCCTATGACTGAATTTTTATTTCCGGCTGTCCTTTCAGAAAAGGTGGAGAGCTACGGACTTCGGGAATTAGAATATTTTGCTTGATACATGTTTTGGAAGTGCATTTGTCAATTCCTTCACGTGGATGTTAGAGACCATTCAGTTGCACTTGCATGTCTGACTTCCGCAGACACCTCTCACGACATAAATCCGGGCCACAGACCTGGTGCTTTGAGCCGAAACACACAGCAGCTGCGAAAATCAGTGGACATTTCCTTGTACTGAAATCCGTTCAGCCATTGTCCTTGCCGAAGTCTTAAAAATCAACAGTTTTTCTGTACGTGTATTATATAAATGCAACGCCATAACATTACCCGCATTTCTCATATTCTATAATAACTGCAAGCATCTGATATTAACCCTTTAAACACGAAGCGTATCTGTTTTATATAAGGACTCCGAGCCTACCGCGCTGTAAACACTCTCCACTTCGGTTATAAAAACCAGTCTCTTAATGTTTTGTAAGGCAAAAGTTGCTGTTTGTTCTGAGATCCGTACAAAACACATAAACGCAATGTGGGCACCACGTAGAATTTTTTAATGTTAAATCTGGTGGTATGTAAAGTTACCGCTAGGCTTTAAAAGGTTAAAAGAGTCGCCTATTTGGTGTACCAGCATGTGTGTCACTTAAAATAAAAAGGGAGCATTAAGTTAATACGGCTGTAAAATTTTTAAAATTCAAAGGGATATACCAATTTCATTTTACTCTTAGATTTTCTGTTTGCATTTGCAGCTTCAGATCTTATTTTATCTTACTTGCATATTACATTTTGCACTAATATGCTTGAATTTTTTTGTGCAACAGAAGAGTATATCTTCGTGTTTAATTTTGAATACTGAGAACTGCACTTGTGTAGCTTAATCAGTACAATGACTAGGCTCAAGCTGGACGACCAGTGAATGGTGGTTCGATTTCCCTTATGGGCAAGATATTTCTCTTCTTCAGAGCGTCCAGACAGGACAGGAGGGCCCACCCAGCATTTTATTCAATAGGTACGGGAGGCTGGTGGTAAATTGGCCGGGCCGTAAAGCTAGCTAAATACCATCTAGTCGAAGGTTAAGAATGCGCGGAGGTATACGTCCTCACGCCCCTTATCCTTTCATAGCATGCACAGGGACAATTTTATCTTTATACTGCGAACCTGGGAATGACAAGATATTTATCATTGTTATATAAAGAAGTCCTCAATTACGGAGATTATGAAAAGCATAATTGCCTCTACTACAATTACGACTATGCAGTTTACAACAGACAATTGTTGGAAGTTAATTACATAATTACATATAGTGTTTGTTTTAATTTAATAATTTCATTGTTTTCTGACGATAATAACTTACAGTAGACTCACACTTTTAAGTCTTTCTAGTGCATCGTCACATCTGGTGTATCATTAGTTAACACTGTAGCATGTACGTAGCGTGTTATGACACTGAAGGCCCCATTAACATTGCTGTACCACGAAATGTATCGGAGATAAACTCTGCTGCATGGGGGTGTAGTTACGTATATAAGGCTGCAAAACATAGGTCTTTTTTGATTTCGCGACAAATACCTCCCAAGAGTGTGTCGTTGAAGAAAGACGTTTAAAAATTAAGCGTTGGAGTGTCCTGTAACCGCAACAAGTTTTACTAAGTGATATTCTGAGGGCAGCGGGTCTTCCTTGTCACGACGTCATGAATTTCGCTATACAAATACGAACATTTCCCTGAAGATGACCGTAGCAGGTTCTTCCAAATCTCGGGTGCACACCTGCCAGGCTGCAGGGCATTTCAGGTATTTCTTTCACAGTACGTAACCTGTTTATGGTTCAAGGCAGAATTTTTTTTGCTCAAACCAGCATAGAAGTTAGTTATTACTAAGACTGCTGGCGACCTTCACATACATGTTCTGTTCAGTGCTCTTCATGCATAGGGCACTGTCACGCGTAGACGGCTTCGGTGCACGTGATTATGACATGTGTGAAACTTAGGCACATGGCTGTGAGGGATATTGAATGACAGTCTAACAGACTTTCATGTCGCTTGCAAGGCAGTTTTCATTGTCTCTTACAAAGACGTAGTACTCTGGAATTATGTGATGTAACAAAGCGCACATCGGATGTGCTGTGGTAAAAAGTGTGGGGGGTTTCAATGCAGATAGCAGACACTAAATAGTCCCAAGAAGTTTGATGAAAAGAGTAACAAATTGTTATGTCACTTTTCTTAAGAGCGTAGGCCAATGGAAAGACATAGGTAAGCTCACGTAGAACGTGGCCAGCAGATGCCTTCCTGGCCAGAATTTGGCGTGCTTACTTTTCAGTTACAAACTTTATTTCTATCATACATCATGGTACGCACCGTTTCAAACGTATGTAGAACACGCAGTCTTTACATGCTGTTTCATCAACTTTCATTTATTGAAAGACACGTCACGTTTCCTTATTTCTGCGTCATCATCGTTGTCGTAGGATAAACTTACGTCATAGCAAATATAACGTTTGAGCTGGACCAATTACGCTTCGATATGTGGCTATGAAAGTTTTATGTAGAAGGATATTAGAATAACTTATTAATTACTTCTATAATCATAGTACAGAGGGAAAGATCCACGGAAATACCAGGTGGAAGAATCCGCTCAAGATTAGTCTACGCGTTTGTAACGTGAGAGCCACAAAGTAGGTACTAGATCTACGTGACCAGTGATGATTTATGCAGTTGTGAAACTGTATTACTTAACCACCCCCTCGTTCCATTCAGCTAATGAAGGCCTTCATCCACTTACATAATACTGAACTTTGTCATCTCAAAATTTATAAATGAAATTACTTCCGTAGTTTCAAAGTAAATATACACCATCCCTCTAGATATAAGACATTGTTTTGCAGACAAATTAAGTACATTGACTTTCATAAACTGACATTTCACGGTCGTGTCAAGTAATTAATGTCGCCCGGACACGTAGTGTGCTTCAACCGATAGAGTGTGCCACCTTCTTAAAATACGCCTTGGCAGCTCCGTGCACGTTCCGTCCCATTTCGCAGTAACTCATAGTCCCCACATGTCACCTAGGTACATAACCAGTGCAACAGCACAGCTTCGTTCAAGTATATAGTGAATTACTCACACCGTCTCGACATACTGTGTGTCGCTGTAATTCACTACAAACCCAGCTACAAAAATCAAGGCTACTTTTTTTTTGGGGGGGGGGGCGCGGGGGGGAAGTATAAATCATCAAGCATTCGTCGTGTTACAAGAAATTAAAAGGAGACTGACTTTTTTGTGCAAACATCCGAGCTGCATGCCCTTTTGCAGCACATAAATGATGATAATCGTCCAGGACGCTGACCTTCAAGACGCTTTATGTTCTTGGTCATATCAAAACAGGTCACGAAAAAGACAGAGAAGCAGGTTACCGGATGCACAGTATTCTTTCAACATTACGCACATTTCACAGCTTTCTGCAAGTCACAAGGCTTTGTAGTATATTAAAGGCACGAACAGCTACATGTAAGCAGGAAATTCCCGTGAGGTCCATATGTCATTATAGCGTAAGTGTGCGTGTGTAAGAGTAAGTACTGCTTCAGTAGAAATATCCAATAAAATAAGGGGCTTCTGAAAACGGCCTATTCTTAAGCAGCTGTAGCACTCAGGGCGGACCGACAGATTGCTGTAATTTAATGTTGTGGGAAGTATTGAGCGATTCGTAATTTAAAGCTTGGATAGTACAGAACAAGCAGTATGTTACACCCCGTGCACATTTATGCTTAATCCGATCCCTGTTTATCATGTTTTCTATTATTGCAGAATTCTCGAAAGAGCAGCAAATAATTCATTCTGTTATAAACTGAGACAAGAATACAGGCCCTGTATAAAAAGTGCTATTATTTACACGTGGATTTTTATACATTTGAATGACATATTTATAGTAAAGTTTTTATACACATTCTATTGTGCTTTATATGTTCAGATTACGTCAGGGATAAAAATCACTTTACTCGTATACCTAAAGCTCTGAGACGGCTGATGATTGTACGCAAAGGCACACAAAGCTGGCGGTAGGAAGGCGGCATTTGTGCCGTGTTTTCGGTGTCACTAATTGCCGTACTCATCCAACGCAGATCACTCACAGGGCTCGTGGTTTCCAATTCAGCTCAATGCATTCAGAATGACATGGACTGTGTATATAACGTGTATGGGAGGGGCGAGATATGCAGACAACTTTTGAGTCAAAAAATTATGGAGATAAGAGATCACTTGGGAGATCTAGACATAGATGAGCTCTGCTCCGTGTTGTTAGTTTATTTGCCTGTAGACGTGAGTACTCTGTACTTTTAAGCTATAGTTTCTTCAACGTTCAATTGAGACTACCTACTGAACATTGCTGCGTGTGTTTTAAATGGACAGTCACCTCGCTGCTACGGTCAGTGTAAATACATCGGCTCTTCCGTGGCATTCGATATGGACATCGTCTGAAGTCTCCACATATTTACAAGTTTTCTTGCTTATACACGGAACCATATTCCAGAAGACTGGAATCTACGCCAGCATCGCTGTGGCAACACCAAAACTCGGTTAAACTCAGTATTTGCGGGATGGCAGCTACAGTGACCGCTCGCTGTGTAGTAAGTGGTCTCAACTAAACGTTGAAACAGGTACATGAAGCTTTTGGTCCTGCAGAACAGGAAGTAACAAAGAGAAAGCCCATTAAACTTGAGTATTTATTAGCGAGTAAGATTCTGTGGCTGCATCGCTCGAGACTTCTTTCTGCTTATATTCAGTTCAGATCGCAATAGAGCTTCCTGAAATCCTGACTCACATGTTCAGTGTTTTGTATCAGTCTGTTCCAGCAACTGCTGCCACAGCATTAACGATCGCCTTCCCGTATTATTTGACCCTATTGTACAGTACACTTTGAAGACCATGTTAAATAACCGGAAGACTTTACGTAGTAGGCGCAGTAACGTGAAACCCTGAGCACTGACAGGCGTTACAACACGATAGTACGTAGGGCTTTGTGTAATTTTAGAGCTGCCATATCATTATCGTAAATAACAAGAGTTCTTATAGCCACAGTGTTTCAATTCCGTTACCCTGATATGGTTCTGAGTTATATAAGAATCCAATGAGTTGGCTGTTACTGCTAGGTTAATTAAGGATAGTTAAGGGAAAATTTTGCGGTGAGTTGGAGCTGGGTTTCTGTGCCGCTGGAAGTTCGGCCATGACCAGATCGTGCTTGCGTCTGACTTCATTTGCGTTGCTGTCTAGACGTTTTTGCCATCGTAATGACCTGCAACGCTCGATGAGGGGTGTGCGTTTCGTATTAAAGTGTCACTTCCGCGTGACATTTTGTGTGTACGTATTGGCGAACGAGTCCGTTCTTTGCCTCGGTTGCTCGTAAAATAAGTACACTAAATTATTAGATTTGTTAATTGTTAGGGCAGTGTTGCGGATATCGGCTGTATCGCCTTTCAACTTGATGACGTCATCGCGGTATGCTTCCAGCGATCACAAGATAACCAGTTATATCACCGTCTAACACAACTGTAAGTTACGTTTTTAAGTGCTGCAAGCAAGCTACGTGTTTCAGTCTTGCCAGACCATTGTCAAGCATGTATATAAAATGAAAGTAATAGTGTAAACGCACATACGTACATATTTTTGTGAGATCTCGTATTACCTTGTTAAGGTTGTTCGCATATAGCACACAAAAATATGTAGTTGTGGTAGGGCGTGACTTACCGAACTGTATCTCCTTCGACCAGTTTTGTGTTATTTACTGGCGTGGTACCACACAGTGACCACATGCCAATTGGCCAGCAACGAATGGTTCACGGATCTACAGTGTGTTGCAGTTTAATGTAAAGGCAAGGGAAGTGTTCGTTTTGCTTAGTTTGCTTCGCTTTGGACACTCGACAAATACCTTCTAACCCTTTAATAACCTCGTCAGCCCGCGTACGTGCAGGAGGTGGTGTGTTGCCGCAGTCCTGCATTTATCTATACCAAATGCTTGCACCACGGTTCGGAACAGGCATGTTCAATCCGCAGAGACCTCACATGCATAGGAAAGAGATTAGTGACAGTAGAATATTATAATTAGCCTCTGTAAACATAGTCATTTTGGTGAGTTTCAGATTCCATAATTTAATATTGTACTTTCATACATACCTGCTCTTGTCGATAATAGTTTCGAGGTGTTGGAGTTACTGCTTTTGAAGTCAGATGTATTTATCAAGAATGCCCGTCCACGAATCCGTGAGAAGATGTTGGAATGGTAATATAGAATATTTTCATGGCATGTGGATATAGATAATGTACGGCAGTGTGAATCGAGCTCTGAAGCAATGTACCTGCGTGAACTGGGGATGTTAACTTTCCTGTTACTTGTTTTTATGCCGGAAATACGGCGTAGGGCGTCACAGTTCGATCGCTAAAGAGAGTTGTTCTGAGAGATCCAAATAGTAATTTTCACTGTAATTACAGGTACTTCAGACACGTACTTCGCAGCAGGGTTTAGATTACACATTGTGGTGGGCCACGAGAGGTGAAACTACCTCATGTTGTATGTTATAATGGACACTACGTTGTTTAACTTTTCGTTCGAAAATAAATTAATTTCCGCGAACATTGACTATCATTTTGTGTGTGATATTTGAATTAGACCAACAAGAAACACCCTATTCTGTTCGGTGGAAAATTTACGAAAAGATTTGAAACTAATCAATTGATGGGTTCCAACTAACGAATTTATTATTCACACGCAACATATTTATATATTTCGCAGTTTTATGAAGAGGAGAAGGTACATTGGTATTATAAACGTTCATCCAACTAGACTGTCAATATAGGTAGGCTACCAGCTCCATGGATCAGCGTACTTCGTGGGAAGGTAATGCTTTCTGCACTAGTCAAAAAATCACCGCTTTGTATGGAAACTGAAAATTCTCTACCGTGTTCACAAGATCCCATTACTTGTCCTTTTTGTGAACCACGTGGATCCAGTCCACATCATCCGATTCTGTTTGCTTAAAACCCATTTTAATATTATTAATACTTCTCCGCTTAAACGTTTCAAGCCGTCCGTTTCCTTCAGGTTTCCCCACTAGAAATCTGTATGCGTTTCTATGCTTTCCACGTGCTGCATGTTCCATCGAAAGCCCTAGTGGGCATAGGTCTCCTCACTGTCGAGGCTTTGCGGTCACATAATGCAGATACTACGTATATAAGACAATGAAAGTAGTGCTGCTCACGCAGTATAGGATTTTGTCCTGTTCGCGCACCAGTTTTAACATGTTTTCCGAACACTGTGTGATACTCTGTTCCGCAGTTTATTGTTAGGCTATGTAATAACATTTTAATAACAAGTAGGCCTGCTGAAATAATAGGGATGTAGAAAAAAGCAAATTTCAGTTGCTGGTACTCTGAATAGTTACCTGGCCTCCGGTGGTGTATGGTGGAGGCGGTCGTGGAGGTCCCTGAGGTCCTGTTGGTGGAGGTCCGTATGTTGGTGTTGGCGAAGGCCTGATTATACCAGGAGTTGGTCTAGGATATGAAGGTGGAGGTCCGTATGTTGGTGTTGGTGAGGGTCTAAGTGTGCCGGGATACGAGGGTGCAGGTCCTGAGGGACCGGGTACAGGTGAAGGAAAGGGAACGGGAGGCTTGTTGTACTGGTAGCCCCGATCCGGAGGAAGATACCCGCTGGCTGGTCCATTCTGGGGCTCCGTGTTCACTACACTCGCCGTAGTCAGCACTCCAAACGTCAGCACAACCCTCTGCATAAGAGACAAAACGCCAGGTCAGCCTCAGAGAGGGGCAAAACGCAAGGAAAAAGGGCAGCAGTCTTGTCCCTTATTGAAGAGGTGTCTATAATGTGGAACTAGCGATAGCCAATGGAGATGGTGGGCAGTGTCTTTCGAAACCGTGTAACCATCTGCAAGACTGCACGATGTCGCAACCGCGAAGACGACAACGTAATCTTCTTCGCCATGAAAATCTCAGATTGGTTTAACGAATAAGGATTTTCGCGGTCTCTTTTAGGGCTGTCATGTAAGTATGTGGATATTACCCTGCAATAGACTTCATGTGTCATTTACCAACACTATATGTTCTCATTAGACGCTTAACAGACTTATTCGATGTGCTATTAAGTAAATAAAATAATATATACAGCCACAGTCAAAAATGTCACATTTAAATGGAAGCGGTTAGGGCTGAGGCAATACAACAGAGAACATGGAATAACATTTTTAATTTTGTATGCGTCAGACAGTATAATGAAAGTACGTATACGTAATTAAGTCGAAAAAGGTATTTCCATTGATGTGGAAGTAAAAATTATTAACGCTGCTGTTTCAGACGCAAAACGTATGTAGAATTGATCTTCTACAGAATGAGACTTTAGAATATGAAACACGAGTAAGTAGCAAAGTATTTGAACGGAAATATTCGAAACCTACTTAAATGTCTATTCCTGTATTTGCGGCGAGGAACCAACAAAAATCGCGTAAAATAGAATCATTTTTATGAGCGCTTATCTGACCGATATTGAAATATTTAGGTTAAAAGCGTAGGGTCAAGCTATGTACAGTATTAATATACTAAGTTTACAGTACTGCTAGAAGCGTAGCATTGCATTCACGCACGTCTTGTATACTAATTTTAAATATTGCTCTTACTTTTCGATTTCATTCCTTATCGCAGCGCGTATTTTCATTTAATTCAAAGGCTTGTTTTGTGTAAGGAAGGAAGTACTCTAATCCCTCAATTTTCTTTCGCAAGTAACTTAGTATCAAACAAAAGTTTGTTTCAGTTGCACATTTATTTTTCCTAACCTACAGCTCTTACTGTTTTTATGGCGGCAAGTACGTGCACTATGTGGACATTATTTTAGGTCCAGGCTAAGCTCTAAGGTGACGATTCAACTGGTGGACGCTTGGGTAAAGGCTGGGTTTGAAGTACTAACAGCGGTGTTGATGAACATTCACGTTTTCTGGGATATGATGCCATGTCGATTGTTAGTTGCAGAATTTGTGTTGGTGGAGTGGGAGGGAGATTTTTGCCATAGTATTCATAATGCAAGAAATACAAGAGGCCTCCCTCGAATTCCTTGTACTGTCACGTTCGACGCAGGAGACTGTTCCGAAACGTTGACAGTGACCCATCGACCAGCGTTATGTAGGCCTATGGCAGAAAAAGTATTCACTTTATTACTCGATTTTATGTAATACAGAATCGTTTATTTAACACGACAGCAAGGGCGGAAATTTTTAATGCGCTTCAGGCATCTTCAGTCTAACAAACAATGTAAGTAAATGATGTATGATATCACGGTAAAGATATGTAATTTTTAGTTACACTTGTTCGGTTAGAGAATAAAGAATATCCGCGCCAGTTTATGAAGACAAGAATGTCCTTCAGATTCTGTGTTTAGAAAGTTCACCCAACCCATTGCAGAAAGGAACCTAACCGACTCTAACCCAACTTGACCTTTAAAACTCATATACAAAGAGATCACGAAGTATTTCGGGGTATTCCCATAAACGGTGTTTTGTTCCTTAAGCGAAGGCGGAAAATGTGAACTGCGTGGGTTGCGTAGTTTCATTATTGCCATATACCTGTTGCAACGTGGTGGATTATTTTTCTACACTTTATAGTCACGCATTTAAAGGAAAAGAGGTGTTGATACGTATTGAGTGAATTATTTCAAAACAACTAATTATGAATACGCATCGGACATTGGGGCATTAAATTTGTCAGTTTATACAGTTCAATGTATTTGTTAAACATCACTAATAAGTAGCTTTGCCAAAAGATTTTATGGTACAGTCAAATTTACTCGTTTAACTTTGACATAGACGCACTCTTTTTTCAAAATAAGTGCATGAGACGCTTATTTCCAGTGTACATGTCACTAATGTATGCGGTAAGGTAAGCGCAACACAAGGTCGAAATTTGGAAGCCTTTATCCTTTGCGGGTGTTCGTTCCTAATCTGTGCATGACAGGCAATGAGGACTATTAAATCTACTGCGGTAACAAGAACAGTTTGACGCAAATGTCAAAAACAGTGCCCGAGCATTTTTGAGTGTATTAATTTTTAATGAACGATATCCTACAATGCCGAGGTGTGTTTAGAAGGAAACTTTCAGAAGCGCTGCGTATAACACTAACAAAGGCATAGTATATCAGGAGATAAGTAACATCATTCAGTGCGAGGAATATATAATAAGTTAATATTTAAAATCAAGCTACATTGTGCAAAAAGCTGCATTTATTTCGGCTTGTGTGTTCCAGAGCCTCAATATGAAGTGGGGTTTTAAGAGCGTTTGTAATAAATGCAATAAAATGCCGTGTCTGAGAGAGTGTTTTTTATGTCTGTGCTAATTAACGCACGGACTCATCGACAGTTGAGTGTGTGTGTGTGTGTGTGTGTGTGTGTGTGTGTGTGTGTACACACGAGTGAAAGCACAGTCACATAAACGGTTATTATGTCTCTATGAATCAGCGCACAGGCACGTCGGTGGTTTTGTGCATATGCGAATTAACGCAGACACATGGACGGCTTTATTTGTATGTGAGTTAACTTACAGTCACATAAACACTTATCGTGCCTATGTGAATTAGCGCACAGGCACGTCGACGGTTTTGCGCATATGCGAATTAGCGCACAGACACATGGACGGTTTTGTGTGTATGTGAGTTAATTTACAGTCACATAAACACCTATCGTGCCTATGTGAATTAGCGCACAGGCACGTCGACGGTTTTGCGCATATGCGAATTAGCGCACAGACACTTGGACGGTTTTATGTGTATGTGAGTTAATTTGCAGTCACATAAACAGTTATCGTGTCTGTGTGAATTAGCACAGAGGCACATCAAAGCAGAATGGCTACTTCCGTTGCTTACGGTGCGTGTCTGAAAGTGTAGTAATATTAAGGGATTACGTAATAAAGCTGGTCTGTATGTCACAGAAAATAGTCCTCTTGCCTGAAGGTACACTGTACTTTGCCTCGAGTCCTCGTAAGGGAGAGATTAAAATTGTTGGTTATACTAACAGCAAAAACGTTTAATTTAAAAATGAATGAAAGTTTCATAACTTTCTTATATGTTAAATAATTCCATTACCTAAAGGAACGTGTTATTGAGGTCAGTTTCATTTAACGTTCTGTTACTTAATACACTAATCTCATCAGTCGTGTGAATGTTTGTACTCTTGTATTACATTTAGCTTCTGCTGCTGCTATTTCTATGGCATTGTCGTTGTTGCAGTCCGCCTTCAGTTCGCTGTTACGTGTAAGGTTTCGTGCTTGTCATCAGCTGTGAGTGAGGTCTGCTATGGACGTTCACTTGACACGAAGGTAGGACTGTGGATTCCCTCGTCTGCACAGTAGTCATGACGTCAAATCCCGAATTTCGATCCGTTATGTAACACCTCTAAGAAGGGTATATGGGCGGGGCACGTTGCGTGGCTCAGAGGAAAAGCAGTGTATACGGAGATTTGGTGGAAAAACTTGAAGAAAAGAGACCTCTCGGTAGACCTAGACTTAGACGGGAATAATATTAAACTGGATCTTAAAGAAATAAGGTAGGAGGGCCTGGACTGGATTAATCTGTCTGAGGGTTCGAGAAAATTTAATTGAAGTCAGAGACTACGGTAACGAAATTTCGAGTTCCAATAATTTCTGAAAATTCTTGACTAGCTGAAGACCTATTAGCTTCTTACGATAGACAGTGATTAATAAAGTTTATTCGTTAAATAAGAGCACAGTATGCTGCGGACATGTTTACTGTAATTTTGTGGTAAAAGTGTTGAGATTTATATGCAATCTTTCTGATACACTGCAAAACGGATATAGGTTCGTCCGAATGCGTTTTTTAGCTTCAGAAGTATCTTAATATTTTTTCGCCAGTGCATTTTGCCATGAGTGCCAATAATTAATACAGGACTACATATTCTGTAGGCGCTTATATTGAGCCAGGTTGTTGAAACTGTTCTTTAAATACTTCTATTGAAAATTTTAACTTCCTGTCTTCAGCGGCCGATGCAGTTTCAACCGTTTTATCTTATTGCGAAATACACAGCAGTAGGTGTACGGTTTTTGTTTCTGTAAATTTGAACAGCATTCTCAGCGATCAGTTCCTTGGTGCGTCACTCGATCAATTCCTCCAGATTTTTAGTTGTCGATTTCTGTTGGCCCACACACACACACAGATTTTATGAGATATTCAAACAGTCATTACTATATTACTATCCAAATTTACTGTGTTCCGCAAACTTAGTTTTAAATCCTGCTGTTACTAGATAATTTTGACAAACCAGACTAGCAGATGGAACAAATAATACAGAAATATTTCCTGCAAATTACTCGTTCGCTGCAATGCATTTCGTGAACTTCATTGTATGACGCAACTAACAACTAACCTGGTACCTATTAAAATGTTGTGCTGCACGTATTAGACAGAGCTAATTACGGTTAGTGTCTGTAATAGAGTCGGTGCATTCTCATCTGCCGGTCTGGTACTTTCCTCTTCCAGCCGGTCATTCTCTTTGCCCAGCAAATCCGAAGACCTTAGTTATGTAATATAATTACTCGTCTTGCAATTCGGCTTCTCCCCGGTCGGATTCTCTGTTCTGTGTGCCCCTGTTGAGTGAGTGGTGAGGCTTCAGACCTGTAATTACGGTGTGTAATGTATTAAAGCGTCTGCTAGTTGATGTATCGTGTCTTCAATAAGCGTAGGAACCAATAGCTTCCTTGTTTCAGATGCGGCTGTCAATGTGTGTGTGTGTGTGTATGTGTATGTGTTAGTGTCAGGACAGGTAGCTCTTCTTAGCTGGCCTACTGAGTGTGGTATTCAGTCTCCTCAGAGAATAAACTTTGATTGTAATGGTATGAAGAAATCATTTTTTTTAGGTTGTCGGTGCCTAACTACCAACCTGCGCTGCGTAGCAACACAGAAGAACGAATATATCTTTTGTTTCCTTGTTTTGCCTTCGGTTTTGTTGTAGTTATTTGAAGAAAATTGTGCTACCTCAAAGAAATCTGCAAGTTCACGAGTCGGAGCTGAAGGCATATTGCAAACCGGTATAGTCTTTTATTCTTGTGGGCGTGAAGTCCGTTAAACTTAACCCTCGTAAGGAAATTTGTTTATGTTGATAACATTAACTACTTAATGTCTTGTTTTAATTACTGACGTACATGCTAATTCTGACTTACATGGCCCGTTGAAACGCGTACTAGTGTACGTCACTCTTCCAAGAAAAATGTGACGTGTACCCATAATGTATTAGAATACTGGGGTCTATGAACAGGCAAAATAGTGTAGATCGTAGTTGTTAATTTACCCCTCAGAGAACAGCCAACGTCAAGGTAGGTCAGTGATAGTTCTGTGGCATTGACGGCGTGCAAATTTTCCAAATAAAAAAAGAAAACATGACCTACAACACTTTGCCTTTCAGGATTCGTTTATACAGACTACTAATTTGATGATAGCGGATCGTGAAAATAAGTTGTCATGGACTCATTTTATGTAGATCTTTTACTTTGGAACTACCGAGGAAAGTCACAGAAGTCCCTGGCTTGGCTAATCGGTGTAGCCGACTGACATTCGAACGGGCCATCTCCCGAACGGGACTTCAGCCACATTAATTGTACCGAAACGTGATGTTTTGAACATCGTTTTATTGAGCATATGTTATGCTGAGTTGTGTAGTAGTTGTAACCAAAGTTATGCCAATCCGTTGTAGCTGGATTCGGACGTAATATCCTCGTGAGTACGACTTACATCACCAAGCGTGTCGGCAGTGCTTGGTGTCGCAGTGTGCAATGTAAGAGCATCCAAGCAATTGCACGACACACGTCATTCGTAGACAATTTACGGTGGTCGGTATCGCGATTAGGCTGCACATGGGATGTCAGAATACGTCTTCTTCGATTCCCGTAATGAACAGACGATTTTTCTCTCTCCAGATTGTCTTGACTGACTCGGGGATCCACCCATGCATTGGGAAATTGAGTTTTTTCCCCAAAGGATAAAGAGGCAAGGTCGTGAAGTAAACAGCTGGCCTACATATAATGAAGGGTTTAAGAATGCTTGGAGCCATACCTGCACTTCCCCATACGCCTTCATGGCGTGCACAGAGAGTGCTTTACAATTACCTTACACGTACTTCTTGCTATTGTACCTCTCTACGCAACTGGCAATTAAGCAGCAAGGCAGATGGAAAACAAAGAGGAGAAAGGTGATGAAAAGAAAGCCCCCGGTGTGCAATAATTTGCAAGTTTCTAATGATATCTGAAGATCTCCACTACAGAATTTCTCATAACTTCATTACCGCGTTGCTAAATAATACACGATTCTGGGGGGGGGGGGGGTAGGGGGGCTTAGAAACGCTTTGAAAGTATTTTTAGCCTCACAGTTTGGTGTCCATAGTTAAAGTTTCACTGTTTTGATTTGAGTCTGGAGAAGACGATGAGTAAGTGCTCTGCAAAGACGTGAGTTGAAGTGACCCGTAGTGTCGTTTGGTCCTTCCTTTCTAAGTGGTATACGAGGAATGACATTTGTTGTCTAATGTACCAGATGAGGTTTTTGTGAAGACATCTAAATATTTTCGTGCAAGTTCGAAAAGTCTATTGAAATTTGCGGAAAGTAACGAGTTCAGTAGACATTTAAACGAGAAACGAAGTACAGATGTAATATAACACTGAAACGCATTCGAATCTTTGCTCCCTGGACCCTTCTCAAGTGGTTGCACCATTTGTTCCACCGTGGTTACACCTTTTGTTGTTGGTCACAATTGTACATGTATTATGTAATTATTGCTATTAACAAGGCGTGTTATTACATTTATTTGAATAACTTATTTATATGTCTGGGTTGATTTTTAAGGCCAAAAAATAAGCTGTGTTGCATGTTTTACTTTGAAAGACATATGGAGCTCAATAATGATGTCTTAGAGACACTGTGGTTTCAGTCTGCAGTGTCATAATGATGAATCGCAAACGTGAAGACGTGCCGTGTCGCGCTGATACCTTTTAAGTTAAAGTCAACTAGTAAAGTCAAATTAATTTGGCCTCTTAATGTCTTTGTTAGTTCACAGCCACATGGGGAGAATACAGACGTAAGTTTAATGCCGTTGCAGCTACAGGCAGCATGTAACGCAGTGTCCCTTTTTCTTTCATTCTCTGTGTACCTTATGAAAATATGTCATGTACAGAGTATTTAAATTCTTCTGTTAATGTACATCTTTTCTCGTATGGCGCTGCATGTATTAATCATTACCCAGCACACATTAATCATCATAAATGAAATCCGCTTCTTTGACTCACTTCGTATTTTTTCACGTATGAATTTGCAACACTGTGTGTGGGAGCGCGCGTGCGTGAAATTGCCTGAACGTGAGAATAATAACTGAGTCAAGGAGTGGTAACATGTAAGTTCACCGGGTTCCCTGTCGTTGCTATGAGACTAGCCGTCTGTGTGTACAATATTTTCATTCTGGTCTTCTCTAAGCATTCTGTTATGTAACACAGACTGTAGTGCCTGTTCCTTCTCTGAACAGTGCAAGTTTGAGATTGTACACAATTGCTCAGTTTCGCTTGAGACAGGAAGCGGTTTGTTGGTTACTTCTGCTGTTCTTTCCAAACAGAAAAGAAAACACAAAGGTTAAAGATTAATAGATTATGATTTCAGTTTCAATTATTTCACACGGTGGGAAACGTGTCATCCCCACTCCTATGACACAAACTGAGGGAGGCAGAAGTGCGGTGGACTAAAAAAGATGAAGTAACCGATAATGGAGAACATTGCATAAGGAGAGAATCTCCGTAGCATTTATCTCCACTTATCATCATCATCATCATCATCATCATTATTGCCATTAGACTATGAAATAATTGTTTGAACTAAGGAGTTCACCACGCTTGGGTAGGATAGAAAGTATTCGTTTGAAAACACTGTGTAAGAGACAGCGTGGAAGGTGAATGGAAGGGTAGTATTAAAATCGATGAAAGAGAAATTATTTTTGAGGTATGAAACTTTTACGTAAGCCCACAGCGAAAGGTAGATTACTTGCTTAATGGAGGTAAATAATTAACGAAATTGCATGAAAATTTTATGTTGGACCTAGTCAAGGGTCTGCGCTTTAAATAATGTAACAGTGTTTTCGAAGTTGACTCCACTGGTCAGTCAGTAATACTAACATAATATGACCCGTAATAATCGTCATTGTCACAACTATTTTGAGAGTAAATGGCGTAACTCAAACCGAAAGAACTTAATTGTTACTTTTATAAGTACATTTAAAATTTTTGTTAGATACCAAGCTTGTTGGAGTTGCTCAAAAGTCGATAACTGTCAAAGTGTACGGGTCACTGTGGTGCCCGCCCTTCTGTAATCTAGTCTCAGCTTATTGGACAAATATCTGACAGAATTTGTGGGTTTAAAAGAGCACTGTGTAGCTGAAGGTTTTAGGCTGTGAGGTTTTATATCATCGCCGTTTGAGTTTTGAAAGAGAAGTGACTAATATCTCGAGGATTAAGGCAGTATATTCCTCCGAAATACAGCATTTCTGAATTCTCATAATTTTAATTGCAGACGCCTCAAGTGGGAATGTTTTTAATTTCCCTGCTGTTTACGAAACAGTGTCAGCCGCTGAATTCTTAAAGGCACGCTTTGTTTTCGTGCGAGAGGGATCTCAGGTAGTAGAAATGTCATGAGAAAACTGACACCGCCTACTTCACGGATTTCTCGTTATTACAAAACGAATGAGTTCCTTACAGTTTATTTTATCCCATAAGTATTTCGGTAACATGTGTCAGTACGTGTGACGTAAGAACCAACTCCAACACTGTGTGTATTAAATACATTAAAAATTCAAGATTTTAAACTTAAAATTTTCAGTAGGTGGGATCCAGCATGTTTCGACGGGTAGCCGTCATGGTTTCCTTCTTTCTCTGTTATATCGTATGTCCCTGATGATGACGGGCTACCCGTCGAAACATGTTAGAGCCCGCCTAATGAAAATTTTAAGTTTTAAATCTTGAATTTTTAATGTATTTAATACACACAGTGTTGGAGTTGGTTCTTACGTCATACATTGAGTTGCCAACACGGTATGGAAAACATTAAATGTGTCAGCACGTTTCGTTTCCGTATATCTACTTAACGTTACGTTACAGTGTGAAATGGTCTTACTGTATCTGAACAAGGACAGCACGTTTGTTGATACATCCTGCGCAGTTTCAGCTAAGTATTTACACGGAAATTCATTTTGTTAATGAAATTTTTCTGTAACGGTTCTGTTTCTTCAGCACTTTTTTTATTTTGATCTGAGTTTCGAATCTCGGTGTAGAGGGAATGTATGCTATGTTGATTTTCGACATGGGCTAAAATGCCAGAGGACTTCAGCGTGTACCTGTTTCATTCTAACATGCTGAATATTCACAGTCTGCTTTCGAAATTTATCGTATTTTAAGTTTCTTAAAAGTATTGTCTCCTGATACATAACACCGCATGTAATGGTATATGTTTTCTACATCTTGTATTAACTTCTCTAGGGCGTAGGAAGTTATTAGTGAGGGCACTTTAATGCGATACGAAAGCTATTAGAGTCATGGAGGTAGGCTAAATAGTAGTAGCTGCATAATCAAATGAAACTAACCAGAGGGGAACTACCTAGGTCGTAAAACTATCGATACTTTCAGTAAAAAAACTTATTTGGAACTGGAAGGAGGAATAGGAGAAGGACGGAGAAAATTGTTCAATTAGTCCGTCACTTATATTACTAGAAAGAACAAATCTGTCGATATGGAGTGATGAATAACCCTTCAGTGGCACTGTGTTTTAAATTCCAACTACTGCCCAAGACGAAAGGGTTTTTAAGCGTAGTAACCCTAGATACATTCACGACCGTGCAATGCACCGAGACCAACAGTGGGTTATATTTGCTGTTGGAAGTGAGATTTGTATCTCATTTTTACATGTCTGCTCTCTCGGTGCATCAGTTAATTTATTTAAAGTACACTAACGCTGATGATCATGTTAAACCCGTCTTTAAGTACGGCGTTTTAAGCCAGTTTTCGCAGCCCGCTCCACGTGGGACTTGAGGTAAGCAATGTGATAGTGGGTCAGGTTTTCCTCTGATGGACAGAACTTATCCCATTTATCTTTCGCCGATGCTACACATATAATCTTAGCAATAGGCAACGTCGTTCAGTAACACACAAACCAATTTTTAACATAGCGGTTAACATTCTTGCATTACTAGGAAAGGAAACAGTGGCAGTGTACTGATATGATTCATAGTACTATCACTTTCATTTTCAGCCGAGTTCATCTGATTGCCTGTTAGATAGACGGATGGATGCAGGTGTAATAATGAAGGGATGCCACAGTGCTTCTGCCCAGATTCAACCTCAGACTGTGCTGTACAGTGCCTTACCATACCTGATCTACACCGAATACTCTGCACGCATCGCGTAAGTTTTATTTTTTTTTTCAAAATAAATATTTCGTAAAGGCACGTGAGAAATATTTTATATGTGGTACTTCCTTTGGACCGTAGAAAAAAATGAAACAAGTGTTTTAGGTTCATGAAATACGTAACATGTAACATGTTTACATTAGCCTCCCGCAGTCTGGAACGTGAAGTTGAATAAGCCCCGGGCTGTTGTTTTGCTAGTTCGCCGAACTTTGTTAAATAGCTTGGCAACATGCTAAGCATGCCACGCTTTCGGAATTTCCCTAAGTTGTATTGAAGTGCAAAACTTTGTATGGAATAATGTCACGAGGCAAGTATGAAAGTAATTCTGCTATTTCATAACTTACTAACAAAGTGTTAATTGTAGAAAATATATCGTACCGAAAATTGTGTGCGCTTCACTGGGCTGTGACATAACCTCTTTCTCTTATCTTTCACGCGCCAGCACTCTGTGTGTTGAATTATCAGTTGGATCTTTGATCAAATTTCGCACCTATTGATACAACTTCAAATTCAGAGAATCACTTCTTTTTTGTAGAATTGCAATGCCATGTACTGAGAAGACTAGATAACATCACTCGTTCACACTTTAAAGCTCTGTTTTGAAGTAGACCTAGCCACGTGATAGGGCGTAGCACAGTTTCTCATGCAAGACCTCTTGTTTAGCAATACTACCTTTGTTTGCTGAAATAGTAATTATCATAAATTCAATAATGTATTTCCTATACACAGTTATTCGACGACCGTGAATAATTAATTAGTAGGTCATCGCGCTGTATATGCTTGTGCAGGCCCACAGTACACAACACAATTCATGAATTTATATCAGTGTTTGAGCTGTAACTCTGATGTTTGGAACATTCGTTTATTAGTTGAAGTATGTCACTTCATTAGTTCTCGAAGACTGATTTTCATATGAATTATATATGAAAATTTCACTTCCCGTCTCAAGGTGAGACTCCGTAGCTATTAGAAAAAGTAACCAGTTAATGCTGTTTGGGGAAATAATCAGTTTTCGATGTGAGAATTACATGAAGCGCATAAACACATTGTGTTGGTAAAATGCACAGTTTCTTGCATTTATGTTGTTAGGGTAACATAATGTTTATACTAACCTGCTTCCCCAGTTTGAATTTAAGAGCTTCTGTTCCTGACGATTTCATATTACTAGCGTTTCATGTGGACAGGGAGTATATCGCTTCAGACTCTGTAATCGTGACACTGAACTTTTCTACTAGAGCAGTGACGTGTAACGATCCTGAAGGCAAGTTATAAGAATGCCTCCTAAAATCGCAGGAGTTAAACATTAGTAGATAAATTGCACGAATACTGGACAGGTGTGTTAACATAACTCACATCCAGTAATCATCTTGCGGAGAAAGATGTATGTCTACATTCGCCGTGAAATATGATTTATGGGTGCATAGGTCTCTATATGGACATGAAAGACTGTCCTGCAGTTTGTCTGTTTTGTGTAATTTGACATGTCAGGACTTGCTGCGAAGTTTAAGGGATTAGTGAATAAAGATTTGCATAAGTTATGAACATGTTATGACCTAAATTAAACGTTTTACGCTAAATCGATGTTTATCTTCTTAGTACGTTGCATTGTACAAAGTCACTTTTACTTTGGTATAAGAACTACATTTTCTAAATTTGGAGCATAGCGCTGTATGGTGCTGAAACTTGGACACTCCGGAAAGTAGATCAGAAATACCTGGAAAGTTCTGAAATGTGCTGTAGAAGGCTGGAGATGATCAGTTGGACCGATCGTGTGAGAAATGAAGAAGTATTACAAAGAGTCAAGGAGGAGAGGAATATCTTACAAACAACAAAAAGACAGAAGGCTAACTCTATCGGTCACATATTGCGTAGGAATTGTCTTCTAAAGCACATAATTGAAATAAAGATAGAGGGAAGGATAGAAGCGACGGGAAGACGAGGAAGAAGACATAACAAGCTACTGGATGACCTCAAGGAAAAGAGAGGTCACTGTAAATTGAAAACGGAAGGACTAGATTGCATTCTGTGGAGAACTTGCTGTGGAAGAAGCTATGGAGCTGTCCTAAGACAGGTAACAGAATTACTGAATGAATAAATGAATGAATAAGAACTAGTTATGACGTGTTCTTACCTCTCACTGCTCTTAACAGCGGAACCTACTGAAAATACTGTCGGGGACATAAGTTTATCTACCACTGTAATCT
Organism: Coptotermes formosanus; assembly: GCA_013340265.1. Lineage (NCBI taxonomy): Eukaryota > Metazoa > Arthropoda > Insecta > Blattodea > Rhinotermitidae > Coptotermes > Coptotermes formosanus. The sequence continues at coordinate 2,510,505 of BLKM01012995.1, read as the reverse complement.
ACTTTCTCCCGAGCTTCGTGTTATCGGTTCAGTTATTGTTTAAGTCGTAGGAGTTGTAGTCGAATATGAGAGCGAACTACGTGAACACTTCAATGAAGGTGTACGTGCATGTACAAAGCTCGGTATAATGACGAAAATTAATGTTGACACAAATTTTTTCCAGAGAGAGCATTAACCCATCGTACCTTCTAATGTAGACGCAGTTATATTCACTGTGGGGTACAACCTGAACTTTCAGATATTCTTATTCGAATTTCAGGCTTCATAGTTTTACAATAAGTCATCTCCGTGCTGTAGTCTCACAAAATACAGGTGTGCGTGAAGACTGTCGTCTGATTTTATTCTGGTGATTTATGTCAAGTTGAAGGACGTATACAATAAGGAATATTTAAAATAAGGTGCCTCTGTCTGATGTGACAGTGTCCTTTATGACAGTGTCTGAAATGTAGATTTTTGTTAACTTAGTACTACGTTCGCTGTTCCATAATACTGTCTCTCTTTGAACTTCACAGAGAAATGAAGCGGGGTCTGGGGTAGTCTTAACTTTCACTCATAGGAGTGCGTGTTGTTCTAGTGTTGCTGGTATTTTGAGGGCATAATTGTTAGGGAGGAAACGGCCATGATTTTGTGGCATCATTCAGTACTTCTCACACTGGCATCTGCGTTGCTGAAATATTTTGTTACTGCCATAAACTCTACCGTATAGCCAGACAATCTGGTAAGGGGAATGATTTTGCAACTGGGCTTATTTCATGTGACCAAGTAACTACAAAGTGGCCTTTACTTAAACATCAGCAATAATCTTCTCTGAATAAACGACTAATTCAGTATTTTTTTTAATTTCAAATTTTTTGTCGAAATTGGGCTGTGAACAATCGTCAGTGTGTGTTTGCCTGTGTTATGAATATCTGTAAGGTGCTGTGTCCTTGACATGCCTAGGTGTATCCCTTTTGAAGGCCTTTGTTTCTATACAGCGCATGCGTGTTAAGACAGGATAAGGTCGATCAGGAGGTCAGTTGGTGACGAGTAATTAGCAGTCCAGATTTCTGGAATTTCTGATACGCAGCGAGGAAAATTTTAAAATGGACAGGAAGTCCTGGTGGATGACTTGTCTCTTACAATAAGGGGAAAAGTGGGAACTTGAAATATACCTACTACATGTTACAACGAAGATGCGAAAGTAGTTAATTCTGTAATCATATGTATACGCCAGGAGAAGTCAGTTTCACTGGAGTGTACTTATTGGTATCATGGTCATGCAGATTGTGAAATACGAAGTAATAAAGATAGATGATTGACCAGGAAAGTACCGACAGTAATGCACAAATTTAATGTACGTGACACAAAGTCTTTAGAGGATCACTCTCACTCCGAAATGTTTTGGTGGCATATATACCACAATCATGAGGGAGAGAGGGTTCACACCGAAAGCTGGGACGCCACTGGTGGGGTAAAGTGTACATAGAAAGAAGGACTTTACCCCACCAGTGGCGTCCCAGCTTTCGGTGTGAACTCTTTCTCTCTGATGATGGTGGTATATATGCCACGGAAACGTGTCGGAGTGAAAGTGAACCACTAAAGACTTTGTGTCACATATATTAAATTTGTGCATCACTGCTGGTACTTTTCTAGTTAGTAATTCAATAAAAATGCACGGTGTAAACAACGTAGTGTCATAAAGATAAAGTTATCCCTACCCACGCCTTCAGGGTGTGTGGGTGAGAAGCGACGTAGCTCCAGTGATTGTTAACCTCAGCATCACTTGAAATTGAGTGGTTGGGTTTACGCCCCCTCCTCTTTTCCCCCGTAGAAACAGCCTCTGTACCAATCAAACAAGAGGCCAGTTGGACCTCAGAGCCGGTCATACATAAACATTATATATCGAATATTTGTAACGTGTAATATTGTTGGGATTCCTTAGAATCGTCAATGATTATGTTATTTTGTTGGAGTGTCAGAAAATTCTGCTGGAGATTAAGCATGCAGTTTCGTTCAGGAGGGCTCACAAAGTCGTTGTTATGCCGTCGGTTAGTATTTTGAATTGTTTCTTGAAATCGTGAAATGTCAAGGGATCAATCTAATTGAAATGTCGTTTTGCTTTATAAAGTCTGGTTTCAGTTATGTAATTTGAATTATTTAGACGGGCAAATGACTTCCAGGAAAAGAGCTAACGAGACTTTGACGATTTGTAATTTTTCTGGCCTTTACCAGTACGTTCTGTCCCGTTTCTTATGTTCCTCGGGATGTCAGAATGCAAGTCAGTGAACCTCCTTATTACCCAAGAATTTTGCTGAGTTCATCTTCTAAGTTAGTCAGCCAGATTTCTGCTAAGAAACATTTTAATTAAAGCTTCAAAAACATGGGTTTTTCGTGTGCAAACTTGCGTACGGGTTTTGGGATCGGTGAAAACAAATACCTGATTTAGTTTCAACGGAGAAGAAAAATGTTATGCCCACATGCTTGTAAAAATTTTATCAGTGCTCTGTTTAGATTTGGCGTGACTTACAAGAGATATTTTAAACATGGGTATGCGAACTAACAGATAAATTTTCATGCAGTAGATTTCAAAATACAAGGCTCAAAATGTTTTATACAATAAGAATATTGCAGCTTGTCCTTGTGTTACGATCTACGGCCCGTTTATTCCGGTCTACGCTCTTCTCTACCTGCTCTTCTAAATGTTAACCTTGTACAAAAATTAAAATTCAAAGTGTAGGGTGTATTACGGCACACTGCAGGAAGGTAAAATATTCCGTGCTGCTATTAAGACTGAAATTTCTTTACGTTCTTCATGAGAGTCTTGCACTGAAGCCTTTTTTTAACCAGTTCAGTCCGTTCACTGCGTTTCTGTCAGATAACTCCTCCTGAATCATCCTGATATCTGTTTTGGAGTATTGTAAGTATGCATTTCGAACTACAGTTCCGTGCACTTCTTTCCTCCAACGCCCTTCCCCAAGCATACTGCCTGATCTGCTAATCTGATACTTCTCAGTTCGCTTATATTATAAGAATTAGTAAAAGAGTACAGCTTTATCTGCACTAAAATAAAACTACATTCAGTCGTACTCTGTGTGTAGACAAGAGTCTGCATCCATAAAGATTGAGTGATGCTGTTAGGGCTTCAAAGAACTTACTTAAATGCATGCATAAGCACGTAAATTAAATATGGATCTGTACTTGATTCTAACTATATTCTATTGGGACTGCTTGAAATTCTTGTTCTGGATGATGATGATGATGATGATATTTTGAATTTGTTTAACCGTCTTTTTGACTCTGGTTTTCAACTTAGAACCTGCCAGTTCTTAATTAAAATAAGCTCTGTACATTACAAAAATTAACGCAGCCGCTGTCTGGACTGTTGATGACCAGTGATATTGCTACCGCCGTTGTAGAGTATTATGTGACGTAAATTAACTCCTATTATGGAAATTTAAATTCGGGAATGTAACAAATGTCTACGGGAATTGAAACACAAGAATATCACCAGCTGCAGCAAATGTCTCTTTCAGTAACATGATTTTTCACTGCCTCCAGAACGTAGTTGTGGAACGATTGAGCACACCCTCCCCAACTTGTTCCTCACAGTAGATGGCGTCACGTCAGTTTCAAGCACTCGAACAGCGTGGTTGTAGTGTAGTTACAGTATATCTTAAATGAGACTGGCGTGAGATATGAATTATCGGATGAATTCCCGATTTTGAATAGTGGCAATTCTTACGCTGACAGTATAATTTGAAAACAGACGCACCTTGAAGAACGCCATACTGTTGAATGTGATGTGTGTCCTATCCTCAGGCTTCTCAGTGGCTGTCGCTGACCAACACTAAAAGTACACAACTGCATGAATATTTGTGTGCATTGCTTCTTATATAGTGCATTAGGTTGCCTGTACATATAGAATCCGGAAGACTGAATGGTGGTAGCAAAGCAGTAGTGGTGGTGGAAAATCCACAGAGTTCGAATAAGACAACAAACAATTATTTGAAAGGAAGGAGAGAGACAAGGGTTGGGGTAGGGAAGAGAGGCAAAGGTGTGATGGATGTACAAAAAGAAGCTTGCACACAAGGAACTGCAGTTTGAATACGGGAATGGAAGGAGAAGACGTGAATGTACCCAAGCAGAAGCTCATGGTTTTGGACGGTGTTGAAATGGAAGGGATATGGTTGTGTTGAGGGGGGGTCCTTGTGTGAGAATTGAATTCTGAATCGACTGGAAGGGGAAAAAATCGAGATTATTTTTTTCTTTCTCTTCAAGGAAGAGGGGAGATTTAAAGATTCGTCTTCTCAAGGTAGTGAGAGTGTCAGATTCGCTCAGAATAGGATGTTTGGCGGGAGCGCAAAGAGAGGGGGAAGATGCCAGTTGGAGTAGAGAGAAAGAGACGGAAAATGCGAGCTACAGTTACGTAAGAGAAGCGTTAGGCAGTCTCCGATACACATCTTCTGTATCTCGATCTAGGTTAACCTGCTTTGCAGTTTCTCACTGCATGCATTTCTCTTTGTTACACTTGTAATGCAGACTCGGTTTACAAATGTGTGCGGAGTCACATCTTATGATCTTTGCCTGCAAGGCTTTTACTTACTCATTTATCGTGACCCAGATCTGCGGTAAATAATCCCGTAATATTAGAATCGATTTATTGTTTTCGTTATTATAAGTTTTCTGTAATTTTGCTGTGAAATATTTTCGGAACATCACTACCGGATTAATTAAAGTATTCGGTAAAGGTGCTGTGCTAACTGGTAAATTTACCACTCGACAGGACGTGAAGACTTGAATCTTCAGCAGATTTATACATTGTTTATTATAATAGCGAAGGCGGTGAAGGGTATCGTAATTGATTCTTGGTTTATTTAACGATGATTTTTAACCGTCTAGGTCATGTGCTATGTGACTTACTAAGACGCAAAAACCTCAGTTGGTTAATTCGATGTGCAGACCCAGATGTGAATCCGTGATTTCCCAAATACAAATCTCATCACTCAGCACTGACATTTGGGACGGATATATTAGCTGAATGAAGCTGAGTAATAGGGCGACAGCTCAATTCCATATCCAACGAACAGCAACACCGAGGTATTATCGGAGAAGTGTCCCGTGGTTATGTGCCCTCGGAGGGCTGTATAGCCTGTGTAGCCTGTCTGTCTGCTGGCGGATAGGATGTAGCAAAATACGAAGTTGTGGTAGAAGTGTGGTAAATTAGGACCCCAAAGCTAACTTGTGAGGTGTGAGAATGAGCAGAGGCTTCAAATATTAAAATATTAGAACAAGTGCACGCTTGCTATAACCATCTGCAGAAGTTAAGTGTATCTATCTTGGACTGAATTTGGATTTACGGGCTGTGGCTCTTATCCCTTTGAAGTATGGCCAAGTCGAAGCTCCATAGTAGTCTGTAACTGGCGGTCTGCCTGTCTCTTCGTCTGCACATCAGGCCGTCGTTGGAGCTCGTGACCAGATCTCGTTAAGCAGCGAATCTGGCCGTTGCTGTGTAACCGACTTGAGGCTTCCTGTCTGACGTGAAGAGAGGTCTGTCGTGTATCCTTTGTCTTGGTTTGTTCCACGAGTACTTCGTTTTTCGCTCTGTTAGTGTCATTTTAGTGGTGCTTCACACATATTTTGCGTTACATTTTTTGAAATATTTTGCGCATTTCGGAGTATTATCCACCCAACTTCAAAAATACGAACTATTATTTCTGCTAGAATAGGTTGTCAGTATATGCATTTTGCGTAATGTTTTGCCTTTTGTACGACGTTCTTATTAATGACGTGTTATGTCTTGTACGAATTTTGTGTGTACGTAAAAAATCAGCATTTAATTTAGAATGTGCTCTTGAATAAGCGATTATGGTTTGATATTTTCCTTTACATCGTCGGTCTGGATGCACAAAGTGTAACTTACAGACAACTGGGAATCACGTAAAGGACTTATTACGAATTCTGATACTGGCTTTACAAAACAAACATAAACGTCCACCTTACTTGGGCAAAGAAGACAGGACCACTATAAGTGTGGCACCGTGTACGTACATGGTTCAGTAGCATGGGAAGCCTTGCTTGCAGTGTATTATGTTCACCACTACTGTTGAAACGTGTCGCACACTCAGAGATCGGTAATTCTGCCCTTGGCACGAATAAAGACCTTAGTCTCTTACAGACTATTGCTTAGATAAAAATTTATAAACATTATAAATATAAGTTATTAATATACGGTGACAATAGTGACCATAAGGTGCCCCACTTAGAAAGATCAGTTGTTCGCAGCAGTGGGCATCAAGTTTCCGCATGATCAAGTGGCTGAATTGCATTCGTTCAGCCAGCACTGAATGGTGACGTGAAAGAAAGTCAAGAGTTGCACTCTATCGGATGGTCAGGTACGTAACGTGTGGGAGCCGCTGAGGTCGTAAGCCACAACCTCGTCTCAGACGTTAATGGCGAGTTGCTGTTAATGTGGGTTTTCGTATGTACTGACGTGGGCACTGGGAGGATTGATGGTTCCGCTCCGAATAAGCATGCCTAATTCATGGCGCGGAAGTTGAAGTGGACTTGTCATTACCACTCAGTTTCCTCAACCTCTGACGGAAAGCGAAAGAAGGTTCTTGGGTCAGTATTATGCAAACACTGCAGATGATATTTGCGGAGCAGGCGATGTGAGGCGATGACGCTAAAATAGGCACTGACGTTACTTGTTCCGTTGTTGTAACTATGTGTTAATAATGCAGTAAGATCATAACTTAAATGCACATACTGGAAGAGAAGGACTCCTGTTTCACTCCAGTGTCTAGCCACGCAATTTTATCATCTTCGGCGCTGTATTCGGGGAAAATCTCTCGCTTTTCCATGTCTAATGCTGACATTGATGTTCTGGCTGCCTACTGATCAACTATAAAAATGTAACTATTCCCAAGTTTTATAACTCGAACATTACGTAAGCCTTATTGGACACTTTAGAGTTAATTTTCTAAACGTTCTGGTAGGAATGTTGTGTTCATTGCGTCTATCGAGCCGACACATGGAACGTTTCTTCTTCATATATTACTTTGTCCGTGAAAATATAATGACGGTGTAAGTTTTGGTAGTTGGTATATTTTATAAAAAACGGTTCGAACACTTTTCCTTCCAATGAAATTTGTGTAGTTACTGACGAAGTGCTGAATAAATTAGATACTTTGGGTTAATTTTTATAATTTATAATTAAAAATGTAATGTGATAAAATAATATAAAAATATATGAAAAGCTTTGGGTTATGTTACGGACATTAGGCCTCAGTTTGTTTTAGTTTTTTTTCTTTAGTGTAGTTTTTTCATGTAATGGAAACGTGCTCTTATTTCAGTACGTGGACCCACTATCTTTGCAGTTATATCTTCGTCAGCCTCGGAACCAACTAACGCTTTGCTGGCGACCGGACACAAAGCCAATGTATTTTATGAGAAATATGCCACTAATATAGAGTTCTCTTAACAAGATCTTATGTCATTTTCAAAAGATATCTGTGGTGCAACCAATTCTTCTAGGATCAATTTCTTGACCGTCTTGAAAAATATTTTATTTTACTTGGTCTTTGATTTTGAAATTATAAGATCAAGACGTCTTATCTACCTTTAAATGCTTAGAAATATTTCATTGTTAAGGGTATATTACAGCTAATCTGTTAACGAACTTTTCCATGCTTAGGATCATGTTTTTTACGATAGAATTAAAGCTATGTATTGGAGCCCTTACTGAGATACTAAGAGTCTGTCATGCTGCATGCTCCACGCCTTACGGAATGTGAAAGGTAACTCTTACGTGAACGGAAGTCCTCCATTGGTTCCTGCCGTACCAGATGAACTCAGTCGACACCCTCAAATCCTCTTTCTTAAAATTCATTTAATATTATCCTGGAGTATTCACCTGGGTGGCTCAAGCTGCTTCTCCTGTTTGGGTTTCCTTACAATACTGTGCATGCCAGTGGAGAATCTTGATCCGGGGGTCACGTCTGGCGAAAGGGTACATAGTGCGGCATTGTACTGTTCCGCCAGATCGGTTCTCCCGGTCAGGATTCGCCACAGATATATGGATTTCTGGTACATTTCATGCTTGCTACATGACCCTACACATCTCCTCCAGCAGGAATAGAGTTGAACGTTACAAGAAATAACTCCGTGGAACAGAGTCCTTCTTGAAAAGCTAACAGGTCTTCAGCTAGTCAAGAAATTCCCAGCATTTTATGGAACCCGAAAGTCCCTTACCGCATTCACAAGAGCCCACCACCTGTCCCTGCCCTGAGCCAGATCAGTACAGTCCATGTCCCTCCGTCCCACCCCTTGAAGATCCATTTTAACATTATCCTCCCATCTACGCCTGGGTCTTCCAAGTGGTCTCCTTCCCTCAGGTCTCCCCACGAAAATAATGTATTCACCTTGCCTCGCCTTCGTACTGCTACATGCCCGCCCATTTCATTATCCTTGATTTGATCGCCCGAATAATATTTGGTGCGTAAGATCATAAAGCTCTTTTTTATTATGTAGTATTCTCCACTCTCTTACCTCATCCCTCTTAGACCCAAATATCTTTCTCAGCACCCTATTCTCGAACAGTCAGCCTACGTTCCTCGCTCAATGTGAGCAACGAAGTTTCACACCCATACAAAACAACAGGCAGATAAAAGTGTTGGGTGAATCAGATAGTCTTGCAGGAGAAACTGCAATCCCTTGATTTTGACTTTTGTTTTCGAAAGGTCACACAGGTCTGTGAAGTTGTTATTTGTGCTAATGACGGCGAGATTTGTTCTGCAACAACGAACTTCGCTGTTAATCGGAAAAGGCACTTACAGAACATGCGCAGTCATCAAACCAGTTTTAAAATGCGGTATGCAGTAGAGACACGTTCACCGAAAAGGTTATCCATAAATCCGTGTTGAAAGCAACTCAATGAATTGGTCCAGCTCACCTATTCCTGGTTGCCGCTTCTGTAGCTCTGTTCCATTTTCATCCTTTATGTATTTCTGGTACTTATGTTGCGGTGTCATTAAGTAGCGTTGACTTGTAAAACAGTTCATTCCTGTTATACGTGTGTTTTATGCCTCCCTTTTACGGAGCGTAAGTGGGAGGTCTTGTTTATTTTTAAATCCGCCCGGATTTCAAAGTTGTATTATTCAATGCTCTGCATTAAACATTGCCTGTGAAATTTGAAATACAGCCGTAAATTAGTCCTCGACAATTTTCACGTTATCTCCTGTTCAACATTCAGAATTATTCTCCCATTCGGATAAAAATATTGAAGTAAATGAAATCAACTGTTTCCATAACTTAAACAGGGTAATAATCGATTTATAGAATTATAGGTTAATAGAAAGTGGTAAACCGTGCTAAGGATAAGGGTGTCGAATGTGACAGGTTTGTGACGAAAAACGGCCGCTATAGCAAATACATATGTATGTGTGCGTGCATATATATATATATATTGTGTACCGCACTGAACTACATCACAAAGGCCTCCTCACACATCCCTTCCTTGTCAGTCATTATCATATCATATTATATCCGTACCTCGTGATATTTGAGACTGCCACGGTGGTAACTCCGAAGAATACAGACGTAAGAGTTTGTGGCGTCTTGTAGCCTTGTAGAAACGTAACTACGTTTCAGAGGCTGAAGCTTCAGGGCTTTGGAACGTCCCATCTCCCGCTTGACACTGTCAGATATTTTCTTGCGTTTTCTCCACCTCGACCCATTTCTTCGCAGTCTCTTTTTTGGCTTCCCTCTCTTCTCCCTTCTCCTAATGGCACGCTTTTCCATTGTCCCGGTTGCGGAATCGTACCCTTTTCTCCCGTACTTATACCCCATCCTACTTTTTCTTGTGCGATTTACATCCTGTTCCCTGAAGATGGAGGCAACACCGTCGTCCTGAACGTCTATAAAACTCTGCCAGTCTGCGCAGCTTCATATCCTATAACACGATGTTCTTAATTGTCACCGGAAATAACCTAACAACTCACGAGATACTTGTGTAATACTGACTGGTTAACCTGGAATAAATGTGTAAGGAGGCGGTGGGTGACACAGTTTAGTAAACTATACGTACAGTGTGCAGTATACACACAGAATGATTGTGAAGTTAAATGCCTGTCTCTCCTCAGCGGAGTGCTATATTGCTATAATTCTTGCGCCGTTTTAAAGCCTATACAAGTAAAATAACATTTAATATCAGGTATAAATGCAGGTCCCAGCATTTTTCGTACATTTTTTCAGCCTGGACCATACAGACTGAACACTTTGCCTTAAGTAGTCAAGAGGTACAGTGACAGAAGTATCTCGAATTTTGGTTTTGATCGGTACACTGCATCTTTGGCTCAACACTACAAACAGTCACGTGAAGTAAGATGGGGACTTGGCGGAGGTAATTCTGTTGGTTCTCGAAGCCCAATCCACCTATTAAGAAAGTGGTTGCCAGCTGTGATTACGAGGTGAATAGACAATGTTAAATGGCTGTGTATCATGAATTGAATGACATATTGCTACTATACTTGCACTTTTTTAAATACTACAATTTTATGACCAGTTTAGTATTACGTATTTAGGTGCTTTAGGTTTGTACTGTGTATGCTGTAGGTCCTAACCCAGTCGTCCATCTCCAGAATTTATGTCTAGGAGTAAGGAAGTTGTATGAAATTTTATACGTTTGCTGTGTGCACCACTAGGAGGTATGCAGTTCACGGGCACAGAAATCTTCCTATAATCACTAAATGGTCTCTTTCCCTTGATGCAAGGGTTATCATTCATATTGACCTGAGTGGCATCCTCGTTTTGTGCATAGTTCGCACGTTGAACAGGGCCTTGAGCCACTACACCAAAGCCTCGGTGAAAAATACTTTTAAACCCGTGTACCTTCCGGTTGTCGCGTGTAGTCGTAATAAATTAAGACATGACGATTTTTGTGACGTGATATTTAAAGGTAGAGAAATGTGATATTCATGTGGGAGATGTTTATTATTCTTAATCATTTCATTACCTTGAAACCCTTGAGCTGTGCTGTTCTAAATGTATCTGCTTTCTGTGGACTTTGATTATAAAATAGAATAAGTATGGGTCGAGCCCTTACGGTCCCGATACACGTAGGCCTTACCGGCCCCTTGTGCCCCCTTCCTAGGCCCGAGTGATGAGAGCCCTGTCCTAAAGAAGTTCCACACTGCCCCCAGATTCAGACCTCTAATGTCCTTAGGGTCCATAAAAAAGGATCCCAGACAAATATGCCTGAGTGTCACCAGGGCTTCACACTCACGCAAACACAAGGGCTGAGGTTTCCTCCCCAGCCTCGTCATCTTTCAAAGTCCCCAGAAAAGAGGCTCCCCACCAGGTCCCACTATGGAGCTCCTGCATCGAGAAAGATGCTCCATCACCAGAGCCCTCTCTACATGTCTCTCAAAATCCACAGAAGCGAACCCCCCCCCTCTCCAGGTTCCCCTTACAGAGTCCCTACATAGAGAAAGATGCTCCATCTCCAGAGCCCTCTCTACATACCTCTCGAAGTCCCTTGTCCAGAGCCTTCTTTACATATCTCTCGAAGTCCCCAGAAAAGAAACCCTCCTCCAGGTTTCCCGTACAGAGCCCCTACATAAAGAAAGATGCTCCATCTCCAGAGCCTTCTTAACATATCTAACACAGTCCCCAGAAAAGAAACCCCCCCCCTCCAGGTTCCCCTTATGGAGCCCCTACATAGAGAAAGATGTTCCATCCCCAGAGCCCTCTTATCATATATTCAAAGTTGCCAGAAAAGAAGCCTCCCTCCAGGTTCCCTTCTCAGAGCCCCACAGAAACAGACGCCCCGTTCCCAGAACCCTCCTCTACCTGTCTGTCGCAGTCCCCGGCGAAAGAGCCCCCCTCCCCTCCAGGTTCCCTATCAGGGCCCCGATGGAGACAGATGCTTATCACCAGGGCCTACTATACATACCTCTCAAAATTCCCAATAAAGGAACCTCCCTCCAAGTTCCCCTCGAGGCCCTACGGAGAGAGATGTCCATCCCCAGGGCCTTCTACACATATCATTTATAAAGCCCAGTAAAGGATCCCCCCTTCCAGGTTCCCCTCTCAGAGCCCCCATAGAGAGGGACGCTCTATTTCCAAAACACACCTTTACTTATCTCTGAAAGGCTCGGGAAAAGAGCCCCCTACGTGGTTCTCCAACGGGGCCCGCATGGAAAGAGATGCCCTTCCCCAGAGCCTTCATACATGAACTCGCTCATTTGCGGGGAAAGAATTCGGTCCACCAAGCAGAGCCCCCCTGCTTGGTAAGGCTACAATACAACCGGGAGGTCGCCTGGTATCCCAGCGGGCGCCGTTTGCGACAGACTCACCCACTGCCATTCATCCCGTAGGCACGGCACTCACACCGTAGGATTGGGGATTGTTTTTGAAGGTTTACTCCTTTAGATCCGCTGTGTTCTGCACAAACAGGGTCACCTGCCTTAGGTTATGGCTCTTCACCACGCACAGACGGTCTTGTGTGAAAAGAGGCTATGTATGATGCATTTATCACCCCTGGGGAAATGGCAGCACTCATATCGGACCGGAGCCACCACCCTTCAGCAGTGACGCCGATCGGCTGCCCCACGCCAGGCCCGACCCGGGCCGGTGCCATCGCCTCATGGCAATGACCCGACCGGCACCCAGACCCAGCACTCGTCCCCTTCACCCCGGACTTTGGTGATAGTAGAGTACCTGTATTTGCTCGTGTCGACACCGGTAACAGTTTTGTTTACTGGGGGGATGCTGTTAGGTAGAATCAACGTTTGTGTGAAACATTTCTGATACTAAGAAGCATCCAGGGAGGTATTATCATAAATGTACTTACATCTTTACGTAAAGTCCCCGTTATTCCTGTTACGTTTTAATAAGACTTGAATTCTCTCGACAGAATTTCGAAAAATGCTCAAATATCAAGTGTCGTGAAGATGCGTCCAGTGGGAACCGAGTTCCGTAAGGACGGGCGGACATGATAAAGCTAATAGTCGCCTTTCGCAATTTTGCGAAGGCGCCTGAACGTTACCAATACTACAAGAAAATTTTATATAATGTAAATATCACTAATCTTTAGTGACAGTTGCTGTGTGTGTGTGTGTGTGTGTGTGTGTGTGTGTTTGTGTGTGTGTCGCGCGCACCCTCACATTTTTCTGATGTTTAGAATATTCCATATATATCCGTTGATTCCTACCCGCTTGGTTTCCCAGCGTTACAATTTTAACAAAATATTTTCCAGTTCTTGGTCCTGTAGATGCTTGAAAGTATAATGTGGCTTTTATTAACCTACGTCCATGCTGTACATTCCTGATATTTTAATGCGTTTCTACAGTACAACAGATTACGAAAAATGATGACCATGCACATTCTGAGGAATGCGAAATGTATGAAGGAAAACTCAAGGACCGTAATTCCGTTCTCTACTAATGTCATCTCCCGGAGTTTTGCGTGGATTAGCTTGCTGTTGAGGATTCAGGGGGTTCTGCGTTGTTAGGCGGCATAGCGGGGCTGTTGATTCCCGACGTTTCGAAGGAGCGCACTCTCTTCGTCTTCAAGAGTTGAGGAGTGAACTCCTGAACCTTGAAGGCTAAGACAGCGCTTTCCTTGGAAAAGCTGGAAACCAGTAACGCCGTTCTGCTCAGTGTTAACAACGCAGAACACCTGAATTCTCAACAGCAGTGCTGGGGGATTCTCAAGTTGTGCGCAGTACAAGCTTGCCTTTGTTTTTTGCTGGTGTGGTTTGTGCTCTGTGATGCGTTGTTCCCTGCTAATCAAATTACGGTCCCAAGGCGTTAATTGAATAATAGCATGGCGTCAACTTCAGTTTCTCGCCAGCGGCCGTTTTAGGGAAATGCTGTTCTTGCAGACATGACGTGTAGGCAGTAGCATGAAGACTGGTCCAGGCAGCCACTTGTTGGAGCCGTGCTGCAAGGCCGGGCCTTGTTGTATGAGCTGCAGCATCCCGTAACACAGTGACTTTCGTAATTTGTTTTCACGTGCTCCATTGGTAGAGGCAGTATGGCTGTACGCCCACTGCTTTCGTCAGCGTTTAGATTACAAATACAAATTACAGACCTGCGAATACTTGCTTGTAGTAGCTGCAACCTCTTCATTAGGAAGTGTTGCGTTTGCTGTGAAGCGTAAACTAACTCCGCGGAGGAGAGTCCTTCTTGAGAAGCGAACAGGTCCTCAACCAGTCAAGAAATATCCCGCATTATATGTATCTCGGAGTTTCATTACTGAATTCACAACAGCCCACCATCTGTCCCTACCTCGAGCCACATCAATCCAGTCCATTCAGCCATCCCACTTATTGAAGATCAATTTTAATGTTATCCTCCCATCTACGCCTGGGTCTTCCAAGTGGTTCCTTCCCTCAGGTTTCCCCACCCATGTCGTAAATTGTAAATGTTAAAATGATTTTACTGTTTCGTGTAAGTGGTGTAAAACCACCACTTTTTGCAGCTGTTGCTTTGGACAGCCTTAAATCATGCTGTTTGATAGAGACCGTGTATCATGTTACACATGTCAACTCTGCTGTGTAAGACGTTTTTAGCACAGTTGGAGGCCTGTCGATACATCGTATGCTCGAAACTCCTTTCTTGTTGCTGTCACTAATAAATGCTTGTTTATATAAGCCATGGATATTTATCAAACTTAATGTATTGGGCACGTTCAGGATTGAGTTTTTCTTTTGACACACGACATGGATGCGCCATGTTCCTATTCCAAGTACCGAAACCGTAATTGGTTCCAAGTAATAAAATAAAATTTTGTGCACAGTTGGGTTCAACTGATCGTTTTCTGGCTTATTAAACCCGGTAATCTAATAAGTGTTTTCTGAACAGACTCACTAAACTGCCCTGTAAGCAACACATGACGCGAAAGCCTGGGAACTTATAAGTAGGCTTTATGGTGTGCGAAATATCGCCTGGAAGCGCCAGATGGATCCGTAAGTTTTTAAAAAGTGCGGAAAAGAATTTTACGCGCCTGTTGTAGTAAGTCAGAAAAGAACGCCTAGTGTGGAGACAATGGTCGTTCGTCTGCCCAGTGTGTTGCCTAGTATCAGTTACTATACGGTCAGGTGGATTCTCATGAAATTCGGCTTACACTTTCTTTGTTATCGTTTTCAAGTAGTGTGTGTCATGATAATTGGTTTAGTGGCAAGATATAATTTACTTAGGGCGTGTGTGCAATTTGTCCGTACTTTCCACATTTGTTTTCCGACTAGGGTAACATCAGACGTAAGACATGTCACAAACGATGTTGAACACTTGCGAATTTTGTGAAAATCGGTGCAGGAAAAGCCATACTCTTGTTATGGATGTAAAAGAAATTACATTTACGCTTGTTCCCATGAAACCTTATACCATATTGAAAGCACAGGCCATCCTGCTAGGGTCGGTGTAATGTGCCACAGAGTACACCATTTGCAGCCTTGTTTTCCGTGTTTCTTATGGGAAATTGAAATTACCCATGTTTCTTGCAGTGAATCAAGTCAACGTACGTGTATGGTGATGGGAAATTAACGTTTAGCTTATTTTGGTTTTATAAATTGTAGAAAACTATCAGAATATATAGCACTGAGCTTTATTAATTTTGAAGTAATGTTTATCAACGAGCTGCAAAAATTGCGTATTTTTGGCCGGTGATCTGTCTTAAACAGTGACATAGCGAAAGTAATCTGATATTTGAAACGTGTATTTGCAGAAGTGATTTACAGATGTAAGTGTTCTTGTGTTATGAAACTGTAATTGATTTAAGGTATTGTATTATGGAAATTTTTTTATTTTTAATATTAATGTTATAATCATTAGAAAGTCAAAACTTGTAGACTAATTTATTTTAATATAGGCTAATCTGTTAATTTGTACCGTTAGTGTTCCATAAATGCACATAGATTATGGAATAAAGTTACATGCGCTTGCATTTTAGGCATTTACTCGTCTGTTAGTTTATCCACGTAGTAGAAATATGTAAGTTTTTACTAAATGTGTGAGTTCTTTCACTTTCTACATCACAGTCATGGTAACTGTGTTTCTGCCTTCAGGAGCGCTGCTAATGAGAAGTGAGGTATGCCTTTCCGCACAACCGTGGAGATTTAATTGACTGTGAACGTTTCGTGATGTCCAGAGGGACAAAGTGCAGTGGCACATCAATCTAACACAACGAATTGTTTTGTTTTATAGCGTAGCTGCATGTTTCGGCTTAAAGCAAGTCATCGTCAGGCTAATATATCCAAAGAATCTAGAATCATATGACGAAGTTGTTATAATTTTTTGAAGAACGTGTTCAGGTTTTGATCCTTTTATACTGGTTTTGTTATTTAACAGAGAACGGTGTTATCTTCACATATCATTGCAACATACCTCGGACTTTATACCGACATAGGTATTTCCAGCCCATTTTATATACATAACCTGCCAGTGGTTTTAATAGAGGACAACGTGCAAGAACTCGGAATTCCAAAAAAACTTTACGTTCATAAATACATTTTAAAGTATTTTAGATTTCGACGGAAGTACATAAAAACAATAGTAGTCAGTCCAAGTCATAATTTATATCAATCACAGAGCGTATCAGTGTATATTATGTAATATATCGTATATTGGTACAGTTTTGAATATAAAATATTTCTGTGTTAGATAATAAATATAAACGTAAAGGTATTGAGTACTCAGAACCTTTTTCGAAGCACTGTAGTAGCTATGAGACATTGCTGTGGATAAAACAAGTTTATAAACAACAAATTATACATATTAAGAATAAAACAGCTCCTATATGTTTCGGTTATTGTCTTTAGCCATCTTCAGGGAGTATCAATATTAAAAGATGTGTTATCTCGATTGCCTTCCTTGTTAAAATCCCAAGGTTACTGTATACAAGGGAGAATAACTGAGCTTTGAAAACCTGTAAATTCATGTAATATTCTACAAACGTTCTTCAAGTTATGTGCGGTAGGTAATACAGTTGTTCTGAATTTTCAATATGGAATTAAATTGTCAGTTTAAAACTGTTGTGTTTCCAGATGGAGAGAAAAGGCATTGAATAATTATAAGCATAGAACTTAATTTCGAATAGGCTCTGCAGAAAAGTGTTTTGCAGGATTAAGAAAAAAACAACATATGTGTTCTTGTAGTGACTCGTCTCTGAACACGTAAGGGGTCAGTCTACCGTTATTTGTGTTGTGACGCCGCATTCGTCCCTGCGATATAATAATAATGACGATGATGACGATTTCCTTGTAAAAGTACCTTGAAAGAAATAATGCTGTTACCATTATCATATCCACAAATGCGGCTGATTTGCTAGCTCTTCTAAACTACATTTGGAAGAGGCACAGATAGGACCTCGGATTAGACACTGACTATCGTACACCCCCCCCCCCCTTCTGTGGTCTTCCTGCTAAATGCAAGAACAGCCCCTTAAATTCGGCATTGACCGCTTCCTTTCAACTAATTTAAGATTCATACTTACTATCATCCCGCAGGATTATATTCCGAGTTACTGACACCGCGTTTAAATAAATACTGTACTAGCAGGTACAATAGTGTGTCAGTTGCAGAACTTGTAACTTACACCGTACCTACTGTAATAATTATAATAGGGAAAAGTCATGTTGCTTTTGTGATTAGTTAGCGTCACGCCATCAAGACGCAGGCGGGAGTACAGTCTTCGCACCACTCATTTTTGACGTCGACCCTAGATTGAACGTTCAGCTTCACCTTCCAGCCGCTTTAGCCCGCGGGAAAGCCCACCGGTATCCGTGAGATCGTAGGTTATGTGGGCCGATTTGCAAATGTCGATGCTGTAGAGAATAAATAATTTTTTCGCCTGTTGTAAATCGAACTTGTACCCTAGGTTATCTAGCCCCTAGCCTAGTCGCTAAACTGACTGAGTTCTGACACTTGGTGTCATGTGAGGTCAGTCGTTGGTAAATAAGGGAAGGATTAATCTAACTCCACTTGCAAGACTGCTGAGTACTGGATAGACTCCCATTTCACCCTTCCTGAAATTCACGTAGTGCTTGTTGAAGAAGTTTGCTTTCCTGGTACCGTAAAGTGATGTAGCTCCAAGCAAAGTGATCACTCTGGAGGTGGAAGGAATTTCGCTTTTGCGTCGAGCAGTGTTGCCCGGAGTCAGTAGTTTAGTACGGAACAAACAAAGCTAATGTACTGGCTCGCGCAACTTAAAATCGAAGATATGGGTGACAGCGAAAGTGAATGGTTTTTGTGAAAATTCTTTATGTTAGGTGTCATATTGGTGTAAAGTAATGGATAGCTGTTTGCAGTACAAATATAGCAATTCCCAACCAGCATGTCAGTGGAAGGAACATGCTGTCTTTAGGCATTTTAAAAGAAGCAGTAACTATAGATGTCTAACACAAAGTGCACCTACTTTGTTATAGAAGAAACAACTACATTTTCCGCCTTTTTAAACTAAGCTGTCGTCAGGCTGTACAAGAATTATAGGTAGGTGTAATGTACAAAAGCGCTGTCAGAATTATTCAAGGTTGAGATCTCACACGTGTCATAACCGTTGTTTATAAAGATGGTCAATAAAATGATAAAAACCTTGTGAGGCAATATTCGTAAGAATATGATGACTTATAAATCTAGCTGCACAACATGTAGATATATGAGGCTGAAATCTTAAGTCTTTGAAATTATAGGCAGTGGCTATGGGTGTTATAAAGACTGGTTATTAAGTTCAGGGGCTACACTGTGATGTACAAGTCTAAGAATGCGTGTGTAGCAGGTGAGGGTCACGTTGTTATAACACTGAACAGTTGTACCAATAAAATAACAATTCGAGTATATGTTCTAGCTTGTACACTTTGTAGACTGTAGGTAAGAAACATGTAGTTTAGAACTATAAGTCACCTGAAATGTAAAAGAGCAGAATATTGGTTTTATGTAGGCCTATAGGTAAAGCAACATGATGAGTTACGTGAAGATTTTAGGTATTTTGTTATAATAGAACTGGCTAGCTTATTACACCAATCAAAGAACTGGTATTTGTAACATAAACTTCCAATTACTTTAAAGACAGTCACATTTTACACTAGCAAGACCTGTTGATAATAAGACGACCCTCGACACATATTTACACTGTAACCATTACATCTTTTCAGGATGCAACACCCACTATCTAGTAAAATGGATGGGGTCGATGCAGTAGAGTTATAATCACCACACAAGTGAAAAAGAGCGTTTATTTAAACGTGATATTTCTGTTCGTGATGGCCTTAACACTTCTAAATTCTTACATTCTTCTCATATCTGTTGACAGTAAACATTTCGCAGGAAATATTTGAGTTGCTACAACATGCCCTCCTCATGGGTTGGAGAGGGAAGAGGAATTTTGGTGCGAAACACGAAACCGCACATGTACTCTACTGCTCATTGTGTGTTCAAGGTTTCACGTTTTCCAGGTACGATATGCGATATGCACGTATCCCACTGCCGCAGTGAGTGCCTAAAGCCATCGTGTCGATCTTAACATAAGATGTTACTAATAACAATCAACGAAGAATATAATTTTCAAACGCCTTGAAAGTTTCTTATAACTTCCCATTTTTTCGGGCGTGCAATTACAGGCTTCACGAGGAATAGGCAATTATTCTTACTTCGGAACCGCATTTTGGTATTTTGAATGGAATGCGGGATGGGAAGTCTTAAACCGAAAATGCCTACTTAGAAAATATTAACAATCCATACATTATTTACTCTCACTGGGCGTATTTTGTGCGTTTATTTAGATGACGTAGGAAGACCATTTATAGTTAATTAGAACGTGATGTTACTTGTTAATCTCTGCATGAAGCAGAATCTGAAGCGAGTCTCAGTCGGTTTTCTAATGCCGTTTGTAGGTACGGCGAATTGAAACACGTAACAAGTACATGTGCTATGTAACCCAGTATATTCAGCATCATTGTATTGACTATGTATGTGTTACGATTAAAATATTTTCCTTTATCACGTAAGAGAGAGTGAAGACAGATCGGAAGGTCTTAATAGTGGTAATATGTGAATATCGCGTATCGCAATTGATGCGTACCTCTATCTCGGTCCATAGTTCTAATGCACATTGAATTTCATTCCATTGAAACTGATTAAACGTGGCAGATTTTCTGAAACTGCTGACATGAATGAGTCTGTCTGTTGTTGTAGTGTGCTGTGCGCGTGGTGAGGAGGGGGCTGACACAGTGTTGTGAACGCATAACGAAGTTACGCAAAACTTTGTGACTCAGTAATAGCTTTGTAACAGTTTCAGTTCAGTTTACATTGGAATAAATATAACCTACGCCTTCTGCATTAGAAAAATTTTCGGGATTTTTGGCTTTATATGGCGCAGTTAATTCGTATATAACCACAAGAGTCTTTAACACTGACACACCGACAGGCGAAGGCAATGCAGTGGATGTTTCTTCATACAGTTTAACTGGAAAGCTGTGATGGATGTAATAATTAAGTCGTAAATGCCACGGTATTGGTCATCTAATTGAAATAGAGCTATAAATTGCATTCTGAAGGGGAAGGACAGGTGTTGCTCGCAAATGGCGGGGGTCACATTCTTAAAACAACCGTGAGTGAGGCAGGAAGTTGGGTGTTGGAGTAATCGCTTTTGCAGTTGACATTCATCAGGATTCAGAGGTTCCTGTTTCTTTGCTGAACACAAAAAGGATACGTAATTAATATCAGACATGAAATGCGGGTATAAAAGTGACAAAAAACAAGCGTAGTGATAATAATGTGGAAGCTAGAAAAGTGGTTTCTGGTTTCATTAGGCCAACACGCTTGTTTCCAGCAATTGGTGCGGTAGACACCAAGTCCTTCCATGCGTCCAAAAACTAAGACACACAAATGTACAGACCGGTAGGCAAATCTGGATACATAAGGAAATCTACAGCTATGGAATCCGCAGTTAGTAAGAGATTGTTATAGATTACTAAATCCTTTTACAAGTAAGAATTCCGAAGTTCTGAATATTTTCGGTCGCATATTTGATTAACTGCTAATAATTAATATACCTATTAATCGGCAAAGTATTTAGTCAATACGAAGGTGATGTTTTACTCATTCATTTACTTACCTCTCAGCTTCTTTTGTCCATTCGCACACTCACTTACTCACTCATTCACTCACTCACGCACTTGCTTAAAAATGTCCTGTTCTTCCACTTAACTCATACTTCAATAAGCATTTGCTATATGTAAACATCTTCAGACGTTTTCAATGCTATGTATTAAACTGTGGCCTAATTTTTATAAGTGGGTTTTAGAGCGCGTGTTTTCTTATCTCATACCATAAATTGCAGGTCTTCAAGCTGTGTCTTGATTTTCTCTTTGTTACGATGAGCCTGATAAATTGATATATCATCCTACAGTATTACATGATTATCGCTTGCACGGTTATTTACATGATATAACATAACACAGGCAAAATTATATCTCCTGTGTAATTTTAGGCATCAGTCCTACATTTTCTAGATTCGATACGTCTGAATCCAAAAGGACTGAAGTCTCCTTGTCGATGCAGATTGATACGGCATTCTCAACATCATGAAAGTTTTTTCTCAAAGAACTGTAAAATAATTGGTAGTATATTCTATAATAGCTCCTTGAAGCAGAATCCTTCTTGTGAAGCTAATAGTGAAGAAGTTACTTGCCTTTGGTGGCACTCAAAAGTCCATTACCGAAATTACAAAGCACACCTACTGGCCCTCATCCTGAGCAAGATTCAGTCCACACCCTCGAAACTTACTCTGGAACATCCACGTTCATATTATAAAGTATACAGCATTATCCTCACATGTAGAGGCTCACCTGAGTCCCCAAGTGTTAAACAGGCATTCAGGTTTAATTAAACATTGTAATAGCAATACATTGTTTTCTTTTGCTACTGTAATTCGAGAACCTTAATGGGAAGGCATACTGGCTGATCTTAATCTTGATACCATACTGTGTAATTGTGAGCGGGTGTCAGCAGAACTCTTCCTTGAGGTCATGAAAAGTATTTCTTGACATAAACCGTTGTGTGGGATGGCCAAATGACGCATCGTAAGGATCCATAGTAAACGTGCTGCAAGGTTGTGATGGCCTTCAGATATTCTTATAGGGTTTACATGCGTTTTAATTACGTTCGTAAATGGTATTTATTGTACCTTACTGATGACACCGACAACAGGACAGAGGTTCAAAGCACGTTATCATACAAAGCGTTGCCTTCGAAGGCAATTAGTAAAAACTACTTGGTGTACCGTCATTTTAATCACGAATAGAAAAGCAACAGGCGGTTTCGCCAGCAATTAAAGCACCGATAGGCAAATTGCATAATTAATTTCGAATGCACGGAATACTTCTTGAGAACATTTTAAACATCTTTAAAATTACGTAGAATATGACAAACGAACTTTGGATCACTCGTGAATGTTAGGCCTTGTGGTCCTTGAACGTAAAAAGCTTGTTTTGCTGTGCCGTAAATTTATGCGCCATGCCGGGACCTTTTTTAGTGATTATACCTGTTTTATTTTTGATACGTATTCCGTTTAAATTGATTATTTTGTCGTCTTTTCCTAAGCGTCTTGTAATAAACAAAGGATAAGAATTATTTTGAATCTCGAGTTTGATTTTTAAATCATTTGAGTAATATTTGAGGTTTTATATGAATTCTGCGATTATGTCTAATATAAGCCTGCACTGCTGCTTTAGACAACTCCATTTCAATCTTCACAGTCTTAGGCTTGCTGTCTGAATTCAGTCTTAGACGACTTTAAAATAACCTTAGCGATTATTGGGTTTAAAGTGTTCTATTTTGCTAGGATTACTAAGAACGTTCTGCTAAATTTTTCTTTGTGTTGTTTTTAATGAGATCTTTTGAATTTTCCGAATAAAACATTTATATATCTTCACATACGTTACATTTTTCAAGAATTATCGCCTGTTTTACAAGAATAAATTGTAAAAACTCTTTTGGTCTACTGTCTGTAAAGTCCGATAAATATTGGTGTAAATTATTCTGTAAAGTTCTGACGATGATGTGTCACAGTTTAAGATGTTCATAATCACCAGAGATGAAGGCCAACCTTAAGAGTTTTAGTGACATTTGCATAGACGTAGTACTGACAATGTCTTCGGAATATGTTGTGTTTACTGAGTTGATTGTTTTTCTGTGGCGCTACAGCTAAAACCGGGCCTAGGGCTCTTCGTTTATGAAGTTTACAGGTCACACATAATTAGACACACACAACCGGTGGGACTGCTCTGAACGAGTGATCAGCCCATCGTAGAGGCTGCTACCTACGTAACACACCAGGAACACGTGAGACGAACATCAACGCTCTCAGCGGGATTCGAAACCACGATCTCAGCAATAAGGCAGCCGCAGGCGTACGCCTTAGACGGCACGGCTACGGGTATCCCCCACATTTTACTTAGTTTGTGTTGAAGAACATCGTAAATAATTGTGTAATAACATTATATTTTAGAAGCAAGACTGAAGACGGGGGTCGATTCTGGCCCCGAAACGCAGTGCTGTATTAATTATATCAACGTTATTATATTACATGATGGAAGAAGTCTACACAGTTAATGAGTTTAGTTTTAATTGCTGTATACGCTACACTGTAACTTCGTTTCTGTGTACTTGTAGTGGTCCAGGGGGCTCTCTGCTTCTGTTCGTATGAGGACGAGGCGTCTTTGTTCTTCGTGTTTCTGTGGTGATTGTATGAGGCGGAGAACTGTCAAATTCCACAATTTGGAGTTCACGCACACACACATTTTAAATTCTAGCGCACCAATTCCGCTCCAGCTGTTTTTTTCTTAGTTAAATGTATTATGTAATTAGTGGCTTCGAACCCGTTAGTTGTACTTTATAAAAATCAAAGATAACGGCTGATTAATTCATTTACGAAGTGCCATTATCGAAAATGAAGCGATGCCTTGGACACAAAATGGCAAGTATGATTTCGTTGTGTGGATGTAACTTGTGTTTACTATATCGCAAAAAGGAAGGAAACAGTTACATTAGTATGTAGCTGCCCCCAAGAGACAACAGACCTAAACTTCATCGCCACCACCTCGTGAACCTCAGATGTTACTCAAATTAAATGACTTTAGGAGGCTGGCTTTAGGAGGCACGAAGTTATTTAAAACTTTATCATCACCCTGTATGCTTGAAATATGCCCTTCCTTTAATGACACAGCAAATTTGCCGTCGTGTTACAGAAAAAGTGAAAGGGAAGCAAGCTACATGGCAGGATTTACTGTCTCACTAGACTGTATCCAAAAAGGATGCTGTCTAATAGAGTGAGTCCTCATGGCTTAATCGTGATGAAATCATTAGTAGTGTATAAGTGTAGAGAATATATTCAAATCCTGGCTTAAGTACGAATTATGTAGCCATTATTACGTGTTTACAAGACCTGTGGAATGCTGTCACACTAAAACTATGCCATATTGTTATACTAAATTTAATGCGTGTTAGGGCATACAAGTGGTTCCGCATAAGCTGTACCAAACTACAGGATGTTATTTTACGACTCAGTTCGAGTAAAAAATACCACATCAACTTTTTCCCGATCATCAACCGTTAACATCCGTGCAAGCGTTTTAATGGGTGTACGTGGCTGTAACCAAACGTTTTGCAGTACTTTTCTTTTATTATACTGTAGAAATGAAGTGAAAATTATGTGTCAGTTTAAACCACAAAACAAAGGTATTCATTAAGTCTTAACCTATTGTACAGCGTGTTTCAAAGGGCAGCAATTAAATCTTACCCCACTGTATGTGCACCATCAAAAGACATTTATGTTAGACAATACCACGAAGAAAGACGTCAATTTTTATTTACGTTACATCACGGAAGAAGAAAGTCAGTTTTAATTTGATAATATCACAGAACATAAAAGTTCAGTTATGTTACACTAATTACTGTTCAAAGTTCGCTTCACCCTTTTGTATGCACAATTCTGCGTGCCTCAAAAGAGAATTTCAAGGGAGTAGTTTGGGCCGTAGGTTAGAGGAAGCGTGACGGTGATTCATAAGAACTAATACCATGCGCTATCTTACACTGTCTTGAAAAAAATAAAGGAGTTGCTAGCGATGAACGGTTGGCAATCGGGCATATGTTAATAGAGACTTTTTTTTTTACTTAAAATGATTCATATAGTAACAACCTGAAGTTTGGCATACCGCGTGCGGAATACTCTGTGTATTAAGATCTGCTTTTATGGAAGAGTTATGTAGAGCTGAAACAGTATTTTAAAGCACGTGTTCATAGTTCGCATTGCGCTCTGCTAAACCTTATTGTGATGTAATATGTAGAGATCATATTAAAATTATGGCGATAAGTATGCAGTTTAAACTTGTCACCCTCATGACGTGAAAACTGTTATAACTTCGTAGTTATTGGCCACGTAAATTTACAAAAAAAAAAAATTAAATTAAAGGGAAACAATATATAATTATTTTATGATTCTAGTTCAGTTTTAATTGTGACTTCGTGCACATAAATGTGTAGTGGTGTAGTGCACATCTGCTACGCATGTATATGTATCATTTCTAAGTACATAATACTATTTGTTTAATTCCATATTTATTTACTCGTAATCTGAACTCTTGTTCTTATCATCTTTGCCCTATTTTCATCTGCGTGTGTTATTTTCAATGCCAGTACATGCCATTTATACAACGTATTATTTACTTATATGCTCTTTACTTATTCCCAGCCGCCTTTACACAAATATTTCTGCTTTTGCCCTTTCGTTTCATACCCAGTAATTGTATTAAAATATTATCTGCATCGAGACAGCCATTTTTATTCAGTGAAACTGAATTGCGAGATTTGAGGTTATGAGTCTTCTTGCAGTCCCGAAGATGGAGGCAGCGAGCTCTTGCAGAACATTGGTACCTACACACCAATACACGCGGTGCTATTTCTCAGAAAATTTGGATTATTTTTTGGAACGTATGCGGACGTTTATTCTGGGCACAGAATCTATTTATAAATTAGAGGATTTTTAATCCTGTATTAGCGTCATATGAAGAATGGTCTACCTGTAGGCTCTGTGCAGTATGATGATATTTCTTTGTGATCAAAGCATCGTCTTAATGCACAGCTGGTTGCGTTTGATTGTTGCACAAATGAAAATTGCAGTCAATGCTTATAGGTCTATAATACTAGTATGTGGGTCAATCAGGTGCTTTTCAAGGATGTTATTGAGCGTTGATGAAGTGTCTTTCTCGGTGCATACACGAATTAATGTTTCACACGGACAGTAGAAGTAATAACAAATAGAAGAAACTTATGTAATGAGAATCTCGTGCTCACTACCAAATATAGATAAGATGATGATATCTAAAAGTCCGCTGCAATAATTTGCCACTTATTCTCACTATGTGAGTCATGGTGTGTTAGGGAAGAACGTAAGTTGCAAGTGTTTTAACAGAAAGTGTCGGGTACAAGATTGAGACCTACGAAGAATAAATTTGCGGTTATTTTTTCTGCATACAGAATTTATGTTTAAATCAGTCGAATGCTGCATTGTCGTCACATGAAGAATGATTTACACGTAGGCTCTGTGGAGGATTATTATAATTCTTCATAATGAAAGTGTTGTTTTAATGCATCAACCCGTTGCCTTTAGCTTTTGCACGAACTACAATTGCGGTAAAGACAAGTAGGTCTCTAGCACCAATGTATGGGTCGATCAAGTGCTTGCCAAGGATCTTGTTGAGGGATGATGAAGTGTCTTTCTCGATTCCTGTATAAATTAATATTTCATAAGGAGAGACGAAGTAACAAACGATTGAAGAATGTTATATAATGAGAATTTCATACTCATCACCAAATGTAGGTATTGTGATCATATCGAATCCTCCGCTGCAATTATTTGCCAGTGTGGGTTGTGGTGTATTAGAGAAGGGCAAGTGATTTAACGCAGAATGTTGAGTGCAAGATTTCGACTTACAAAGTATAAATTGTTTTTTTTATTGTACGAAGCGTAAGTGCATGATTTTTTTGCGGATATAGTGTTGCGATGTTAGGAGAATGCAAAAGCTTGTGATGCGCTGGAACCCGGCACGGACAAGAGTGATATGGAGGTGTATACGTACACTGACCTACCCAGGAAATGAACCTATGGAAATGATTTATGTACGAGACTAGTAGACCATGAACTGCCCGCGAATGCATGTGTAAATATACCATAAATTGATTTAATTCACTTCTCTTGCAACAAACGCTAATTAAACTTCGTATCGTGAATCAATTACGCTAAAACCATAACTAACTGCCGATTATGTGTAGCAGTAAGTTGCGAAAACACGGTAATGAATTAAGGTGATGTAAAAGTAGAAACCGTAATTTATGGAGGCGTAGAGTATGGGATGTTCGATAGAAAGGACGACTGCTGTGGATCTTTGAGGGGAGAGGGAATGGGGGGAGAAGGTCACTCACTGAGACTCTTAACACGATTATCATAATCTGAAACTCAGAGTCAGATCCGCGCAAATCCAGTTTCAGCAATAGCAGACCAAGTCCGTTTTGTGCACCTTGCGAAAGGCAACAGGCGTCTATGCCGTCGTTGTACAGGATTCTTTTTAAGTCGCAAAGTACTTAGAGAACTGAGTTTTGGAAACCGGGATTATTTATTTATTTATTAAGTTTGTATACCATCATTACAGCCGGACAAAAAAGGAAACATATTTTTATTACAATTCGACATTTGTGTAAAATTTGTCGAAAACTTTATCTTGTTTGACGGAAGCACTCAGGTTAAGAAGACCATCATTAACATTGCTTAAAGATTTAAGTTCTTATGGATACTTTATTTTACGAAGGAAACGAATATGTAAGTCTATAAAGGCGGTTGAAAACTGACACTCTCCTGCATCGGAGTGATTACCCTGTACCGCTGAAATTTCAGGCATCCTTATTGGCTCCGTCTTCAAGTCATCTTAAATACTGAAAGAGCAAGCATGTATGAATAAATGAAAGTGCACCCCACTTATACAAACTGGCATAAAGTAAAAACGTGATAAACGTAAAAGAAAAAGTATCCTTGGTACGTATTTTTGAAGGTAGAATTTATAGCATAAATGTAGTGTATTTGCGTATGTTCGATCCATTTATCGGTAAAAGTAGGATCTGTTTGTGTGGTTTGAATGTTTTGTTAGATGAATGCGTCACTTGGGTAGATGGGGATATAAGCTTATGTGAAGTAATAGCATTAAAAGAAATTGTGTAGAGATAACTTCAGACGATGTGTACCGTATTCCCTTTGTTCGGAATAAGATGTAGTGGCGGGGTCTTATGAAATTGATAATGAAATTTTGCTTCCCATAGAAAGCAGACAATTTAAGCCAAATCAACAAAAAAGAACTTCTCCAGAAAGTCTCAGTGGAGAGAAATTTGCAAACTGTTTCTTTAGCTGTTACTGACAGTAAGTCGTAAATCCATTAAGGAAATACATGGA
This sequence comes from Coptotermes formosanus, assembly GCA_013340265.1. Taxonomy (NCBI): domain Eukaryota; kingdom Metazoa; phylum Arthropoda; class Insecta; order Blattodea; family Rhinotermitidae; genus Coptotermes; species Coptotermes formosanus. The sequence continues at coordinate 2,482,032 of BLKM01012995.1, read as the reverse complement.
GTATAGGGGCATGCATTTTAGATGAGATATTGTTCACATTTTCCGTCCAGGAAGCACGGAAATAGAAAAATCTCCAACAGAATTCCTGCTGCGATGAAGTTAGAATTTGTCTATAAGGATTTTAGACTCCGCTTCGCTGTTTGTTAGAAAATATTATTACGTGTTAACTGAGCTGGTTACCCTTGTGATGGTACCGGTCGAATTTATTTTTAATTTGTTGCAGAAAATCATGACTTTTAATGTGTTTAAGATGCATTTTCTGTGACGGTAGCTGAGTGATTTTAGCTGTGAGTGCAGAAGACATGTTGTCTGCCTTGATATTGTGCAAGGGTAGTGGAGCTGCAGAGAAAGGCAAGCGGTGGCAAAAGTGAAACAGAGTGTGACCTTCTGCTACTCTAAATCATTGAGAGTCTTGGGAACTACCGCTCGAAAAGGTTAAGCACATAAAAAATATAACTGAAGGAAGGCGAGCTCCATATGCGTTACTGGCTGATTTTTGTTTTAAGTTGGGCTTTGCTAAGTCGCTCTTACCATCTCGTATAATTTTCCAACGTATTTTAAAAACGTACCTAACTTACAGCTCAGGTATGGTTAAACGTAACTCACTTTTATGGTGCACGATAATATTCATATTTTTGCTTCTTGCGTGGAAACATGCATATGATTTCTACGTTTCTGTTTTGACATAGTCCTGCCACACTGAAGGAAGTATTTTTTATGAAGTTAATTTTACTTTGGCAACAATTTGGCAATGTCTCCCAATGATTCTCACCCTATATAAATATAAATAAGTCTGTTTAATCTCAAGAGGGCAACGGCTTCCTGTTGGAACCAGGGAGAGTTTGAATGCTGTATCACTAGATAGGCTATTCCTAGAGATGTCGCATTTTGAGGAATGTCGTGAGTACCTATTCCATTCGCTCCTGCTACTCTCTTGAACGCCTTTGTCCATCGGGTCATCGGCCACCCATTTCTCTGTTTGCCTACTCTTGCGTCCCACATTGACGTAGCGCCCTAACCGGAGGAATATTCAAACTCGGTTTTGGAAACTTCTATGAAGAAAAATAGGTTCTGACCTTCAATTATGTAGGGAATTCAAATAAATCACTCGTCTTCACAGATAGCCAATTTAGTGCTAAGGAAACATATTTTTAAGAGGTGAATGAATGTAGAAATTTTGTTTGCTGCGCGGCTCATTATTATCCTCTTAATGTGTAGGTTTCATGTAATTTTAAACGACCTGTCCTTCTTGGGGGCGTACGCGATGGCGCTGTTGGTTAATCACTCCCTACAAGCCGGAAGGCCGTGGGTTCGATTTCCGATACGGTCATTAGAATTTTTGATTTACTTAATCCTTCCGGCCGCACTGTGGCTCTGAGCTCGGCTCAGCCTCTAACTGAAATGAGTACGAGGGGTCTTTCCTGGAGGGTAAAGGTGGCCGGTGCGTGGGGCTGACAATTTTTCCACCTTCATTTTCCGATCGTCTAGGAATTGTGGGAGCCTCCTGGAGCCCTTGGGGCCTGTCCAGCCCTGTATAGGGCTTACTTTACCTTTGCCTGTCAGGTCCATCAACTTCTTATTGAATAGGCGCTTGGGGGCTCTTTTCCTGAATAAAAGCACCCGAGATGTAAAGCGTAAGTCTGTTGCAGAGGTTAAGGATACGTGGAGCTATAACTTCACGCCCTATATGCCTTCATGCAATTCATAAGGATAACGCTACTTTTTTTTTAAGGAAAGATACGAAACAAAATAGAATTTGAACTGGACAATCATATTAGTTGCAGAATCTACTCTTTCGGTATTTAATTTTCTGAGTTTGTAATTTTAATGTGTGCATAATTAATACCATTATACTACGATTTTGCCGAGTTTTCCCAGCCCTGTTCATGCTATGCACGACATGAAATTAACAACAGATTCACTACAGGTGGCCTGGTTAGCTAGATGCAGGTCAGGCCACGAGTCACGGTCGAATATTATACATTAATTATCTTTGTATATAAAATGTACTATAAGTTACGTGATTGGTAAGTTGTGTGTTTGTAGGCGGCATATGACAGGGTCTCCATGCGGACCCATGGGGCATATAAGAGGAGTCTTACTCGAAATGACGTGTAAGCACGCGAGTGTGGGGATACAACGTAAAGGTTACAGCAATTTATATGGTGCTACAACAGAATGGACATGTAGAATGAGAGGACTATTTTAATCTGCCCTTCAAACAGACATAATGTTCTCTGTTTTTAGTTGCGTTCGCACGGAAACCTACCCTGCGGGATTGGATTAAATTCTCTTTAGCCTCCTTTTTGCACTATGTTTATTTCCTTCGTGTCGTCTCTTTGAACGAGTTATGGACTGACGCTGTAATTTTGCTATCGTTCTGAAGACAAAAATTTAAATTTACAAACGTCACGTCTCTCTGAGGTGGTCGGTAATGCAGGCATCGAATTTTTGATGATCTGTGGTCTATAAGTTCTTCCTTCCACGTCCCTAAATTGTGACATAATACGTAATGTAAATGTTACCCTTCCTCCATTTCCTTGCCCAATTACGGTGTAATACTTGCAACTAACTCATCGTATTTTGACTGCCAATTTTACGACGCGTGACTCTTCGATTCACTTCGACTCAAATGTCGAAGAATAGGCACACTTGCTGTTAGTAGTGGAAGAATGAGTCCTGCATCCGTCTACGGAGTATTTTACACTGGACTGAAGTACAACAATACCAAACAGACCGTACGTAATCCTTCTTCTGTAATAGGAAGTGCACGTTACGCACTTCATATTCTGCAGATCTACTGCAGACATTAAGGTAGCTGAAGGATGCCGCTTTGTGTGGAGTTGTGTATAAGCCTTCATCAGATAAAAGAAACCACTGCAAGGTAATTTATTTCCTACACCAGCACTCCCAGTAGCAAGTACGAGTATATCTGCATACTGAGACCTGTGCTACAACATGATGAATCGTAGTAATGTGTCTCAAACAGTACGTTAGGCAGTGTGGAAGTATGACGGCGTGTCCTTCCTACATTTCCGTTAAAGTGACTAAAAATTTACGTAAAACAGAACTTTTGAATGGATTGATGTCTTGGTACGTTTTTGGGGACGAAGAATAAATAATCGCGTCATGGCAGAAAGAGAACTCTGTGCAGAATCGCTTTACACTACAGAAACAAATTGTATAGGTGCTGGTGTAAAAATCGAGACATGAATCTAGAAGCTACCCTGTTAGAGCCACGACAGGGTCCTCCGATATCCTGACTGAGGTGTTTCTTTTTTTTTTTTCTGACCCTCTGTAAGTGAAAGCTAGGATAGTGTCGGCCACCTCCGTATATATCCTTATGTATTCACAACGTATGTTCAACTCCCCATGTCATTCTACTATCTATAAGCTACACAGCTTAAAGCAATCCCAGTACAGACCTGGACAGGCTCTGAGGGTCCAGGAGGTTGAGGCTGCCAGACTTCGAGACAGTCGGCACATGAAGCTGGTAAGGTTGTCAGCCCTACGCACTGGCTGCCTTTATCCTCCAAGAAATATTACTGGTACTCATTTCTATTGGAGACTGAGTCGACCCCAGGGCCGTACTGCTGCCGGAAGGATTAACTCAATGAAAACTACACAGCTTATCGTCAAACTAGACTGTAATAGTCAGACAAGGTCAGTTATATTGCGTACCTCACATAGGATTGTTCGTTTTAGCACATAAAGGCAGATATTATTTACGAGATATTTGGGGGTTTCGTGTCGGTAAGAAATTAAATGTGCTGTCTTTAGGCTTCAGATACCTTGTAGCTCCGAAATGGTTGTCGACCTTCTGTCTCCATATCCAGGGTAGAAACGAGTCAAGTCGGAATATGGGTAGGCTATTTAGGAATAAAGACCTCTGACAAAATAACAGCTCTTAAAGAGAGCTTCGAAAATGGTGATTTTAAAGACGTAGATAAAAAAGGCATAACTGTTGGAAATTCCTTAGTGGATTATTTTTAAATAACTCCTTAGAAGTCTCTAAACTAAAACGATTTCATTTACATTTTATGTTTCACTTCTTGTAGTATATTATTTATTTGTTGGTTTTGGTCATGTAACATATATTCTGAAAGTTACCTCAAAATTTTATCTTCGCTCTTTCCATTCTTCCTTCATGCTATTTTAATTGAAATCCAATTCTCAGATTGGCGAAGAATCGTTGGTGCCGCCTATGTATAATCTCACAAATGTTATTTGGCTATTTGAAACGTGGGTCGAATTGTTCAACGGATATATACACTGCTGGAAACGTTCTGACTTATATTTCATTATTATTTGTGTACAATAGGCTACATTGCAAATAGTTAAATTATTTTGCTTGTTTAATTAAGTTGTTACCAATAGTTATTTTTGGTCTAATGTGCTCACTTCTCGAAATTTAATGGCTTTTGCTTTAAGTGTAGAAATGTTAAAGCTGCGATCTATGTGTATTTAAAATTACATCACTTGAGCGCCAGACAATAGTTTGCAGCTGGTATTATGTCATTTGAAACATTTAAACAGATTTAGAACTGAAACGTGAAATGCAGTCATTGGAAAATAAGTCTGTGGCAAATGTAATAAATATGTTACATACCCTGTACACGTTGAAGTGTCTGTTGGTACGTGTCATCATGAAACGGCAGATTTGCCCTTTGGAGGTTACATAAAACTTGAAACGTATAACGTTTCGCTGGTTTGCTAGCAAGATGGTATGTGGCAGAAATGAAACGAGTAAGGCAATTTGTACACTGGAAATGAATTACTTAAAAGTTGCATCCGTGTAAAGGGCTGCACGCGAAGACATTTACCTGTAGGACTGAATTACCCGCAGTTACAAAACGCTTGTACAGACAGGATGCACGATCATCGTGACTTCATTCGTAGTCGGAAGTCCCTTAGATCGTATCCAGTGAACATTTGCGGTGAACAGCGACGTGATACAACGTGCCTACTAGCTATCAGTCGGAGGTTCTTTTTCCCGCTGACATGCGTTTCCACACTTTTAAATGTACTACCAGTTCTACTACCACTTCCGTCTGTATAACTAATATTGTTTGTACACCATTAATAGTATTGCTGCTAATACTCTTGATGCTGCTTATACTGCTAATAAATACTACTGCTACTACTGTTGCTTCTGCTAATAAGTAGGTGTAGATGAAATATGTGCATTATTTTAGTAGTATTTTGAAATGAAGAATTAAAACAGACAAGAAAGAAAATAAGGAAGGCAAAAAATAGAGAAGGGAAGAAATTAAAGAATCTGCTTTCAAAATACGTTAGTACGGTAGCGTCACTTTCATTTTATGCTCAGATACTTCGAACAATAAGAACTGTAGGATCAGAATTCGCCGTTGGGTTGTTCCGAATCCAAACGTGAGCCCGGGGCAGATTAGCCTGACTGAGGCTTCTCTCACCGTTTATGAATTTTTTTCAGGCGAATACCGCGATACTGCCCTATGTTCGGCCACCGTCACTTTTTTCCACATACATTACGATTCGTTTTTCTCTGGTTCGATGCTAGAGAATCTGAACTGTTGAAAGCTTTTTGAATAAACTGAGCGTAAGGAACTGCACGGGTTTCCGTTCCGGGCCATTTATATAGACTTCCGCTTTAGGGAACCTGAAATTTAAGTCATTAAATTCTGACAGAAAATATTGCATGTAACCAGAGTAAGTGCGAGAGTCATACTATCTTATTGAGGGCTCTGCCTGACGTTGTGTGTGAAGAACTGGGTGTAAGGAGTTTCTGCAGATACTTTGAAGTACCGTTTATGAAAGAAAGCCACAGAGGGAGTTCAGAGACTCTATGCCCAATAGAAGCACTCCATGTACTTTTTAGGCTGAACAATGAAGCAGGCCTGTTGAAACCACGTTGTGCGTGTTATCACTTACTTTGAAAATGAAATTTGTAGTTTTACCAAATCGGTCTTCACCTGTACAAACTATTGTAATAGTGTTCATATTCATAAGAATGTTTGGTCTATCACGCGTGAAATCTGATCGAACAAAGTAAATTGATTCGTGGTAGGTAAGATGTGTGTACTAATATGAAGAGTTAATTTTGGACGTCACAAAGGACAGAGGGTTGGAAGTTGTGTGAAATTTAGTACACTTATGTATAAAGCAAGTACATCAATACAGCCAGAGACGTCATCCTAGGGGGCTGCAAAAAAAATGCGATTTTACCAAAACAAAATTTTACTGTAATATTAAATCAGTTTTAATGAATTGTTATCGAACGTTTTAGTGATTAACAAGGAGGCGAAACAGCGTAATGCAAGGGGCGACTCCGAAAAACTGTGACAAGAAATGTTTCATAAACAGCGACCCTAGGGACATACATAACCTGCCGTATACCTTATATACTTCCGTTGGTTTGAAAGTAACACACCAGTGACGTCACAGCCACCGGTACTCATTATTAATGTATGAATTCACTTTTGAGTGGATTAGGGATGTAGGGATACGACGATATAAAGTAGTGACGCCACAGTCAAACGGACATAAGGAGACCACTTAGAATACCTAGAAGTAGATGGGAGTGATACCCACCGTACGAACATAAGATGGAAGTGCTTGGGCTGGGCTTATGTGGCTCAGGACAGGGACAAATAGAAGGCTCTTGTGAACATGATAATAAGTCTTAAAAAGTTCCATGACATGGGGGGGGGGGAATTTTTGACAGGCTGAGGAACTGTTAGTTTCTCAAGAATGACTGTGCTCCATGGAGTTCATGGCTCTCAGCAGTGCCTGAGCATTGATGAAGATAATCTTATCCGTTCCTCTGGAATGCCTCGTAACTCAACAAAATCTTATTTTTAGTTTCACTTCCCCATTGTATAATCTCTACTGGTGGCTCGGCTGTTAAGTGATCTGTGAAACGGAATATGACATATTGACATAAGCTTTCTAGTTATATGCATTGCAAATTTTGTTGCGATGATACCAACTTGACTCTAGCTCATTGAGTCGTCAACTTTTGAATCCCATCCAAATTCTTTGTAGCGCTGTGAGTATATCTCTGCTGACTTGCAAATTTTCCATTCTTGTATCGTCATCTGTACAGTTAGTACTGATGCTTGCAACGTCACAGAAGAAGATGTAAGGTACCGTAAGATACATTCTTTCGAAAGAAGGATGAGGAAGATTAAATATCGCAATGAGAATCTGTCAGAATAAACAACTTATGAAACAGTAAAACGTTGCCTACAATACAGCGAGCATCACGCTCGTAATTGACGACGTACTGGATGTATTGATAAATTATGTTGTATTTATTGTGCGATTCAGTTTGAGAATAGTTTTCTAGCGATGCTATCGGCTGTTTATGTATAATTTATAATATTATAATACTGAAATAAAAAAGTAGTATTTTACTCTAACACAAACGGTGTTTCGAGAAGTATTTTTACGTAAGTAGGGCATGTAGAACAGTACGTTACGACGACTTCTCTCAGTTGTGCCTTTCTCCTTGAACTGTACTTTCATGGTAGTGAGACTGGAATATTATGTGCTGGACATACTCGAATGTGAGGAATACATATGTACAAAATTTTAATGGGCGACTTTCTTTGCACTCAGCTTCTTCAAATTTCGAAATATGAAAAAATAGCATTAAGGTTGTAAGAACATGTGTAACGAAGACTGGGGGCCTCGCACAGTGGCGGTGCTGAATATGTGGGTTATTGTACGAGGGAGATAATTAATTGATTTGTTAGATAGATCGTATGTGTTATTTTAGGAATGTTTGTGAGGTATTATTTTGACAATATTTGGTATCTTGTTTCGGACACTTTGCTTCCTCCCATAGGCATCCGGTGTATAGCAACTCTTTTAATTGGATTGCAAAACCATTAAGGATTCTTTATCTTCCTCGTAATATTTTCAACACAAACGTTTTGTATCACTCCGATCATGTACTGCTTGGACGGGTGTGTTGTCTCGCCATCTGCACTGCTGCGTGAAGGAAACAATGGGCTATATCTGGTTAACAGTTGCGTAAAGCAAGTGGTGAAACACGGAGTTTTGTCTTGTGCATCAGAATTACATGGACAGTTGCTACAGTTGTCATCAGAAATGGCCTTGACGTGTGTGTAATACGCTGCATGGAATTAATGACTTTAACCCGAAAGGTTCCCACTTATGATAATATTTGTCTGGGTTGCTTTAGTTTTTATGATTCTCATAAATTCTCTGCATGGTCTTGGCCTACGGTTTCTTTATTCTTTGTACAAAGTTGGAAACTTTTCATCTCAGAGACATGCAACTTATTCTCATGAATGTTAAAATTGTTACTCAACAAATACATAGGACTGGGGCAATGTAAATATTTTAACATTGGCATTTGGAATAGTTTATGTTTGTGTAGCATTGAGTAATATATAAAATTGATTTTAAACGGTTTCCTGCTTCGGCCGATGCCATATGCCTGCTTGGTCTGTTGACTATAATCGCGTTAAAATCTACGATCAACGTATCTCCGATTTGCGCAACGTATATGCATCAGATGGACCTGAGTATGTAGATAGTGCACAGGAACCGAAAGATTTACTGCAGTTGTGTAAACATAGTTTTCCATTACGTTATTTTTAGTTTCTAATTCTTCATGATTTTATGTTGATTTGTTAAAGATACAAAAGTTTTTGCAGTGTTAATCACACCGGAAACACTGCTCTGCGTAAAGGAAAATTTCACTTATTTTATGTAGTTAAGCGTGCAGGTTATTTAAAATTATTTAAAAGGTAGTTCCCTGTAAATCTGTATTTTATATCATGTGTCAACATTTATACCACCATTTGCCATTTGTAACATTGACAGATTACGACTTGAGCTTCAGGTAACTAAAAGGTTATTTCGTACTCATGCGATTCAAAATTGCCCTATACGTTTAGTTTGGACTCCCAAAAACAGAAATTATGCGAAATCCGATACATGTATACACGCATGCATCAGCGCCGCTGGACGGATTTCCGTGAAACTGGCTGTTAGGACCTTCAGCAAAAATCTGTCTGGAAAGTCCAGATTTGGTTAAAATCGTGCCGAAATATCGGGCACTTTACGAGAAGATCTAAATACGTTTTGTTGTTGGCAGCTACATAAAATCATTCTTGACAGCAACATGTGGCACAGCAATTAAAAGGGACGCATTGTTGCGTTGCTATGACAACAATGATTACGCGAACACGCCACGACGTTACGTTGTAGGTACGTTAACTACGCTGTTACTTACAGTTTATGCAAAGAACACGTAGTAAGCAAAATGTAATCCGTCGAAAGGGCTGAAAATATTAGTGTACATAATCTGTTGTATGGTGTAGAGACGGTTTTAGGACCCAATCTTTAAAAGGAGAGTTATTAGTTGAGTCCTAACAGAGCTTTATTTCTACAAGAAGTGAAGATTGTCTGATCATGCCTGAAGGCATGTCCTCTAATATCAAAGATCTTAATTTATTACGGAGTAGACATTTATAAAAAAGAAAATAGTTAACGATATACCAAATTATATTTGAATTGCTGTGTTTAGTGGATTGTACAGTTGCCTGTAATGTGTGGACTGTAACTGATAACACTCGATTTTAGTAAAAGGATTGTTACACTGATCCCCTCAATACGTAAATCGGTATTATATTTTTATAAGGCATTATTAAAACGTGCCGATCCCAGTGGCCGCGTGGTCTAAGGCGTAGGTCTGCGGCAGAGAGCTTACTGGGATCGTGGGCTCGAATCCCACGGGGGCATGGATGTTTGTCTTGTACAGTGTTTGTGTGTTGTCAGGTAGAGGTCTCTGCGATGGGCCGATCCCTTGTCCAGAGGGGTCCTACCGAATGTGGTGTGTGCTTGAGTGTGATCAAGCGAAAAATTAAAAACCATCCACACCCACTGTGAACAAGTAGGTAGTAGAGCGAAGGACTACAAAACCAAAAATTATTAGAACGTAATTATTTTAATTAATAACTGTAACATAACTCTCATTATATTAAACATAAATATGTCAGTAAATGAAGAGTACAATCACCTGTTAAACGTTACATTAGGGGAACCGAACGCGACCGTAGAACAGTAGCAGAATTTTTTCCCCTCACAGCAGGAGGGTAATAAACTTCCAAGTATGTTGGCAGATTTGCTAATTTAGAATACTTTCTGAGTGTTTCAGGACGTTGATAGAAGTAGTAGGCATAACAGGGATTCCTATAATGTAATTTCTATCGTACTGCAGGCTAAGTGCCACTCGAGGCACGTCATTCTGGGTCTCTGCAACTGTTTACACTCGCATAAATGTATGAGTTACTAACTACCGTCTTTAAAACGTCGGCTGAATGCTTCTGCAGCAGCAAACTCTGCTGAATAATTTGCAACGTTTCGTGACGTATTAATCACGCTTTCCATTTCTTACAAACTGGGACTACTGTATTTCCACAATTTTAATTTATCGTTGAAGGATACTCTCGATACAATCGTGACTTAATGGATGCGAGAAGGATCATGTGTGATTTAAGACAAGTGTGGACAGAATATTTTATACAGCCGTCATGTGTGTTGGTATTCTGATAATACTCTCAACTTCACATGCATTCAAGGTAACACATTGAGGCTCAACTGTAACAACATTTGGCCATATTTATAGTTTGTGTGTATGTTCGTCGGTGTCTCCATAGGACACTTTCGAAAAATGAACTTGGGTAGCTCAGTCGATATAGTGTCTAGCTACGGACTGGACAATGGAGGAGTCGGTTTCGATTCCTGGCAGGGTCCGGACCGTCAGTGGGGCCCACCCAGCCTCTGTTCGATAGGTATCGCGGGCTGTCATCAGAATTAAAACGACCGGACGGTGGAGCTGACAACTTGCCTCTATTTGATGTCGAATTTAAGAATTCGTGAAGTTACATCTGCACTCCCCATACGTACACGGAGAACTTCATTCTTACCGTACATTTTGTGAAGGTAAGACTAAATTTCACGACTAAATTAATGTGAAGAGCGTGTGAAATATCTAATAATTTCTGAACCTACATGAAGAAACAAAGGGGTGTGGTAGTAAAACACGTGTTTTCTGGATGTTTTTACTGGATAAGAGGTGAGTGGCCAGCGACGCCTTTGACTGCTTTATCCCCGGTATCTGTTACGAGAATAGGCGAGTCCATTACCCATGGATGTAAGAAAAAACATCTTCTCCGCCTGTCCCTCGAATGATCTGAAATTTAATTAGGCTTACTTATGTACAGACTTCTTTAAACCGATGTTAATCACGTGTGGATAGAGACAGGTTATGCCTTTGTTAATGAAGCAGTTTGCTCCGTCCTGCTTTTACTTCCCCCTAGTATATCCATATATGCTCTTTGGCAACTTTTCCTCAGATACGCTTAATATATACCTATGTGGTTTCCTTAAGGTGGGAAACGAAGTTTCATACAAAACGAGAGGTAAAATCGTAGTTTCGAATGTGTTAATCTTTATGTTTTTGGTATGGGACGGGAAGGCAAACTTTTCTCTACTGAATTATAACAATCACTTAACGTTGTTAATTTCTTCGTGAATATAGTAGGTTTGGTATATTACTACCCTTTTCAAACGTTTGAGTTTTGCCACAGTTTTAAATGAGTATTAGCTTCATTAGGATGTTGTCCCGAATTTCTGGGGGTGAGATGCTTATCTTAGTAATACTTGCAAACAGTCTGTATTACATTTAAGTACAGTTATGTTAGAAACACTACAGCGTCAATTTCTGTGAACAAAAAAATTAAAGTAATGACAGTATTGTCTTAAAAGTCAGATAATATTTATTATTGCAAGCAAGCGAAAAAGGCGTCACATATTTACAGTTGAATTTCTACCACTGTTGCAAGCAACGTTCGCGTTCCTGGGAACGAAGATACAGTTTCTTGCGAGACTTTAGGAAGGAAAGCGAGTAGTATGCGAACTCTCCCACAGAAAGACTTGTAAATTCTTAACATTGTTGGTTTAGATGTAGTTAAATCAAGATAACATAATTAATTATAATCGAGAGGGAAGTGTGAAACACTGTATCGCATAAGGGATCCCCATTATGCAGATCGCTGGCCAGAATGGCGCTTCCGAAATGCTGGTGATGGAGACAGCTTCTTGGAGTCATTAATCAAGAATTATTGTGCTGTGGATGGGAGCAATGAAGTGAGTCTTAAAATGAGCTGAAGTAAAGAGGATGATAATATATAAAGTTTTATCAACCTAATTAAAAGGCCTAAAAATATACTTGGCATGTTTTGTGAGCTCTCAAAAGCGTGGTTCTTGAAATTAACTAAAATGAGCCAGAATAAAGACCTGTAGACAAAACGTTCTGTAGACAAGGCATACCGAGTTTTGTCCTTGTCGATTCCGTTGGCCTATCTACGTTGTTGCTGCTGCGAGTAGACGTACCTGACTAATGTCTGGGAGCTTTTTGTTATACTTTCTGAAAGTCCTCCCAGTGCAGATTTGATGCAAGTAACAGTATGTTTCATGAGTTGTTATTTTATTCGTATTTATAAAAATTATAAAGATATGTGCTTTACCTTTTTATTTCCCGTTAGTTGAATAAAGCTTAAAAAGTGAATTGTGATAGACAAGTTACGTCTATTCCACCGTCTTTGTTCCACATATTATAATTTCAAAATTGCTGAAAAGATTTTAATGAAATTTTACATTGCTGTTGGCTAATAAAACTTATAGGGCAAATATATATATTATATATGTTAAGTATATATAAGTATATATATTTCCTTTCGATAATTACATTTACGTAACCGTATTAATGACAAACATTTGTGGAGTATTAAACTGACTTGAATGAATTGCAGATTTTATGAGACAATATGTGGGGGATCGACTGTATGTGTGTATTTAGCAGAGTGTAGTTACTGTCAGTGTGTGATCAGATGGCATTAGTCATAACGCGGCTTCGACGTGTTCATACGTTCATCTGCAAGAGACCTGAATTTGAAATGAACATTTTCCATTAGTTGAACGTATTTTAAAAGTAAAGTGAGAGAGTTAAGATGAAGTGTTTTGAATGAGAAAACACAATTTTACTGCAGATTAATGTCATTGTGCTTTATTTCAACCGAAATGACTAGAACACGCAGCTCAGGCCACTGAGTGATACGTCTGATGTTCTGGTCACAAGCCGCCCTAAATGGCCGCTTCAAGTCGAAGTAGTGGCTTTTTTTTTTAACAGGGTTTTTTTTCTGGGGAACACAAACAACAGGTAACAGTTCCATTCATGTATTTAGTAACGTCAGGTGTAAGACGTATTAGCACTTTGTCATACCTTGGTACAGGACCGACTATCTCTTTAGAAGTAAGTTTAGAGGAAGCTGTCCATTTATTCTTAAGATAATTCACTTCTCGTGTGTTGGCAGCTCACTTTAGTCACTTAAGTTCATACTTCACCCAGCGTCTCATTATGTTTGCCAAGTAAAAGTGCTTTGTGTTACGCTACTCAGCACTTCTGTTTTTATTGGTCTTCTTAAACAATTACCTTTTATTACTTTTCACTTGAAACGTTTTCTTTGGGCTGAGTTTATCTCTTACGTAAGAGAATCGTCAGCCCCTGTAATGTGGGAAAAATTATACCCTATCTGCGTTTATTTACTAGAATATAAATTTCGAATGTCCACATTTGTCTATTTGAAACTTAAAGAGAGTGTTATTTTGTAAGCACATATTTTACATCAGAGTTCGGTATTATCGGATGAAGTCTTTAGGTAGATTGATATTGTTGCTTTTAGCAACCATGTCCACATTTGTCTATTTGAAACTTAAAGAGATTGTTATTTTGTAAGCACATATTTTACATCAGATTTCGGTATTATCGGATGAAGTCTTTAGGTAGATTGATATTGTTGCTTTAGCAACCAGTTACTTACTGTAAAATTTCTATATTGTTTTAGATGCCGGGAGGATACTGTTATATTTTACCGTCTGTTCAAACTACAACGACATGATGTCACCTGTAAAACAGATTTTACCCTTACGTTACCACATCTACTTTATCAACAGTAACCTTGCTTCTTTGAGTTACTTTGCTGTTCCGAGTCCAAGAAATTCTTAGCCTTTCTATTTTGCTGCATGTGGCTGTACCAAACATTTCACCATTTTTATCTTAATAATGATGTGAGTTTGTAGACTTTTAAAGATCCTGTGATTTTTCGTAGTGGGTTTTTCTAATTATGTGGCTGTTATTTAATTTTGCATCAACAGCTTTAAAACGGTTAACTTCTCTACCTTGACCCAAGCATTTTTATTTTTCAAATTCTTTAAATAAATTACACTTGGGACGACTTCACAAGGTCTGCTACGTATTGCTTCGTTCCGTCCTCTTACGGCTTTTGCTAAGTAATATCCTTCTTACGAGATTATAGAAATGTGTCATCTCATGAGGTAATGTATGAAAAGCCGTAGCTGACAGAGATATGTTACTGCAGTGCACATAATTACGGCATGGCCTTTAAAACATTAGTTAGTCTCTGGTTTCTGGCATGGTTGGAGATCAGCCTTATATCCGTACACGTTTGTTTTTGGTTCACCGCCCGATATTATATTACCATAGTTACTGTTATTTGCACTGAGTCATCCCGTTATGTCAGTTTATAAATAAGAATAAAATAAAACACCGAGACAACACAGTTGTATATTGCATAAAAAGGATAGTACATGTGCAACATGTTTCGGTTCACATCTGAACCATCATCAGGCACGACATACAAGATAATAAATATCTTGTATGTCGTGCCTTATTGTCGTTCAGATGTGAACCGAAACATGATGCATGTGTACTATAGTTTTTTATGCAATACACAATTGTGTTGTGTTGGACGGTGTTTTATTTTGCTGCTATTTATTTAAAAAGTTAATAATAGTTTAGTATAACGTGTTTCTGTGACGTGCTCACTTTATGTGTGTAAATAGAGGGTACTAAATAGGGCAAGTCATTCATTTTGATGTGTTTGATGGAAGTTGCGCCAGTAAACTTAGCTTCGCTTCTTTCTCTTCATAAAGGGTGTTTTAGTATGCCTGTCATGTTTATTTTACACATCTGCTTATCATTAACGAGATCTTTCTAAAAATGTTAAATGACCTGTCATAACAAGTACCTGACTTTTCGCCTACAGTTTTCATATGTTGCACCACACTCTGTTAATTATAATCAATGCAGTGTTTACTATTTGCCCCCTAGTTGATTCAAGCAGAAAAATACAAGCATTTTGCGTAATTACCATAATGACAAGTTTCGTAAATGTAACTTCAGCTTGCAACTATCGCGAATTGATAGTAATGTAGGCCTATGAGATATTTTTCTGTGATTAAATTATGTATAATGTATCATAAAGCTCTTCCGAAGGAACTTTATGATCTGTACTCCTCGTCAAATATTATTTGGGTGATGAAGTCAAGAAGAATGGGATTGGCGAGACATGAAGCATGTATGGGGAGAGGAGACTTTCATACAAGGTTTTGGTGGGGAAACCTGAGGGAAAGAGACCACTTGGAATACTTAGTCATAGGTGTTAAAATAATATTAAAATGGATCTTCAAGCAGTAGGATGGGGGCATGAACTGGATTGATGTGGTTTAGGTTGGGGACAGGTGGTGGCCTCTTGTGAAAGCGGTAATGATTTCCTGGTTCTATGAAATGCGGGAAATTTCTTGGCAAGCTCAGACTCTGTGAGCTTCTAAAGAAGAACTTTGCTGTATAAAGGTAGTTAAAATACACAGAACGTTTAATCTGTCTGTTGTTTATATGATTGTGAAAGTTTTTCTGTCGCATTGAAGAAGCATATCGGCGGAGAGTGTTCTAGAATGTAATGCCGAGAAAGATATTCGTGTGTAGGAGGGAGGAAGCAGCAGAAAGCTGAAGGTAATTAACTGATGTGAAGCATAATGTTCTGTTCTCCTTACCAAATATTATTAGGGCGATCAAATCGACAAAGAGTGCATTAGGGGATATGAGACACGCATGGAGGGGAAGTACGTACTAGGTTCTTCTGGGGAAATATGACGGATAGACGTCACATGGAAAACCTAGGCGTCGATAGGAGGATGACATTAAAATAGATCTTAAATAAATAAGATAGGAAGTCGTGGAATGGATTCCACTGTCTCAGGACAGAGACAAATTGTTGGCAGTTTCTGACACTGTAGAGAACACTCGCTTTCCATAAAATGCGGGGATTTTCTTGATTTGCCTACGAAGTATTAGCTACACAAGAAGGAGTCTGCTCCCCGTAGTTTGTTAACTACCAGCTTAGTTCATTTGTTTGGTTTGGTTCTTTGGTTAATTAGCTACGGTTGTTTCCCTTTAGAAACGTTTGAAGAACGCAACAATAATTTTGTACTTTGGTACGCTGTTTAGCAGATTCATGTGGCGTACTGTTGCATGTTTAAAGGAGCGAGTTGCTAGCAAAGTAGCTATGATGCTCCTTAAATCTCGTGGCATTGTAGATAATTAGCATAAATTCTTGTCAGCAAATTGTAATAGTCACAATGACTGATTACCTAAATACTTAGAAATATGACTAGTCTTGCGATGTTATTTTATTTCTGTCGACAGTGCCCATAAATATGTTTACGTTTATTATCATCATCAGCATCATCATCGTCGTCGTCGTCGTCGGCATCATCATCATCATCATCATCATCATCATCATCATCATCATCATCATCATGCCAGTCGGTGAACGTAGCGTAAAGCTTATGTCGGAGCCACATCACAGAATTTAGGGTTTCACGATTCAAAATTTTAATATTTCCGTAGCACACATTATAATTATATCCCGTTCAGTAACCATTGTCATAGTAGAATTAAAACAGCTAAAGTATTCTTTTTTATTCAAACAGTTACGTTATTATACACACTAGTATGAAATACTTTCCTAAAATTTCTTGAGGTGCCTCATAAAATATTATTCTGGTGAGGAATTCGACAAATCTTTTACTTGATATTGGCCATATTTGTTCTCATCGTGCTCATGTGTGTTGTTGTGCTGTGTGTTATTTCGTCCTGAAGAAAGAAGGAAGCTGGGCTGTAGACTGGATTTATGTGGCTCAAGATGAGGAAGGATGTTCGGCTATTGTGAACAAATAACGAATATCGAGTCGCATAAAAAGCCGATATTTTATTGAACAGGTGAACGACTGTGCATTTTTTTAGGACTCCTGTCCATGGACAACTGAAGATACATGAAATTAATCCGTTTTTTTGTAGCAAGATACGGTTTATGTTTATGAATTAGCTATGTGTTCCCTAGGATTGTGACCTATGGTAATTTACTACAGCTTTCTGGAAGCCGTCAGTGTAATTATTGAAAAAGCAAGAGGGCGAACGTGATAATTGCTTGTTTCTTGCCTTAGTTTAGAACCCGGTACTTCAAAAATATAGAAGAGGAATATTCTAATATCACCAGTAACACTTCGGGCACTGTGGTATTACTAACTGAAATTTACTGATGGTGTTTCCTAGATTTTTGAAGTAGATACTTGGATATGCTTTCATGGCAACATTCGATGACACACCAGCTGGTGGTTTATTACTCGTGCTTCTTCAACTGGGAGCTCACAAAACGAGTATTGAAAGGTGAGAACAATGAAGGGGCAGAATTGCATTACACCACTTATCATCCTGTGTTGTATGACTTTTGTTGTGCAATATTGAGTGAGTAAATGCGCTGAGCTATCTGTTGCGCGACGCAGCGATTAGCAGGCGGGTACCTGTCTAATTAGCTGAGTTTAGTGAAAAGTGGTTCAAACTCAAATCATACTTTCTCTGGTAAATGCAAATTGCGGACTACGGAGTCAGGCTTTTGCTTTATTCTTCATTCCCACATCTTTTGATTTTCTCTTTATTTCCATTCTTCTTTCTTTTTCTCTTTTCCCCTTTCCCTTTCCTCCTCTCTTTGTCTCCTGTTATCATTTGTTGCTATTGCTCTCAGATACTCTTTCCATTACTGTCTTCTTTTATGTTAATTTGCACACGTCAGTATTTCATCATGTATAAATATGCATTTAAAGAACAGGAGAATACAAAGGCGGTATGTTGTGCGTGTTAATTCATGTATTGTGTTGCATTTGCGGAACGGGATGACACAACATTTGGGTGTGTGGGTGCTGCGCTGGCATGGCTATCCCACAGGTAAGACAGACGTTTTTAATGTGAGAAACATTGTGTTCACGGTACACATCAATCGGTTCCCATTAATAAAAGTAGTTCCGCCGCATGCACGGGGCGTCTGATGGTTTTTTATGCAAAGGAAGTATGGAGGAACGCTGTACAGATGTAGAATTACTCGCATGTTCTGAAAATCTGGCCATAATACCGGCTATTCTGACTCTTATTTCTATGTTTTTCAGATTATATAAAAAATATAGGAATATTTAACTGCAGTAAGTTGCAGCCTTGTTTATTCTGAAATTTTCCGTCAATAATTCGGAAACTATTCGAATATGAACGACTGAAAGTTAAAGGTAAAATTTTCCCTTTTCGTGGCGTAAGGCAATGCGGGGAACGACTATCTGCTGCACTCATTGTTAACCTTGGCACTAGGTGGAGGTGCGTGGCCTGCCTCAAGCTTCTGCCGCTTTACCACCAGGAAATGCCCCTGATAACCCGTTTAATAGGAGGCTGGGTGGGCCTAAGGGCCAGTCTGGACACTTGGTGAAGAGAAAAATCTCTCTACCCAGTCGGGAATCAAAAATTCATTTACGGATCTTCCATTCTGCCTCTGTCCAACTGTGCAGTTACAGAGCTGTGACAGTATTAATTGCAGACATTGCGTTACATTGGTATAAAAGATGGTAGAACGATTACATCGCAGAGTTCGAACTGATGTGAATAGAAACTTCCTTGCCGAAATTTAGTTTACTACCTCTATGTAACCATGACTTTCAGTTACTACTAGGTTCTTTGCACGTCATATTTTAAGAGTCGCCGTATTTGAAGTGTACCAGTAATGGAATGACAGCCAGCCGGCTATTTTGACCATCAGAACAAATATTAAGCTTTTAATAAAACGAAATAATAAGATAAATATCTTGCTTTGGTTAACATTGTGAATTTAAATTTCAGATAACTTAGAAAAGGTACTGTGCATTTTAGCATCCTGTAACGTTATCGTAATGTTACTGTACATTTCAGTCGAGCAAAACAGTACTTCCTGACTATTGCTCACCTTGTATTGGTCACTACTTATGTCAGTAACATCTTACCACCTTCCGCGATTTCAGGCTTCCGCCGCGATGTTGATGAGATCTGCGTTCTTCTGGGGTATTACGTGGCATCGAATGGTAATCCTTTACCGACGTGTCGGGACAACATATCGGCCGCACTTCAAGGCTGAAGTCCATGAAGTTCAAGACTTCTTAACCGTTGAAGGTGGGACCGATACGTTGTCCCGAAACGTCAGTAAAGGATTACCATTCGACGCTGAGTAATACCTCAGAAGAACGCAGATCTCATCGTACCACTTTCATGTAAATATCTTTCGTATTGGCACGAACTGCTATGGATGAAATACTTTCGGGTTACGGGTAGAATTAAGATTGAAGTTGAAATGAACAACAGTAGTCAGTTGAAGTGCTAAACGGTAAAAAATGTTGAGATTAAAATTTAATTTCAAGAAAATTTTGTACTTTTGTAGGACATGATAATTTAGCAGTAATGGAGTTGTATCAATTTACATTTAAATGTATTACTGATTTAACCTTAATATCAATAGCAACTGCAACCCTTAGGTTGAATATTACTACAATAGTTTTTGAAGTAAACAAAAGTTACGTATCTTGAACATGATACGGTAGTCCCTGAACGTGTAGTGAACACGAACAAGAGAAAAGTTTTAGGAAATATCGTTGTGTACGTTTGCAATATATAATGATTGCACTTTAAAGAGTAAATTTTACATACCTGCAAAAATTATTCTTGAGCCTTAACCAAAAATTGTATTAGGGTGTGATGAGGATAGTATCGTAAACTGAGAGAGCAGTACTAGTGGGAAAATGGAGAAAATTTCATAGTCGGAAATTAAGTAATGTGTACTCTTTGCTAAATATTATTGGAACGGTGAAGCCAAAGAGGATGAAGCTGGCTGCGCATTCAGCACAAAGCGAGGAAATAATATATGTGTACAGAATTATTGTGGGAGCTAAACAATTGGAAACCTTCCGTGTGGATGAAAAGAACCTGTGGAAACGAAAGTTAAATATATAGTCTGTGAAGCTGTGAAACGCAGTCACTGATTCCGGATATAGTCCAGTGTATGGGATCAAGTCTGTAAGTCCTCTGTCCTGTGAAGGCTGACTTTGTTCTGCATACTACGTCCAAATTCAGTTTGTACCGCACAGAGGACATAGTTTGTTTCCGTTTCAAAGACCAAGCTGTTACTGCTGTGTAAGAAAAAGTGTTGTTTCTTGTGAGCATAACAACAAACACATAAATGCACTGTGGGGCACAATGCGGATTTCCTTAACCCGTTAAAGACGAAGCGTATCTGTTTTATGAGGACTCAGTGCGTACCGCGCTGTAAACACTCTCCACTTCGGTTATAAAAACCAGTCTCTTAATGTTTTATAAGGCAAAAGTTGCTGTTTGTTCTGAGATCCGTACAAAACACATAAACGCAATGTGGGCACCACGTAGGAATTTTTTAATGTTAAACCTAGTCGTATGTAAAGTTACCGCTAGGCNTTAATGTTAAACCTGGTGGTATGTAAAGTTACCGCTAGGCTTTAAAAGGTTAAAGACGAAGATTATCTGTTTTATATAAGGACTCAGTGCGTACCGCGCTGAAAACACTCTCCACTTCGGTTATAAAAACCAGTCTCTTAATGTTTTATAAGGCAAAAGTTGCTGTTTGTTCTGAGATCCGTACAAAACACATAAACGCAATGTGGGCACCACGTAGGAATTTTTTAATGTTAAACCTAGTCGTATGTAAAGTTACCGCTAGGCTTTAAAAGGTTATTATTACAGCGTGTGGTACGTATACTTGCCACTGGATGTTAAATGGTAAGTATGCTACACTTGCATACACGTGCAACTCACCGAGGGAAATTTACACTGTTACACTATACTTGTTTCTTGTATGTTTGCCATTACCCCACATTCCTCAACGCCTCTAATATTGAGGACAGTTGAGAAATGCATCACGATTTGCTAAATGTCAAGGTACGTAGCCAGCACATCGTACCTGCTGTAGTAATTGCTATAATTTTATGGGTTCAGTTTGCGAACTTCGCTGGAACTTCTTCTTCTCGAGACCGATCTGTTGACTCATAAATCAATGGATGGTGCACTAATAGACGCGCACGTGTTGCAAGTAATTCCGACCTTTTTACACTTTTATTACTTGTAAGTGATTTATGTACAGCACTGGAGAGAGCTGCATCGCGCCTCTTGTCACGGCTGTTCAGATATTCCCAAATATAGAGTTCTTGTGTAAATATGCTGCTTGAAGTGGCCTTGCAACGCACAAACGTGGAAATAATTGCTTTTTATACCGGTATACTTACTGTGTATCGGAGTCGGGGTTACCTTTAGCGGATAGTATACCGTATGTCAACCAAAATATTCGTGACTTTTTGTTTTTAGTTAAAAATGAAGTAATATTATGGGCATAGTAACAAAATTTATTACTGTTAATTTTCTTCTTATTGGTCTGCAAGGAATAGGTCATTTGATGCCACTAAACATTGCATGTACATTAAAATATTAATATATTAACATTATGCTCGTCTGGGCTGTAGCGTTGTGTAGTTTGATATAGGTGCTGACGTTTCGGATGTCTTTCCTGTTTGCATCTTGAGGGTAGAAACTGCAGCGGGTCAGGTGTCATAAGACCCTAATGTCTTTATTTATGTTCGTAAGGACCTCAGATTTTTAGCAGATGTATCTAATTACTTGACCTTAATCAGAAGTATTACTGTGTTTAGTGGAGGTGAATGTCAAAGTACTGGTATGTTGATTAAATCCCATAGGTCTTACACTAAGAAGAAATTTTAGGTTTGAGATTTTTTTGCTGGTGCTGGTTAAGGATTGCAGTTTTGTGTATTACGGCATGCTATTTCCTGTTATGTTTTTACCAGCGTTTCGGAGGAACCTGCTTTCGTCATCGTCAGTTCAGAAGTGTTCCAACTTCTGTCCGAAGATGGGACAGTTGGTTCCTACGTAGGATGTTTGCATCCCGAAGTTAGATGCAGCCGGTGCTTTCGAAACATCAGTAACAACTTGTTAGGCTATTTATTGTCGCAGCCATCAGATGTGTGTTTATAATGAGCGGTAGGGCGCTCAGAGTCGTGGAGCCTTTCTGACTAGTGCATGTCGGTACTGGAGTCAATGCGTCTAAGGTTACAAAGACATACAATTCTTGTTGTTGAACTTCCTTTTACAGAACAGCGAACTGTACACTAAAATTTCAAGATTACTAGCTTGACGAATCTGACACTCTCTTTCGGCGCTTGGGGTTCCATATTACGCGGATGTTTCCAAGGACGGTGGACTTCCCTAATCGTAGGTTATGAAGTCTTTGCTCTGAGGCCATTTACCCATTGAAGTGCAAGGGATATTATTGCTTGTGGCACGGACGTACGGCCTTGTTTAATTTCATGACCCGGATACAATTGTGCGAGAACAAAAAGTTTAGAAGTGTGTGGTGAGTAACCTAAAGAGGGTTCTTTGGCGATCGGCAACCCAGGCGGAAGATTCAAACACTGCCCTGTCAAGTCAGACTGATGTGTAAGTCTACGTCACAGCTGCTGTGTTTAGACATATCACTGTGGGAAAATAATCTGGTGCTGTTATTTGATCACTGAATTGAAGTGTACATTACCTAACAGAACTGCTAATACCTCATTTTGCTGCCGAAAATTGAGAGATAAGTTTCCAGTAATAGTGTTTGTTGAAGAAAAGGAATTATGAAAAATCACATTACGCTGTCTCCCGTATTTCCGTTTTACTGTTTTTGCTTGTTTCCAACATGAAATTCAGGTTTGACACTCTATAATTTTATGGGATTTAAATTTGCCATTATTTGCAAATTCTTTCTATGTATGTCATAAGGAATATATAATACCGTATATAAGGAATTTTTTGAATACAATGAATTTCAGACAGACACATAGTGAGTTTGAAGCCAGAATATAAACATCCGAATGTATGCGGAAGCTTTCTTTCAGCTTATCTGATTTGTAAAGTATAGAAGTTGGCCGTGGATGTTTTCTCCATCGCCTTATCTCGGTTGATCTTATTCCATTCATATGATTCACTGCCTCGTACTGGTGCTAAATAAACTTGTCAACATTACTACTAAATTGAACAGATGCGTTTCGAAGTCCGTAATTTGTTACTTTTGTTAACTGAAGAGTCACCAAGAGAACCTACAATCTGTCGTAATTGTGATATATGAAGTGGCCAAATGATCAAATTGAACTTTCTGAAACGAACAAAGAACTGCACTGTTAGACACTGACAAAGTAGGCACTGCGCTGACAGAAGCTTTTAGGTTAATAATGGATTGCTAATCGACCTGTTAGAAGGATCTTACCTTCTGAAAGAAATAAAGTCTCTATAAAAACCGTGTCCACATCATTAAGCTCAATCAGCTTATGTCAATTACATGCCATGTGTAAGCAAAATGAGGTGCTGTAGCATACACTTTTTTCACGACGTGTAAACTGGCCCAAGGTTAGGTTACATTTCTGCACGTAGTAATCTGTGACATCATTTTTATATCTTTACAGAGCGATATTTTGCCTCGGAGAGAAAAGGAGTCCAGATGCACAGTATAGATGACGTAATTTTCCTTTGTGGTGTTAAACAGTGAAAGGTCGGTGAATGTGTAGTGAGAAGAGTAATGGAACTTGCACTGAGAAACAGTGCCTTAAGTCTTATTTCCGGCATCATTTGGTCAAGGAGAAGACATTGGTTTATATCTTAATTCATTAGGCATTTGTTGAACCTGAACTTAAATTACACTTGCACCTGAGAGCAAAGTGAGTGTAAACACTAGACCAAAATTAATTGTGGGTTATTTCATAAGTTTTGGATGGCCGTATTCGAAATATCTGTTGCAGCAAAACACAATTTCGCGAGGAAAATCAGTCACTCTTGTGGAGTGTCTGAAGTACTGAACCTTTCGTATAATATTTAAATTTAATATTCATGGTAAATTCTAGTTCCTGAAAATATAAATGAAAGTGGGGAAAATTTTCAAGTTTCGACGTAAAACCCGCGCACCAAACCGGATTTTCAATTACATGCAGATTCAGCAGTTTCACATAATGTAATGCATACTAAACGTTAAGTCGTAATGCATATACGTGTACACTGGGACTGTAAAGAATTACTTCCATTTAGAAGAGTGAGTATGAAATACAGTTACCCAACACAGTATTATTAGGTTTAAAGTACGTATATTTGAGCGTGTTCATAATTCTTCACGGCTTCTAATAAAATCACTGCCTGTACGACGAATTAAACAGATCGAGAACAGCTGAACGAGACGCGTACGTCGTGAATCCCTAACAAACCTGCTTGACTGTGAAAAGTGTTGCAAGATCTAAGTCTTTCGTTACATAGCCAGCATTAGATATATTCTGTTATGACATCAGAGGAAAGAGGTGGAATTTAAAGTCAGAATTATTTCGACAAAGGATGTGTCAAAAATTCCATGCGGTTAAGTAAGGGAACAGTAAGTGACTAATTCAAGGTGACTGACGTGAAATAGAACAAGGCGACTTATTCTTTAGAAGGCCTGTGACAATGGAACTCGCAGCTTAAGCATTCGTCCGACTTGTGTTTGCACGATCTTATGTTGCATGTTTTGTCTGACAAATGTTCCTCTCGTTCGTTGAGTGTGACTACGAAGAGCCCACTGTTTCAGTGCCCGTCTCTGAGCTGCTGTTAACGCTCGCCCTTATAACAGCTGTCCTCAAGGTCATGGTCGAGGTCAGATGAGATCCGCTAACACAAACGATTCATCGGTTTTTGTGGAGGAACTCCAAGGTGTATGATGATACCGACATGTTAAAGTTAGGTGTGCGTTAAAAGGTCTGCACAATTTGTGTAAAGTATCTGAATTCTGAGATTGAGTTTCTCACAGCGATGATGATTAATTTTTTTACATGGTGTCTTGTAGTTGGTTATGTTATTGCTGGCGTTTCGGAAGAACTTGCTAACTCCAGCAGTCTTCCTTGAATATAAGGAGAGGAAGCTCTTTTGAATCGCCAGTAATTATATTGCAGTCTACATGGTGTCGTTCCACATAAGACTTCGAACACATACCCGCAAATATTTACATAGTGCTGTAAGTTTTATTTCAAGCAGGGCTTTTAGGATTTAAAATTGGAGAGTTTGTGGGACGGTATTTTTAAAAACAGATTTAAATTTATTAAAGAGCCCTTCCTTTCTGCTAATAAGGAACCATTTATAAAAACTACATTTTGCGAGGCCAAGAAGTTTCATGGAGGGCCATCAGAGTGTATTTCGGTGCTGAGAGAGTGCACGTCTGGTGGATACTACAGGCTTGAGTAAACTAAGAAGTAAAAACAATCAGTCGCAACTACATCTGATGGTATCTTGCTGTATAACATTGAAATGTAGTTGTGAGTGCCTTTACTTCTTAGTTTACTGCGTGCATATCACAACGGGGTGCTCCACGTAAAGATGTTGCCTATTTCAATATAAGGGCTTGGAGACATTTTAGAAATGATGTATGTCCTCTGATGTTGATGGCTAGCTTTAACCCTTTAAAGACGAAGCGTATCTGTTTTATATAAGGACTCAGCGCGTACCGCTCAGTAAACACTCTCCACTTCGGTTATAAAAACCAGTCTCTTAATGTTTTATAAAGCAAAAGTTGCTGTTTGTTCTGAGATCCGTACAAAACACATAAACGCAATGTGGGCACCACGTAGAATTTTTTAATGTTAAACCTGGTGGTACGTAAAGTTACCGCTAGGCTTTAAAAGGTTAAACGGCATGGGTTCATTACCGTGCTGACAAGAGCTCTCCACTATAATCTTTTTATGAGTCAAAGAATCCATACAAAATCTGAGGTCCTCTGGGAAATTTTATAACTTCCTAGTTATTTTACTTTATATGGTTTTTAACGTCCAGTTGGGGTATCGTCCCCTTTCGGCTGTCCGAAAATGCTTTACGACCTATTCACAACTGTCCCTTCTCTACCTGTAGGCGTCTCTTTCGCAACGTGAGGAACATCCATTGATCTGTTGAGAATCTTTGTATGCTGCTAATAAATGTGATTAAATGCGAATAAACCGACTAGAGTGAATTACGAAATATCAGTGCCACGAGAGCCGGCTCAGTGAGTGCTTATGGCAGTAAATTTTACACACACATGCTCTGTCGCTTATACTAAATTTATACTTAATAAAGCTTTGGGAAAATTTACCTTTTACACAGAACATTCTTTCCTTTGTTATCGGATTAAGCGTGAGCTAATTTTTCACTGCCCTACGTTCAGTCTTCTGCCATTCTGTGATTAAATACCCATAAAAGAAACGACGAAAGAAAGTGAGGAGGCATACATAAAGAACGAAAATGAGGTTAAACAGAATATAAAAGTTTTCGGAAAACTTTAGAAACATGGTGAAGGGCATGCTTTAGTCATGTTGCTCTTCAAATAACGTTCACTAAATGGATTTATTGCATGCAGTTGCATGTTATGATGGCCTTTTGAAAGACATCGCCAAAAATATCCGAAAACTCAGGCGATCTGTGATATTTTCATCCTATGCTATCAAAACCCGAAACGTGATAAAGTTCTTTTGTTATTTATAGTCGATGGAATAATGGTGTGAATGATACAGTTTGTTTTTCAGCCTGTATTAAACACTTCTCTTTTATTGTAGTTTTTCAACAATTAGTTATTTTTAAAGTATGTTGTATGAAGCATATTATAAATAGTTCCAATTTTTAAATGCCAGTGTTTACATATGAACTTACGAGCTAGACCAGGCTATAATTCCACCACATTCCACCAATTACCCAGAGTAAGGAAAGCTGAAACTAAGTAACAATTTATGTTAAGAAAACTTGTGTCTGCAGACATCATAAATTTCATGAAAGGGGAAATAAGATGCGTCTCAGCTTTTGGATGCTGTAAACGTCATGGCTAGCCTTCCTCTAATGAGGTCTGTTGTCTCACTCTGTGCTGTGAAAGAATTCGTTTTTTGGCGAATTGCAAACGCGACGCAGAGCTTTGCGATATATAGACAATCTGTTTACTTGTACCATTTATTATTAATATGATGACTGATTCGTTTGAGCCACAAAGTTAAAATGTCAGTGTCGTGATATGTAACGATGTATTTACATTCCGCCGTACGATGTGCCTCAGTTCCTCAGTAACCGCATCTTGTTCCAGGAGTCATACAAATCAAACACACACTCTGTGCGCAAAACGCAGAATTTTATGGTGTGCCTACACGGGTGGTATCTGTAATCACCACCGTCCTATTAAGGAGTACTTCTAACCTGTGATCATGCAGATTATTTTCAGTATAGCGTGAAGAATTTTCTTTTTTTGAACTGTAGCTTTATTGTCATTGCTGCTAGGAAAATTTACTTTTACAATAACTTTGTCCCTTTTTAACGCTTTAAGCAGGCTTCTTGTTTGTAAAATCCAAAATTTAAATGTTACTTAAATTTACCTAAGTGGTCCACAAGTTGAGGTGATTGTAGGGAGGAAATGCGTAGAATTTAGCGAGACGTTGTAAGGGGTCCTTAGTACTGAAAGGGTTAAGAAACACTGATTTTAAGGATAAATGCCAATTTGTGCAATATTTTTCACCTACATTAATCGGAGATGCCTTAGTGCTACCGGGAGATATGGCACAGGACACGGAGTCACGTTTTTAATTGCGCGCAGTGTATACCACTGAAACAGGCCCCTTTATAAAAGGCGGCGTGAAGTCTGGGGAACGCATTATAATAAGAATAGGACCTCAAATGTTAAAAAATGTCGATATTCTTCGTGACTGCTTTGATGCTGTAGGTGTTGCGCATGCGCAGTCCGTACACAATAAAAGAATAAGGTCACCGTGGGCGTTAAACTAACCTGAAACACAATGACGGAATATTGCTTTTGTTTTAACTAAATTAACTAACTGTATATGTATACCAGAATATATTGTTCGGGTCTTCATAACAAATGGCCAGGTCGTCTGCAGAGAGCATCCCAAATACGTCAATGGAGAGGAGTCAACATAGAAAAGGTGATCACGAAATTTCTCACCTTACATAAAATCCTGTTTTCTATTACCATGTTCACAGGGATCCGATACTGGACTCTGTTCTGAGCCAGTTTAATCCAGCCCCTACTCACACATTACACTCCTATTTGTTTACAGCTTGAAGTATTTTCCTGCCATCCATGTCGAAAGCCTCACGAATGGTTTCGTAATACATCTTTTTGAATGAATGAAAGCTCCAAAGCAGGTCGGGAGGGGGGGGGGGGGCTTTATGGTTGTGGTATCCGTCTGACAATCTAGGTGATTCTAGAATAGTGCATTGACGCAAAGCTGCGTGTAGTATTTTCGTTCTCTTTTAATTCATTATTTCCATTCATCTTCACATTCGATATTGTATGGGTGCAAAGTTGACACAACTTTTTTTTAACTTCGAATGTGAAACGAATGTTCAAAGATGAAACATCTGGATGTTCATTGTCTGGTGAAACTTCTCACTTTGCACAGTATACTTTTGTTTCAACTTCGGCTGTGTTTCGATAAAATAATCTTGTGATTCAGAATTTACAGCAGATGTCCAAACACAAAATATCAGGGCTGTTTTCTACGTTTCGGAAAAATGGCCGTTACTTATTATTCTGTACAACTCCTGCGCGAGGGAAGTTTGTCGGACAAATAACGGTCAAAAGTAGCTTAAAGACGCGATTTTATTATTTGTTTTCGTCTGCAACCACCAGGGAGGAACGGAACTTTGAAGCTTCTTATTCGAAGTACGTTATGCAATATTTTAAAGTGCATGGAATGTAAGTTGTGCCTTCATGGATGGGCCTGTCGTGATGAATTTTTCGATCAGACGAAAAAGCATCACGAGCGGGCGCTGTGTGGAGTCTTGCAACAAGTCGCCTGACTCTAGTAATTTATGACCCTTGTTGCAAATCACATCTAGTTCTCGTCAATGTCCATGAACTATTGAACTCTGAATATCGTGAAAGAGCATTAGGCATAGCAGATTCTAAAGCGCAACTTTCTGTGTGTATTAACACAACATTTCGGCTCATAAATACGTTGTTTTCAAAAAAATAATATATTTGAATTCCATCTTCCGTTAATTTCGTAATGCAACATGATATAGTAAAGTGTGAGTCGGCTATAGTTATCTATGTGCCTAGTTTTATTTACGTGTTATCAAGATACTGTCGTCGGACTGAAATGACAGATATGCAATTTCCGCAGCGCGAAACACTTAAGGCGCGTTGGCCTATCTGTATTAGCTATAGAAACACTGGCAACCTTGGTAATCAAGCGAACCATACTAACGTGTTTGACGAAATAAATCTTAAATTTGTTTACGTAGGTCTCATATTGAATGTCTTACTTTTGAATGTTTGTGACCATAATTTGAGTGTGCCGACAAATTGTCCCAATAAGCCCCAGTATCAGTTATCACCGAAATCTGTCCGTAGAAGTCGAGCTGTTCCATGCCGACAGAGAGATGGACAGCAATGACGACAGTCACTTTTAGCAGTTTCTTTGCGAACGAGCCTAAAACGACACATTGCTTACGAAAAAGTGGCCACGTTTTAAAAAAAAGGTTGGTGACGGGGGCGGTATATGTATAACACATGGAAGTTATTAAAGATGCGGAAGTGCTTACAACAATTTACACAGAAAGCCCGAACGAATAAGGCCACTGGCAAGACCTGGGCGTAGACTGGGGAATGATATTCATGTGAATGCTTAATTGAATTGGTTGTAATTATGTGAATTAAATTAAACTGGCTTGTGTTTAGATTTAACGGCTGGCTGTCTTGAAAGTTTAACGAAGAGACGGGATGTGCAGCTTCGCGACTGTTAGCTTCTGATAGGACCATATGTGTTGAATTAATTATCGTGTCTTCAGAATGTTTGGTTTTCTGTCTGAACGTTGGTTTGAGATTGCACTCACAATTCGCCCACGTAATGTAATTGTGTGGAATAATTAAAACAACAGAATTTTGTCGTAAGATACAGAAACTGATGATGAGAAGACCAATAACAGGAAATTAAATCACACAATACTCAACCCAACAATGCACGGTATGAACAATATACAACAGGAAATTAATCGTTGTTTCACAGTCGCAAAATAAAGAGGTGGGTAACCTTTGACACGTACCAGAACGTTTGCCGACAGCGGATAAATTTACACGAGAAGAGTCAGAGCGGGGATCCAGAGGTGAGAGGTGTCTTTCTCCCAAAGACCTTGAAACAAGGTCAATCGCTGCTGAAAGCACCAGTTCGTATCCCTCTCGCACCCTGCTGCGTAAGGGGCCTCGTCTGTTACCAGACATGCCACTGCCGCTCCACTTCAGCCTTGCCGTTTCCCATTGGTCAGCATTTACAAATCGTTATTCCTTCTTCCGGTGACACTAGGCCTCACTATGTCTGTCGCTCGTGCAGCGCAAATAAAATAGTCAGAAAGGCCCCTGCAAATGAAACGGGGAACCATTTATTTTGTACGTTTCCTGTTAGTCCTTCCAAAGTCCGACAGATATTTCATTAGGAGAGGCCCATCCAAGAATTAACAGTCTGCATGCCATACAATTTAGGATTCCGCATAACGCACTTTTGGCACAAATTTACAACTTTTCTTTGTTATATCTTAGTTGTATATGAATTCACTCTACAGAAAATGTAATTATTTTCATTTTAAATGTAATTGTTGTCATTTTGCCTCGTACCTTCCAGTCTACGTTTCCTAGTTTTTTCAGTTAGTATGACTATGATTCCTCCTCATTTTCTAAAGCCATCGTCACTAGCATTGGTATTACTGTAAGGACAGTGAGCACAGAGGGGTTGTATGGTTTAGGTTAGGAGGAGAAAGAAGTGCGGTTGGAGGACGGAAAGTTTACAAATGCCAATGACAATAGCATTTGGCGGTTTCATGAACACTAATGTAGACTTATCTTATTTCAACGTTTTGCAAAATATTACATTGTTAACGTGTAAAAAAGGCCCGCTTATTTGTACATCATGCTATCAAGGGAATAGGAATATTCTACTTTGAATTCGATCTGCAGATCTTAGCACTGCACAACTCTTTTGTGTCTGCCGGAAAAAGTTCTTCGCTCATTGTGAAAACTAACTTACAGTACTTAAATGCTTATGCAATTTTGTTCCTTGTGGGGCTCTGCGTAAATGAACTTACGGTAATATTTGGCGGAAGCAAGACAAATGAAGACGTCTTTATAAACGATCGGCAATTCCTTTGTCATCTGAAGTCAAAGAAGCATATAATCGCATTGATGTATGCGTTTCTGCACGTTTTGATTCCATTTGCCATTGTTGTTTCTGAAATATGCTACCGTTAAGGACTCATAAAATGTGGTTTTTAGGAATATTACCTATTTGAAGCTCTCCAGTATGTGAAGTTGAAGCGTTAGTAGATGCGTCTGCCAAGTTATGGTACTTATTTACAGATGCATTCTTGTCAGTGGGTGTAGTTATTACAGAACAAGCATGTCAGTTCGGTAGTACGCAGGCATGAAGCATTTCTACTAAATGATATACAGGCTCTCACCTGTTTGCCTCGCACTGCTTCTGGAAATGACCCTCACCTCTTGACTCCCAGTGTCTGTTCATGTGAAGGATGAGTGGAGAAAAATGATCAGTCTTAAATAGAAACCTTCTATTTTGCTTGTTCTGTGCGAAGGGAATTATTATGGGGGCGGAGCGAACTGTATAACGTACAAGTGGCGGAGGAAGACGCGGGAATTGGGACTGCAGTCTAAAATTGTCGGTCATTAAATATAGCGATCGGAATGTTAAAAAAACGCTGGCGTCTTTTTCATCTATGGACAATTTTCGGAGCTTGCGAATTAGATATTTATGGTATATGGCCTTGATATCGAATTTTAACGTGCAATACAATTTATTATTTTGTGTAGAATAATTCAAGGCAGTATAATTTGATGTAATGGCTTCAGACACTAAACATTCCTGACACCTGGCAGTTGAACTTACAGATCAGATACCATCTCTGAATTGCTACATCTCCTTCTTATATGATAAGGCATTTTAAACTGCCAGAATTTAAAACTGTAGTACCGTAATATATCATCAGTTCTTGTAGATTAAATCCGACACTTGAATTCGCTGATCGTATATAATCTGTTAGAACTGCCTTTAACTTTCTTTCGTATATAGTGAAATATTCAATCAGAAGGCGTCTCTTACTCCTAGATTTAAAACGATCGCGCATTAAAATATCATCAACTGTTTTAGACACAATCTT
Source organism: Coptotermes formosanus (assembly GCA_013340265.1). Classification (NCBI taxonomy): domain Eukaryota; kingdom Metazoa; phylum Arthropoda; class Insecta; order Blattodea; family Rhinotermitidae; genus Coptotermes; species Coptotermes formosanus. The sequence continues at coordinate 2,449,529 of BLKM01012995.1, read as the reverse complement.
CTTTAAACTCAGTTAGAAAAATATCGGCTGTAAGGGTAGTAACTTATTCTGCACGATACATAATGCCACTGTTGTAGCCCAGAAGAAATTCCGATGATGGATTTGGCACACTGCTCTTGTAACTGTATTCCACAGTATTTTTTTCGTGCTATGGTTAATGTGAGGAAATGTGCAGAGTGGTTTTGTGTGTAATTATATTTAAATTCAGAAGAATCTCGCATCTTATTAAGCCTTATTTTCTTATTCATATTATTATAAAACATAAACACAAACGACACTTGCATCGAGTTCTGTAAAGTATAGCATGTAATGTAATGTAATGTTGTTAGCTATTAATTAGGTATATGTGCTTGTATTTTATCGAAAATTCGGTTTCACAAAAGGACGACGTAATTAATCACGTGTAATTAAAAACGCGCCCATGTGTAGCACCAGGCGTAAAATGTAGCACACTGACATGATAAACGATGCCAAAGAAGTCCTCGGCCATATACATTTCCCTGGTGTTGATCGCAAGAAAGCCGTTCAAGGTGGAACAATGATCGTAAGTGTAACAATGAACGCTAACCGATCTTCCTTCAGTGCAAAGTCTTGGAATTAGGACTGCTTTTTATTTTCAGCCTCTAAACCTCCTACAGACGCCATAAACGCTCTTACATCTAACTACATATTCAGCAACGGAAATATATAAAAAAATCGAACATATCTTTGTTAATATCTTTGTGTTTACTGTCGCATTACTAGTGTTTATGGGAATGATTTTTCTTGCACTTCACTCATACAGTATAATTATTCGGCACCGATTCTTATTAAATGTAAGGCGCTTAGGGATGTAAGAAGCCCTGAAATGTAAAAGAGTGCTTTTTCGGGTCAAGAAACATCATTTTTGTGGGGACATGGCTCATGAGTTCTGAATGACCCAACCGTGCACCTAAGTGAAATTGCTGTGTAGAGGCTATCAGATTGAATGGATTAAGAAGTGAATTTATTCTATGAAAGTACTGATTTCTTCTCTGTTGTTTGCATTTTAGGCAAGTGACTTAAACCTAGTATTTTGCATGCTAAGGCTCTTATACCATGAAGCCCATCGCAATGTTTTGCACGGTTCTATGTAAACAAAGCTTCCTGTGGTTACTTATTTGCCACCCAGCGAGTGACACTGAGGGATTCGGGTATAGCAGACCGGGTGTACATCAATGTTGTACCTGCTAACAAGCGACGTGCAGTGGCGTGAAGCAACGATGGTATCAGCTTTCAAAACATTGTATATATTCAAGGTTACAATATTTGTTGGAGCAAAAAGAAAATATTTTGCAATAATTTATTTTATTTAAAATAACCCTCCATATATGCAAGAAGCGTTTCACGTGACACCTTCTTAGAAATAATTTGGCCTCAGGCTTACTTCTTAGTTGAGCCGAAAAGGAAAGGAATCCATGAAACGTAGACTAGAAGGTAAAATGCGAACAATAAATTACATTTCACCTTGTAGTGTATACAAAGTATAATGGTAAAGACAGTCTTCACAACTTGTAAATTGTATTAACAGTTTATTGTATATTAGGCAACATTTTTCGGTCCTGTAAGGACCATCATCAGGCCGGAGTACAAGAATGGATAGATAAAGCCTTGGAGATCTCTAAGGCGGTTGTTATGTACTAGTCTTGTGCTAATACCTGATATGAAGATACCAATTGTAGCGTATTTTTCGTGCGAATATGAATACGCTGAGACGAAGAGGACTTCTTTATTCACCAGCTGTAATAACGATTTAATGTGTGGCAAGACCAGTGACTAAAACCTTGGAATTTCTGCTTTGAAAAAATCCAGCAGGACGGAAATTTTGTGTATTACAAAGGGGATATTTTCGGGAAAAATTAGACATGTGGTAACTCTTTTTTATATTATTCATGCCCTGCACATTCTTACAATTAGTACATCAACCAACACATGCACTTAATAAAATGCGACTTAAGACAAGCATAAAACTCCTACATGTTTCGGCACCTGCGTGCCATCATCAGGGAGTTATTTAGAACGAAGGGCTACAAGCCCGACAAGCGTGTTGGGTATTCAGTAAATGAATTACCGTCAGCACAACTGTATAGTGTCTTTTTATTATTATAATACAGGCTACATATTTCGACTGCTTTTTACAGTCATCATCAGGCCTTACATATACAAAATGTAAAAGGTTACCTTTTACATTTTTTAATTAACGGTAATTCATGTACTGAATATTGATCCAAGTCACAACGGTATGCCTAACATAAAGTAAGCGTGTTGGACTTGTACCCATTTGTTCTACATTTGCACTACATTTACTCAGAACTAAGGACTTATACCTCAGTGCAAAAACTGCGCATACTGGGTTGTTTATGAACAGAATGTGAGGCTTCAGAGTTGTCATGCCATCTCGTATTTTGTACTCCGTGTTTGAACCGAGATGGATGCTGCGTAATATTACTCATCCCATATCACTATTGTGAAGGTACACTTTCATACGGCCTTTCACATGCAGGTGCACTGCCAAATATGTTATTATTTATAAAAATATTAAACGTGTGCCTCTTTAATATTTTTGATTATGGATCCTAACTTTCGCAGTTCTTACAGCGTTGCCAGTACATTAGTTGTTTTATAACTTTATGAATATTTGCTAGCAAGCCTGTTTTGGATTTCCCTTGTGTGGAGTGAAATGTATATTATTTAAGGATCTACATTTTTACAGCAAAAATTGGCGACTTTGGGACACTTTTTATCAGTTAGCTAGTTCAGTAGAACACAGGTTTTCTTGATAGCTTTAGGGCACTTATTTTTCGAGAAGTTCCCTTACATTTATGGAAATCTAGTAGTATTCATTGACCATGTTAACAGATATCTGCCTTTGAACACTACCCTGAGTCAGACAAATCTCCGTTAAAAGACACGTCGTAGTTTCAATTTTATCCTACCATCCGCAACTGTGTCTTCCAAGTGTCATGTTTGCTGCAGGTCTTTAAACTAAAATATTAACGCTTTTTCAGTTCCTCCTTGCTCAGGCAACTTTATGAATGTCTTTCGCTTCAGTGCTGCCGTTGTTCCCTGTTGCCAACTGCTGTACTCGCTCTATTGCTCCGATTTCAATGAACCAGCCTCGTAAAAATTAATGACTGTTCAAGTTTCAAATACCTGTTTCTTTTACTTTTTCGTAACTCATGCCAAAAAATGAATTATCAATGTACAAATTTGAGGCTTGTCATCGTTTTTACAGTAATGTTTCTTTAACTTTGTATCCAGCGTCATATTTGAGGACCACGTCCTGCCGTCTGCCCTAAGCTACACGAACGGGCCTACGTCTATTACTGCCTGTTTCAGTATTCACATTCAGCAGGGAAGGTAATTTACATCATTACTGCTACACGTACGGAATGCATTGTTCAGTACCTGAGAGGAATACATGTCCATATTTCGGTAAGCTAATGCGGTGGCTTGTCAGTGCCAGGTACAAGAATCAAATCCTTTGTTATCGCAGTTTTATATTTTTGGGCTCATGAAGGACTACGTGGACATACATTTCTCGAATCCAGAATTTACAGGTATAAGTGTTCTCCTTTTTTTCCAGGAATACAAATTAAATTGTGTACAGTTTCGGTAGTAAATACTGACTCACATTTATAACTGATGTTTGTATCTCAGCTTACGTTTCCTTTGCAGTGGGGTGTCTTCAGAAACTAAGTATTCTGACTTCTGAATAATGGAGCAATATAACCTCCGAAACCATAGTAACGTTAATAAACGGTAATAGACTTAGCTTTCACCGCCTTGAAAATTTATTTGTAATTGTATGGCATTTTAAACTAAGAGTCTCAGACACTATGATTTATCGGTTAGTGTTGTTACGTAGTTGAAAGTATTTCGAAACGCGTACACTGTGTGTGATTGTATACGCAGTACGTATGTATCTGATCCCCATATGTCTTCACATAATATAATGCTGCACTCACTACGGCACTTTTCGTCCCTCAGTTGGTGTCCGAATTGTAATTAAGCTGTCAGAATCATGACGGTCCAGCTGTTCCGTTCTTTGTATTACGCACGCCATATTCTCATTACTTAGTGAGATGGAACAGTTCATACTTCTGAATTACAGACTGGATGATCCATTTATTTCTGCTTACTTTGCATGACGAATGTACTTGTAAGCTGTACGTTTCGTGGGTTTAATAGGATTGTTTCAATTAACACCTGCATCAACGTGCCGCGGGGCTGACGCGTTAAATCAAATGCGCCAAACGTGCCTCACTTCCAAAATAAATTTTCTGAATTATAATGAAATTATATTTCTCCCTTTAAATTCCAAAGGCTTATTACGTGCGAATTTTTAAATCCGCTCTTGAGGTAGCGTATATTAGTTTTGCTTTCAAAATGTAACGTGCAAGCTTACAGTAATTCGTCTGTTATCTCTAAGGACCGGAATAATGCGCGCGAATATGTTTTAATTGTGCACAGAATATGAAGTTAGTAATTGTCGAAGCTAGGTTGGTTTGTTTCCTTAAATTACGATTTACAATTTACAGTTTACTTATACTTTTGATGTGTGGTACATGTGTGCTTTTAATATGTGCTGTGTTGAATTTAAAAATAAATCCTCCTGGCGACGCTTACGCTTTAATGCGCACATATCCGACGTATTAGGTCAAGGAGAAGCCTGGTGGTTACGGTATGTAAAAGGAAATACAAGTTCTGTTAAAGTCAAAAGTCAGCAAAGTCAAGACTCATTGCAGATTTACATTGCCTTGTCAGATACATGCATGAACATCCGTTTTCAGTACGCACGATTGAATGCTACGGCCATGTTTTATGTACTAAGCGCACAGTAGAAAACAGTCTGTTTAATGTATATGACTCCTGCACTGTTTTGCCTGTATCTGTTGTTTTGGAGAAAGGCGTACTGACCATGCTCTTCTCTTTTGATGACCTTTCATTACGGCTATAAATATCTTACATGGTATCAGTGCTCATACATTTAGAGCAACTTCAAGAAAAGTGATTGTTTGCAATAGGAGTGAAGAGACGTCGGGCCCACTCTGTAGTGGAGTAAAAAATCTTGGAGCAGTAGTTGTCCCGCAGTTACTTTTTGCTTCAGTCCCATATTTATCGGTGCGGTCAAGAAGCGTGTATTAAATATTTTTATCAGAATCACCTTTGTCTTTAACAGAATAGCAAAGATGTGTTCGACCTGACGTGCTAATGCATGAACTTTTGCACATAAAATAAGTACAGGTACTTCGCTTGTATTCACTGAAATTTGTTCAGAATGTTACATAAATTCGCTGACGAGGTTCTTGTCGCAGTATTTCACGAATTAAGAATATTGTCGTGATAGGTTAAGTAATGTAAGCCTTTGTACCATTATTACAATAAATGGAATTAAATTGGAAGTAAATTATGTAAGAATTGAAGAAAAATAGAGTTTAAACGTATCTTCAGAATGAATGAAAGCTGTCTTGCTGCTTGCCCAGATACGGTTGTTGCCATTATTCTGTGCAGTAGTGTCATAAGGGTGTAGCTAGTTAATGCTTTATTTCTCTGGATTGTTGCTGAATAATCGGACTAACAGGTAGTCCCATAAAACTAGTTAATACAAGTAAAGTTATATAATAGACATATTTCCTCTTAATATTCTCTTAAGTCGCCGTGCTTGGGTTCCAGTTCCTGACAGAATCATGTCTAATTTCAGAAGTTTCTCTTTTTGCTGAGAAGGATGAATGGATAGCTAGACTTAGTGATAGCCTGTTGATGACTGCCGGTTACGTAAATTTCCAGCACATTTGCATTACCCACGTCATTTATTAGACCCCAGTACTTCTAGCTATGGGTGCATTAGATACATCTTAATGATGTTCGTAAAAAATGCAGACTATAACAGGACTCTTTATCCTCATGACTAACACGAGGACATTTGTGCACTAAAAACGAGAGGGTGTCTTAGTCCTGGGAATTGCTTATTTAATTAAAGGTGTAAAATGAAATAATGTTACAGCACATCTTTTGTGTTTCTTATTACTACGACTTTCTGAAGTTTTAAGGCTTTCAGACGCCAACTTGATCGCTTTATGCATTAAAGTGCGATTGCTTAGCGAAGCATCAGCAGTGGACATAGATCGCTTTATGCTGTATGCCGCCTATGGTATACTACCAGGCAGACAGACGGGAAGGATAGGGAAGGAACCAGCAGATTTTAAGGTACAAAGTTTTTAAAGTATTCATCCTTTACTCTGAGTTTGTAAAAAAAAAACAAACTTTCCGGATATAACGACGTTTTTCGTACTGGCATATCTTATGTAATATGTGTTTAATTAACTATTACTTATCGCCTATACATTATTGATTGTATTAAGTGGTAAAGTTCCTTTGTCTGGAATAAACTTTGTAAATGATATAAACAGTGGTAATATACGTGTTACTTCTTAACAAACAAAAGAAATCCGGTATTATTAATGTAGTTAAATTTATTTTATAAAAATTAAAACTTTCCTGCCTTTCTGTTTCGAAAATCACAGCCTCATAAAACATGTGAAGTTACTTATGAGAGACAGGCAATCCTCTTTGTTTCTTCCTTCCCTTTCCTTCATTGCCATCGACGAGTGGGAGACTCCTGCCACAAGTCATATTCCCCGCCGAAGTTACCTGTTGAACTGAGTGTTAACGAGGCCTTGTCAGCCTGTCATGTCTGCCCCCGACTGACACGTTTATTTCCAGCGGGTCACTTTGTGACCTCCTCTGCACTTTACATAAATCAGCGCATCAGTTCATGTGTTTGGCCTTGCTTACGTGTATACAGGAGTAGAAATGTTTTGTCCACAATCTTTATCTCGTACCGCAATGGTGTGTTAATAAATTATTTGGGTGTTCTGGCCAATGGAACCGAAAATTAACAAACTGGGAAAAGGACGTGCACGACGCACTCGTTATATTCCGAATGTTGAATCTTAAACTTAATACGAGTACAAACTTACCTTTTACTTTTGTTGTTGGTGTACAGGAACTATTTGTACGTCATGGCTTGGCAATTAAAGTACCATCATGCAAAACGAAAATTAATAATAACCGACCGTTTATGATTAATTAATTAATTAATTAATTATAAACTAACTGGTGACGTCACTCTGAGTGTCTGAGGGATAGCATTAATCATCAGAGGGCCATTACATGTACATACGTTAATGTGTAAGAGACTTAAGGTTTTGTTTTTATCGTAACCTTTCCATTACTGCAAATTACTGAAGTGTGTTCCTAAATCGTAACATATTGGTGCGTGATATTCAGCTCTGAATGAGTGATTTAAAGTTTCTAGAATTTTGGTAAGTTGTGGCGTAGTACATTGCATAATACTTGGACATATATTTTAACATACATAAGGGGGCTTTCAAAAAACGCGCTTCTCCTGACATTTTTAGTTTATCATTTTTAAGAGATATTTCATTCATGTGTTTACTGTAAAATGGCATGGTAGTGATAGCTGCCTTAGAACATGACGGATATTTCTGCTTTTTGTTTACCTGTGTTTTACTTAACGACACCGTCGGTGGTTCAGGCTGTGTAGCGGCGAATGTTGAGACTGTGGACGAATGATGAAATGAAAAGGATGTGGAAAGAAATGATAATGTCTGTTTCCTACGCAAGGTTTTTTATTTATGTAGTCGGTTTTCAGGCCAAGATTGGAAGTAGAAACTTGTCGAATATTTCAGGAGTATTACTCTTAGAGCTAACGTTATTTTCTATCTCTGTAAGCTCATAAGAAGGCGAAAAAAAACTTGTATATGGGATAAAATGGTAGATGTAGCTTTATTAATACTAGTATTAATATTAGAGGGTTATAAAAATCTCCTTTGATAGAATAAAATTGAAAATATAAACCGTTAAAATTAAAACTATGACGTACAACCTGTTATGAACACAACACTTTCAGTGAGCACAGAATTAACAAAATAATTTCAGTTGAAAGGGACTGTGTTCTGTAACCGGGCTGAGAAAATTAAATTTTAATGAGCGGTTTAGTAATCCTGCAGCGTGTGTTAGATTAAATTGTACTAAATTCCCTGCAGTTTCGTCTCGGCGGTTGGTAACCATACTCTTTCAGAGATGAGAAAGCTTTAATTTTTGTTTTCAAATTCCAGCCCAGTGGTTCATGTCACAGTGCGAGTAATATGCCTTAACCAACCATAACTATTCTTATTCTTCTGTGCTATTCTCACCACATTGTGCTTCGTGATGAAAACATTACAGCGGCAAAGTCCGCACCACTGGCATTGTTCAACACAATTGAATTGCTGCTCAAATGAAGCGCACCTACAGGTCTTCTGTAAGACAGATTTATATTTCAACACCTGTTTTTCCTTCAACGCAAACTAAGACGTCCATACATACGGCCGAAGAATATTATTTCCAGACTTTGAAGCCTCGTTATACTTGCAGTGAGTGTGCTTGAGTTTCAGCATATAGACATGCTGTGCATATTACCACTTGTTGCCTGAAACTGCGCGCACACAATCTTCTTTCAATGAGACTTTCGTAAGCCGTTTGAGAACTGACTTTGCTGATGGAAGAGATTAGTAAAACGCATCTTTAAGACTTCGATGCTGACTAGAAGAGTGAGACGTAAGACATAGTAGATGAGTGGAAGAAAGGAAGGGCAAATGAACACTGACATGAAAGGGAGGGACAGACGTAAGTTATAGTGTGAGTACACTAAACGGAACGACAAAGGGAGAAGTTAGACAAACTTTAATTCCGGAAGTGGGAGAAAGGACTACAATTTCTTAGAAGGTTTCCGGGTTTATCCTGCTCGTCCTTATGAGAGAAGTAGAGGAGTAGAAGTTAGAATGACAAGTGTCTGGAAATAAGGGCGGTGGAATTTTTGTTTACTGGTTAATTCTAAAATTAGTGATTTAAAAATTGGTGATTTTTAACACCAGAGGTTTAATTTTGTTGAATTTAAATTGGGAAATTTGCATGAGAGTTATTTTCTCTCAGCTTGGACTGGGAACTGTCTCAACATTTATTTGAAGACAGAGATAATCAAAAATTCGCAGGCGCACGTGTGTGTGTGCATGCGTGCGTCAGTGGCTGTTCGCAGTAACATTAGCATACAATCTCACTTGTAGCCAGCAGCCCGAGGAACAGAAGATGGAAATTGCCCTAACGTTTTCCCAACGTGTGTGCTGTTAGTTTAGTACTAATTTAAATTACGTGTCATATACAGTGTGCTTATGTATTTATTAGTGTGGCAAAAGAACAGCGCACTTGTTAGGTATTTTATTTGAGTGTTCCGTTCTTGCTATTTTCTTGGCAGTCATTGCAACATACGGGCCGAAGATTTTGTTTAGTTCAGATTTGCCCTTTTCTGCCTGTGGGCCAGATCCGCCACAATGTCCTTTTATTTTCCGCCTCGAACGTGGGAAGCACTATCAGACAAGACTTTAAACTATACGAACGGCTTGTTGCCTTGTGTAGCACGTTATTTTTTTCCGAGTTACAGCGCTTTGCCTCAAAATGATGTCAATCCGCCTGCATAATTTTAGCATTTTATATTTCGATTTGTCGGATTTCAGCATGAGAAAGAGGGGAAAAACCATACGTAGACCTAGACAGTGTGGCAAAATTTGAAGTCTTTTGATGTTAAAACAATGTTGATCATACTGACCCCTGGGCTCTTAAACGGTTAAGCCATGCTACTGAGTGGAACATCGTGCTATGTTCTAACGTGTGTTTGCTGTATTTAACGTTCACGCTATTTGGGATGCACTGGATTGTGTGCGTGGCCTTCGCGTACCTTCGTGACTTAGGCTACTGCCTGAAAAGCTACTAGTTTCAGCCAGTAAACAAATTTCTGGCCATTTGTAGAACCTGAACATTTAATATAGGATTCTCCGCAGCCGTTTATTGGTCTCTCTATCCGGAGGCAATGAAATTAAATCCACACTCTCCTACTGTATTTCTTTAACATGCATGTTAATCCCAACCCCCGAGCTACGCGTAGGTCCAAGTAATACCTTCCGTTCTATTTTTGGGCCACATTTGCAGTCTGTACCCTATCTGTCCTACGCATGCTACATTCCGTATCCAACTCCTTGTCTATTACTGATCGTTGCCCTGCTATAGTGTGAAGAGGGAGATCTGTGACACTGCTCGTGATCTAAGGGGTTGTGTTAGGGACATTATTGCAATATGATATTAATTGTTAATTTAGTCGTCGCGTAACATAAATGAAATATGTAAGAGAAAATCAAGCTGTTGAAACTTTGCAGCAACAACAACATTATTATTATTATTATTATTATTATTATTATTATTATTATTATTATTATTATTATTGTGTGTGCTCTTAGGCTACGCTCGATGTTGTTGAGTACCCAGAGTACGGGTCTATGTGACCAAGTACTACAGGGAGGTTATTTTCTTGGGCTTTCGTTATTTTTCAAGTGTTATATTCGTGTTTAGTTATTTTATGCATTTCCTTTATGTTCCTGTGCTGTCCCTCTAATTAACCTTTCGGCTGCTGTGTCAGCACGTTAATAATAGAGAACTGACTTATGTTATTCGGAATGTTATACCAAATTAATACCAGCGTTGATTAGTGCCTGCTGCACCATTATGTTACGTAGTGCGCACACGTAAGTAATAGTTACGTTATTTTGCGTGAGAAATAAAACAGTTCATATCGCGTGACGTGAGTTGCAATTGGCCAATGAAATCCTCACAACACGACACTGCAATCAAGACTAGGCAACGATAATATCGTTCAGTCTTCAGTGCATATATTAACTCATATGGCTCTTGTAACATGACACACACCTTTCATTTGCTGAAACACATAATATAATCACGTAATTGAATACAGCTTTTAATAGAAGTCTGCACCATCCAAAGTCACTGCACAGCAGCATGCATATTGTCATCTATTTCTGTTGTCTGTCAAAGCACAGTGCTATTTCGAATATTAATAACTGGTAATTGTATGTAGTTTAGCTACCAGTTGCTTGTGTACTTTTGTGTCACCTTGGGCTATGGGCTGGCCTAAATTGATATGGTCTGTCCTACGCGGCTGCAGGTGTGAATTTTATTCATTCTATTATTTGGCGCGAATAAATCAATCAAGAACCGGATAGAAGTGCCGTGTTCTGTCAAAAGCTGACAGGCAGTAGATGCAGAGGCTGGGGAGAAATGGACAGCAATTTGACGGGATTTTCAGCATTCCTTACTCTGTAGTATTAAACGTTCTTCATAAAAGAAAAGAAGGCCTTATGCGGAGGACATACGTGTTACTTTGCCTGTAATGGTGTCAAGTGTCTAAACGGTTACGACAGATCTCGTTTTAATTCGATTTGGGACGTATTTACCGAAAGCTTTATGTAGAGTGCATTTTGAAGTGTTCATCAAATTTTGTTGAAATTCAGTTTGCAGTAACTTGTAACTTTGCTCAGTTCTACTATCCTCTAGAAAGAACGCCGTCGGAGTTAGAAACTTTGGAGACTTCACCAGTACTGAGGTAATTAATTGTTTAGCGGGAATTACATCGATTGATTTGCAACGTTTACAACGGAATTTCGCGGGATTAAAGGAAGCAATGCAGACAGAACGTAGTAAAATTATCATGTAACAAAATTATTGGGTAATCGTACAGTACATAGGAAGACGTGAGGTGTTTAAAATAATACGGTGTGCGTAAGAAATATGAGCAACAGAAAGCGATTCTATAAATTTCCAAGCAAAGCTTGGAGATGTTTGAACTGTAGAATAGTAGGATAACATGTGTATCAACAATTGTCGGTAACGTGGTGGACATTGTGTGTACTAAATTAAGCGTAAGAATTATGTTACTGTAAGAGTGAAAGCGGGACTGAGAGTTGAAGGCCGTGAGGCGCGGTCATGACTGCAAGACTAAGAACCTTACCCATCACAGTGATGTCACTGCTGTGCCTTGCTGTGCTCTGATTTACATATTTGCATGCATTCAAGAGGGCTGTGGGACTGTCAGGCGTCATCACTGAGACCGCAGTAAGGAGGACATGATTGTGCGTGACTCAGCAGGCCACGGCGTGGATATGTAATCTCAATTCTCGGCCAGGTTGCTTGTGTGGGCTGCAAACTTGTGAGTCATTTGGGCTTTCACGGCGTTCATCTTCGGGCTGTGTACATTTGACTGGCTATCATTAATCTTCTAACGCGAAAACTGATAAATAAGTTACAAATAAACTGTGACCTCTTCCTTACGCACTTCATAATAATGACGTTAAATACATGGAATGTAATTTATTATTTAATGTTCCTTTATGTCCTTCGTTGCTTAAGCCTACCTATAGCTGTATTTTAAATACCTGACGTTTTTTGATTGCTTCTTTTTGAAATCCGTCAGTTATTAATAGTTTACTAAATTTTACGTTTTATTTTAATTAAACCTTTTCATAACTTGACATCACTGGTAAAGTAAAGTTTTATTTACCAAATGTCCTTAATCTGTAAATTATCGTAGATGAATAACATCGCCAAAAATATCTCTGTGATGGTGTTTAGTTGCGTAAATCGATATGTAACATTTTTGATTACTGTAGGGAATTTGGATTTTCTTTGCAGTCGACATTATAATTTCTCAGAGTGTTACAAAGTATGATCTTATACCCATACCCCTATACATATTTACAGTTATCCGACATAACCTTACACATACACCCACGTACACATACATAGTTATCAGGTATATACTAACACATATATTAATATAAATAAATGTACATATACCAAATGGGTATCGATATTGAAGGGATATTTATAAATCTAGTCGCACGTGTCCATCGTTACGTAGCTGAAGAGTGAACAGACGTAACACTTTATGCACCGTACGAGTTTCCATGGCGTCGCGATAACAGCCAGAGTGGGCTGAAAATAAAGCCTAACTAATTATGAATACTCGTCAAATATCTAAGCCTGAATTTGTATTTAGATGATAAATGTTGCGTTATATTTAGCAACGCAGAACTATACGTGCGGGTATCTAAATTACTACCCGACATTTAATGTACGTCATCATTAGACACAGTCGTTGTTTTGTCTGAATTGTTTGAAATTTACGAAATGAAATTTGCATTTTTGTTGAGGTAGCACACAACCATTCCATTGTCATTGTGCGGAGACGTGATTTACATAACCGCTCCAAAAGGCGGAGCAGTGCATAACTTACGGAGATGACATAACAAAGTCTGGTGTGGCTGTGCTGCACTGTTACAATCCTTTAACACGTCGGCATTTCTTAGTAACTGTTGCTTCATGATATGACATGACACATAAGTAGAAGGTTCAAGATCAGATGCAGTAGTCTTCAAATGGTAGGTCGAATGTCACTGTATTGCGTCATACACAGGAATGCATTGCCATTTTCTAGTTACTCTGACGTCACGTCACTATTTTTTTTTTAATCTCGGAAAGGAAGCCGTTGCATGAATGCGGCAGAAGCGAAACAGAAATTGGTTTCGGTTTCGCTTGCACTTTATTATGTTACAAAGAGACGTCAGCGAGTTTAATATACATAAACGCTTCTGTTAAGGCCGGTCCACACCTGCACATTTTGCCGTATCACGACAGCTTAATGTAACTGCTTGAAATTTTATTTAACACCAGGTTCAGGCGTGGACGACACGGCGTGCATTCCGACGATCGGACTGAGCGCATGTCATTCATTCATTCATTCATTCATTCATTCATTCATTCATTCATTCATTCGTTCACTGTTTGCTGCTCTTGGTGTGAAGTTGTACAACTGCGAAACGAGCACAGAAACGCGTTCACACTTGTTCCATTGGCGTTACGTAACATTCTGTGATGTTCACCGAAAAACCTATATACTATGTAGATGTTAGTATTTCATCAATCACACTCAACAACCTGTGTCAGTTATAGAGTTTTCTTTTTAAGTTATTGTAACAATGGATATGCGCTTACTTACAGTTGTTAATCTTAGTGCAGAACACCTCCTTAGGTGTATTTATCAAGTGTATGTTTTATTACTTTATCAGTCACACTCAACAATTTGTTGAATGTGACTGCTGAACTGATGAAATACACACTTGATAAAGACACCAACGGGGTGTTAAACATTAAGAAAAACCCACAGCATGGCGGATCTCCCGTCCCTCGAGCCGAACAGTAGCGAATGTTGCAGCACAACGTCCACACCTGCGAAATTACTGTGACCTTACAGCAGAATACGTAGGTGCTGACATGGTTTTATACAGTGCGCAATTTTGTGAAAAAGAGAAAGGACCGTGGTTAGCGGGGGCGAAGAAACTGAGGGACGGTTAGCTGCTCGGGAAGGTCTCTGTGCTATTGAATTAGTTGTGGTACTTACAGAAATATGAAATGACTTATATTAAAAAACATTTGATTTTCTGACGTTGGCCCGTGGCTGTTCGTACTGACCCATATTGAAAGGCGTGAACTGCACTACGGAAGACCCGTCTTTCCCGTTCAGTGTCAAAGAGATCGAAAATAGTGGCTGACAGACACTATTCTTCGGCAGTTTTCCTTCACTGGCTTGCATAATACCTATACAAGTTTCTCCGAAACCTGTATCGGTATTATGCTGGCCAGTTCAGTAAAGTTCTTTGCTCTGAAGGCTTTAAATTGATCTCTTATGGGAGAAATATGAGGAAGTCCGGGGGGGGGGGGGTGAGGGTGGGGTTGTGGACTGCCTTGATCTGGCTCAGGTTAAGGATAAATGGCGGGCTGTTTTGAAAACGTACTGAACCTTCGGGTTCCAAAAAATGTGGTGAGTTTTTTTACTCGCTGAGGAACCCTTAGCTTCTCAAGCACGCCTCTGCTCCATGGAGTTAGTTATTTCTAAGGAATATTTATGCGATTCGCGTGGCATCCATTTTGCAATTCTAAATAATTCTTTAAAAACTTTCACAAGCAGCGACTTAGTTCCCAGAACTTCTTCATATATATATATATAAGAGGCAAAATCCTTCATGTCATTGAAAAATAAGCGCGCTGAATTTTTACAGACGCTGGAGCGAATCTTCTTAGTTAGTTACGTTACACTGCTATTGTATATTTTGACAGAAGTTTCATGCACGATTTATTTGTGGTCGGCACCGTGCTACGTGGACCTGGATATCTCCTGAGTTTATATGACGTGTCACAAAGTAATTCTACCTCATCTTTCCTTAACCACAATTTTCTCTATATAGAGAATGTTTCCGTGATGCAGAAGATACACGACTGGTGCAGTTATTATTGGCAGCTGCATATTTAAACTCGTAAGTTATGATGCTTTGTCTGAAATGTTTTATTCAAACAAAATTAAGAGCCGTGGAAACTGAGGCACCTAATTTTGTGTCTTCTAAGTTATAAAGCGTACAAGGAAGAATCACGCCTAGGTAGATTTTAGTGTCATCATGTCTATATCATACACTACGTTGAAATAAATTGTAAAAATATATTAAATGATCTTAAGTAATTATACTTGTATGCGAGATATTCCATTTCAGAGCGTTGGTGAGCTGGACTGTGTTACAGGCATTTCAGTTCCTGACTTGCGCGTGTAGGGGGAAGGAAAGCAAACGGTTGCTTACACGTAATTTTATGTCTATCATGTATGGGAATCACTGAATCAACTGAGTGAAGTCCTTAATTAACTGAAAATTCCTGGCTTAATACGCAATCCGGTGTTCAATATTGTATTCACATGACCCCCTACTGAACCCTTCCCTGAGCCAAGTTAATCATGTCCACACACATCTCACTCTAAGATCCACTCTAATATTATCCTTCGTTCCACTTCTAGTCCCCCAAGTTTCTTGCTGCTTTCATATTATCCGCCTGAAAATGTTTATTATTACGTCATGTTTCCCAGGTAACGTCCTTCCTTCTCTTTCTTCTTGATGAAATTAGCCTGACAGCCCTAAGACTGTGTGAGGAGTACAATTCATTAATCTCCTTATTATGAAATGTTGTGAGTCCGTTATTTCAGCTGCATTCGATACAGGTGTTTTCATGACGGTTGAAATACTGGATAAGAATTCATAACATTCAGCCAACAAAATGCACAGTGTTCTCCCTTAGATGCTTATATTACAACACAGAGCATTCCTACATCATCAGGGAAGAAGTATCAAATAATACTGCACAAAGCGTATTTAGCTATAGAAGTTTTATGCAGTACTATTTGATACTTGTTCCCTGATGATGATCCCTTGTGGACTGAAACATGTAAGAATGCTCAGTGTAATATTATAATCTGTATATCTAAGGAAGAGTACTGTGCGTTTTATTGGTTGAGTGTTATGAATTAGTTACCGACAATGAACGGAATAAACACCATAAAATTGGATAAGAAGTGACATTTAAAATGAACTAACGTGATTTCGAGTTTTGTTTCTGGGTGACCGTATTTTGCGGTATTCGTGGCCGCAACAAGGTATGAGTAAAAATATATCCTGCACAAAAAGTGTGGCCTGGTGAAGTATTGAATTTACAAACACTCGAGACGATAACGCAAACAAATATGGGCAGCTAAGTTGTCAGTGACTGCGGATGACAATGAGTGAAAAAAGGTACAACTGATTTGTATTAGCAACTCCAGATGATAGCATAGACAGAACGTGCGTTTAAATCATCCTTGGCTTCAAGGCACAATATAGGCAAAACACTCAGCAAATTATCAATGACTTCAGGTAACAGTGTAGACAAAACCTACAGTGACGTATCGGGTAACTTCTCAGCCACGACTGACGTCAAACGTTTATAGAAACAAATGCTAAGCACTTTGCTTCATGCCGTGATACCGCCGTTTTAACATTTAAATAAATACAACTACTCATTATGTACTTGAACAATACTTACGTTATTAAATCTGATTACACGTCAAAGGTCGCACTTCAGATTAAAATTAAAAACGAAATTGCAGTGTGCGTCGGTGTGTTGATGCGAATTACTTATCCGTTCGTGCAGACATGGGATGTTTCCCACAGAGTGGAATAATGTGATAGATCCATCTGCTCAAAATCTGACTGGCGAAGGCGGATACTAGCTTTTCACATTTGGACAGGTGATTGACGACGTAAAAATTACACAGGCGGTGCACCGGATGCAGCTTCGGTAGATTTTAAATTGTAGCTGGCACAGAAGGGAGGATGTGATTGAAAACAATACCCCATATTGTTCTGTAGATTAGAGGTTATGCTCTGAACGTGATTCTGCTTCTTCTTCTTTTGTTTTCCACACTTAGAAGCACGCCAAAGTATCTGTTCCACAATAAAAGCATACGATGTGCTTAATATCTTCCGAGCCTTACAGGATTTGCTAAACGCAAGATTTCTAAGGCACCGTTATGTTCTTTTGCCACACAAAATCGAATGAAGCATAGTTGAAGCCATATTAAGTTACCGTATTCCGCACCTCGTAAGGCATCTCAAGTAGCAAAACGCTCGCTGCTTCTAGAGTTAGCCATGTGTATTGCGGATTTAATAGCCTGATTATGTAAAAATCCATCATCAAATTTTATTCACCTTGGTAATTTTGGAGACTTTTTCAGGAAAAAATGCGCCGCGTGAGGCCATAAATACGGTTCACACGAATTCGAAATATTACAATTAAATACATTTTAAGGGAGTAAATTATTTTGGTGGTAATTGTGTTGTTTTGTATTCAGTGAGTAACTGGTTCGGATACCCGCGACAACACCCGCGACCCTGTCTGATGTTTTCGCGGTTATCCTGAATACCTTCAAGCAACTGTTGGATAATATCTTAATTGTAACACGGCCGCTCTCTTCGCAATTCTTTCAAGCTCTTTCCTTACAAATAATTCTAGTATCAGCCCTACGTTGTGTGACATACTAATACGTCTCAAATAAGACCCGCTAGCAGTTCGTTAATAGCGCACACATTGAATTTCAGCACGGGTCAAAAGGTCACCACGTTTAATCACTGCAACGTAGCTTGTTAAACAACACTTCCTATCCATTTCCTGCGTATAGAATATCAAATAAACCTATTATCGTTCGACCTGTCTGTCCGTACATGTTGTCTCCGAAACTACTGAAATGACTCCGAAAAATTTGTTTACACCTAACCTCTATCTTGTCGAGTTATTTTTGTCCGCACTGGTAAAACGTAATTCTTAGTGTACATTAAACTCAAACTGCATTGTGGCATTCATTTTAATAGACGGCTGATCATAAAAAGAAACTTAATTGCAGAACAAGAATTTTGAATTTTGACTATTAATCTAAGCTGCATTTCATATAACCAACGGTGCTGGGTTTGCAACTGTTGCCGTTTCCACGAGATCTTTTAGCATTCTGCTGATTTGTTTTGTTGGAAGTGCAGTGTTATGAACCAGTCTTTCCCATAAAACTTCAGAGTAACATTTAATAAGCAGGGACGTGTTCAGATATGTGCGAGCAGCATCAATTTATTTATCGTATTAGGCCCAGATAGAATGCTGTTTGTTACTGCTTTATTTCTCATAATTTTATTCTCTTCGGTAACTAAAGAGGATAAAAGTGAGTCAGTGATGGGGAATACCACAGAAACTTTCCCTTCCACATGAAGAGCCGTATGTTACATATATCTTCTGAAAATAAGTAGGATGTATTTTCTCCTCAGAAAATTTGCGAAGAATGCTATTAACTGCTTCGTCACGTACCAAAGACTCACGCCCGAGATGTTACGCAACTGCCTTGTGACTTCCCGGCAGCGTGACCTAAGCGTTCTGGAATCGTGTCCTATGCCGCATGATTCTGTAGTTCCTTCATTCGGATCTTGCACTGCACTTAAAGACTGACGCACACAGCGTGGAAAGGGAACAAAATTGGTCGATACCATACTATCCGAATTTTGCGACTGATACAGCGTAAGAAGTGCGAACGCTTCCAAGCGAAAATAAAAACAAGAGATGGTTCCGACTGGTTTGATGTTCATTTCATCTCATTCTTACAGGCTCTATGCTAAATCTTCAAATATGTTGAATTATATTTTCAATAATTAATATTTCTGAACGACTGAGTATTTCCAAATATGGGCGCAGGTTGGCATTATGCCACCCGAACTTCAAAACTTCTGATATCACCATCGTCGTCACATAACACCATACATCGAGAGGTTCATTATTTCCGAAGCTGCCTATCCTGACTTGTTTGTTCATTGAGTACTTCAGTGCCTTGATAAAGGTGTCGGAACTTCTGTTTAAAATGAAGGCTGTTGCGGGTTGTGTCCACGTTCTTCCAAATTTTATATATGTAAAGAATTTACGCTAAATAACCTAAGAAGATGAAGACGGGTCAAGTGAAGCAAGAGTCAGCCTCAGTCTTCTAGTAATCGCGTGAGGATATGCACCTGGGGTTTAGTTGTGTCTAGATCTAAATTCCGATAGTTGAATATTGTGCTGGGGATGTTATTTCGAACTGTCCCTTAGAGTACCTTACAATTCTCAAATAAAGTTGTGTTTTTCAGTCAGTGGAGCCAGCGTCGGTCAGTACCGTTTATAGCAAAACCAAGATACATCAGGCCCTGACCTCGTAAGGCGAATTGTGTTTCAGTAGCTTGTATAACGCTGCAGCAATAGATAAACACTTTTCCCAAAAAAGTCGAGTATTTGGGATGTGATGTCGTGTAGGGTGGTAAATCGTTGCCGATATTTTGAGGAAACGTTGGTCCTTCATCTTTAAGGTTAGACATCCAAGGAGAGTCTGTCTTCCCTCTTCTTGGGTTTATTGACCCTGAAGATGAAGGCATTACTTTCCTTCGAAACCCCGGTAAGTGCTTGCCAGTTGACATGGCGTAGGCGACTTGAATCTTGAGCAACACGGTCGTGAGAACCTCAAGTCTCTCGCTGCATTCTCCATGTCTCAGTAACATTTCTCTTTCACTACATTAGTTTTACTCATAAAGTAAGAGAAATTCTGCCAATTATGATTGTGCCAGCAACAAAAACTACCTGTATTTCTAACGCTATGGTAACAGAAGCATAAAGTTAAAAATCTCTAATACAAAAGCTTGCGATTAGACATAATCCTGAGATAGTTCGTGCACGTGCCATTCCTGTAACATATGCCCCTAACATGTGGTAATATTATCCCCAATTTCTTCTCGGTCTTCCAATTTTGCGTTTCCAAAAGTCTCTCCCATAGGCGTAACTTTGGGGTGGAAAGGGGGCAAATGCCTTTCCAATATTTCTTTCTTTCTTTCTTTCTTTCTTTCTTTCTTTCTTTCTTTCTTTNCCTTTCCAATATTTCTTTCTTTCTTTCTTTCTTTCTTTCTTTCTTTCTTTCTTTCTTTCTTTCTTTCTTTCTTCCTTTCTTCCTTCCTTTCTTTCTTTCTTTCTTTCTTTTTCTTTCTTTCTTTCTTTCTTTCTTTCTTTCTTTCTTTCTTTCTTTCTTTCTTTCTTTCTTTCTTTCTTTCTTTCTTCGTAAATTAAGGTCCCTAATACCAATGGTTGACCCCCCCTCCAAATTTCGTAGCCGAGTTACGCCAGTGGTTTCCACCATTAAAATTCTGAATACATTTCTTTTGTCCCCAGTAATACATACTCGTCATGTACAGACCATCTAAGCTTCCTGGTCTTACTGTCCTAACAACAATAGTAAACAACCTGCACATATAATGAAGCTCTTACAGCTAGGCTAAAAAAATGTACTTATATTAAAATACAGGCGTGAGAGGGTCTCTCGGTAAAACGTGTCGAAGTTGTATAAAAGGTATTATCTTATAGCTCTTGATTCCTGTTTAGAAATGTAACTGTGAAACTCAAAATCATTAAAGTACGAGTAGTTACAGGCGAAAGGCGGGTGACTTCCATGAATTTTTTCAGAATTTATGAACTCTGATGCAAATAACTAGTACACTGTAGACCGTCCAGCTCTGAGACTGGAGATACGTTGAATGATATAGTAGACCCGAGAAAGATGAACCACACTTGCGGAATACTCAACCATTTCATGTCAAGGCCCTTTTAGAATCTAATTAGCGTGGCATATCCTCGGGCACCGCACTGCATCGCTGTACCGTACAGTTGTGGTCACATAACTTAGCATTAGGGAACTGTACTCATTGCATCAGTCTGCTCATGTGTCGAGTTACGTCATATTGAATAGCTCTGTGAATGAAGATGGCAAGGAATATCTAGGGCTTGGCTGGGTGAAAGAACGGAAATAAAAACATCTGAATTGTCCGTAGAAAGCAACATTCTGGCGCGTTCCCTCGGTCACTGTGCCGGGATTTTAGATTTGTGGCTGCTTTAAGCAGCACTAAAATGCGGACAATCGTATTATAAGTGCAACTTTCAATGTTTTACACAGTACTTAGTATAATATGTTTTTATATCTCAGTAACAGATTTGCAGTCGATCGTAATCAGTAACCGTTAATATGATCTGTTATTAAATAGTCTTGAACCAAGAAAAAATTATGAAAGATAGCACGAAATATCACGACAGCCCGTCATGTTCGGGGAGCATGTCTAGTAATGCAGTTCTTGAAACAGAACACTCTGGCAAGAATTAATTAATTAATTAATTAATTAATTTGCATTAAATATTCCAGCTGTCCAAAATCTTACTTCACCTGCTTCTATTAAGTAAAATGGAACTTACGTCCTGTATCGCTTTTTCACCTTTTCAAGTCTGCGTTTTCTGCATTAAAGGAATGGTTAGGCATCTTGCAGTTTCTTGCCCCTTCGCAGGAAATGAACCCTGGAAGACTAGATTCATTGAAGCTGATACGGATGGGAACTGATACACCTCTATATATTTTTATTTCATATCATTCAGTGATACCAATATGGCAGTGCAAAATTCCCTTTAGGTTCGCGTATGATGATGGTTGCTTCTTAGTCTGTTTATTGTAATTTTGTTTGAGCTTATTATAGAGTGGTAAAATGTGCGAAATTTGAGGTTCCAATGACGATGTTTATGAAGATTCCAGTCGTCTGGGATCTGACATTTTGTGAAGTGGCATATCGATACTTGCGCTTCGAGGGTTTTTTTGCGTCCATCTTGAGGGCAGTCCAGGAAGAGTGCAGAAGCGTGACTCTTCTTGGACTGCCCTGAAGACGGACACACATAGTTTCAATTAAACTTGCTATCCAATCGTACTGACACCGCCACACGGCGTTACAACGTAGCAGACATGTCAAGTAGTAAAGTAGTTCGCCGAGCTGCCTGTGGTAGCACTCCCCGACATGCGAGGCAAGCGCACGTAGTTCGACCGACAGCCAGCATGTGGCGGCACAGTGCAAACAGTACGCAACGAATGCAGAGCATGTCCGAATTAAGTTTGTAACTGTTGTTTATATTGCTTACCTTATACAGTACTGAACTTTGTGCAGAAGGGTATCAGCTTCAAACTCGCCTCAATTTTGATTTGTGGCTGTTTTCATATTCATCGTGTTGCGTATCGAATAATTTAGCGCCATTGATAGTCGCGCTATAGAGATGGTTGACCCAATTATTTCGCAACCCCCTCGGACACAGTAAACTTTACACATCGGTAACAGCGATTTTAAACTTAGACGGCGAGCACCTACGCGCACAACCCTACAAGCAAAGAAAATACGGGTGCGAAAGTGGCGATACCTTATTATTCACTACGACAACATTTTTCTTGCTTGTCGCATGGGATGGTTAACCTTTTAAAGCCTAGCGGTAACTTTACATACGACCAGGTGTAACATTAAAAAATTCTACGTGGTGCCCACATTGCATTTATGTGTTTTGTACGGATCTCAGAACAAACAGCAACTTTTGCCGTATAAAACATTAAGAGATTGGTTTTTATAACCGAAGTGGAGAGTGTTTACAGCGCGGTACGCACTGAGTCCTTATATAAAACAGATACGCTTCGTCTTTAAAGGGTTAATTCATCAACACATTTATTTAGCTATGTGTTCGTTCTAATTTGTAACACTCTATTGACTCTTCAGCGCGGTAGGGATAAAAAATACACAAGTTTATATTTGTTCTGACTTTGCGACAACAGAGTAATTTCCAGCGAGTCGCAATGTTATTTTAGTTTTAACGACAGCTGTAGTTAGAAGCAGAATGCATTGAGCGTCATACGGTGAGTATGCGGCACAATTTGTTGAACGTGATGTCAGCAGGCAAGGATCTGTAGGTGAAATGCGAAGTTTCTTAATAATGCTGCGTGGTGCATGTTCTCGCCAATTACTGCTGGGTTTTAAAGGGTGTGTTTAACTTTATGACCTTTAGTATTTATGATTTTATCACGAGGTTTTGTGAACATATTCTCCAACTTCAAGACTCTTCAAATAAAATACTTATCCAACCAGTGCCCTATATTCAATGTCTTTACATTACAACACTTACTATATGTTTACATCTTAGTCCTACATGTTTCGATCCTGTTAGATCATCATCAGGAACTCATTCGAAGTTAAAAATTAGTTTTTAACTTCGAAGGAGTCCCTGATGATGATCCAAACGGGATCGAAACATGTAGGACTAAGATGTAAAAATATTATAAGTGTTGTAACGTAAAAACATTGAATGCAGTGCACTGGTTGGACAAGTATTGTTTTTGAATAATGATCAGCACGGGATGAGCAATATAAAATTTAAGACTTCTGTCAGATGTGAGGCTACAGGCCTAATCTCTTCCCATGTTCTTGTTGGTGGTTAGTGTTCTTTATTCAAGTATTTTATGTAATACGCAGCATTTTTGATTGTGATTTGTGCTTCTCCTTTGTTATGATAATAAATTAATTGATGTATTTATTTTTGTTGCATGACTGTCCAGACGCAAGTTATTTGCGTCGTTAGCAAACGATTATTTGAAGCAGTTTCTTAACAGAGTTAATTCTATTTGTGTAGGTTACAACCGTGTAACTGTATCGTAAAGATGTTCTTGGAAACTGAAAGGCGACTGAAGTTGATGTTGAAATGGGTCTTTAGAAAATGGGTTGTATGTGGATTAAGGTGTATTGGCACGTGAATTTGTTCAGTAGTGGAATTTGGCATTAGCGGCGTTAGGCCTTCGTGTTATACAGAACCTCCCTTTTTAACAGTATCCTTGGGCACGGCAGATTTATTGCATTGAAAGCCTCTATCCGCCGGGACACACTAGGACAACCATCGTGCTCAGAGACAACATAAAAGAGACACCCTGTGTACGTATTACAATCAAGTTATGTGAACAAGCGTTGCGCTTTCTTCTAGTACCTGTGACACACAGATTTTCAGTTTGTTTGTAGTATATGTCTTGCATTAACAGACGCTCAGAAATGAACATGGTGGTTAGAATTGTCGGTAAAAGCAGTTCGGTTACCTGGATTTGGATCATTTTCATATGTGAGATTTACTGTTAGACGCTTGTTTAGTTTGTTAGTTATTTTGTTACATTTTTGCTGATTTGTTTGTTAGTTTGCCATGTATTAACCTTAGAAGACCGGCTGAAGTGAATTTTCTAGAGAACGTTTGCTCCACTATTGTAAGATAGATGCAGAATAAATTGAATACCTTTCTGCTGGTACATGGCACGATTATAAACACGTCCTTAGCGTGCCCTTGCCGCTGATAGGTTTTGAAATTTGCGTTAATCACAACAGATTGGTCTAGAGGCGACTGGATTTTCTCCAACAAGACACAGGATACCTTGGCTTAACTCTCGTTAATTTTCTCAATACCGCTACGCAAAGGCGGGGGTTTATGTCAGTACCCTCGTTAGGCCAGAACCTCATCTGCTGAGTACGTATTAAACCGTTTGCACCAGTCATCCTGGCATTAACGTTATATAGTTTGTGATACTGACGTCATTAAATAAACCGCAAAATAAAAAGGGATTGCACAATGATGACAGTACAAAAGGAAACATAGATAACTTATAGCTTAAATAATTGTGAACGAATAAAAAATGCTGGTTGGAAATTACAGGACATTTAACATAAAAATAATTTCATGTAAATGTAGAATTAGTTAGGAACAACAATGACAAATTAACAAGTAAAATATGAAGCCTTTAGGTTAGGAAAGGTCTGGGGAATAGGACATATAGAGTCAGGTTAGACCTAAGAAACAGGGCGCATATGTCTGTGTTCTTTCAACGTCTTTAACTTATGCAGTCGGACCAGCTCCTGACGTGTACAAAGCTTTTCCATGCAGGCTTTCAGTGCAGTTCTTCCGTATGTAACTCAAAGTTTTATACGGTTGCCTTGCTTGCGGTTTTTAGTATATAGAAGAATGTTTTGTCAGAATAATTATAGGTATGCTTGTAATCTAAATAAACAAATCTATGGGGCGTATTCCGTCTTGAGAAGCTAATAGTTTTTCAGGTAGTCAGAATTTTCCAACATTTTATGGAACTCGAAAATTCTTATTGTTTTCACAAGAGCTCGTCACTTGTCTCTGTTCTGAGCCACATTATTCCAATCCACAACCTCCCATCCTACCTCCTAAGGTCCACTTTAATATTATTCTCCCATTTAAGCTTGGGCCTTCCAAGTGGTTTCTTTGCTTCAGGTTACCCCACCAAACGCCTGTACTTGTTCCTTTTCTGACCCGTACGTGCTACATGTCCAGCTCATTTCATCCTCCATATTTGATCATCCGAATAATATTTGGTGAGGAGTACAAATCATTGTGCAGTTTTCTACTACCTACAGTTACTTACTCCTTCCTAGGTCCAAATATTTTCCTCATTAGCCTGTTATCGAAAGTCTTCAGCATGTGTTATCCTCTCAGTCTGAAAAACCAAGTTCCGCGTTCGTATAAAAGAACAGTCAAAATTGTGGCTGTTTTTATTTTAGTGTTTGTACTCTTAGATACCAGTGGGAAGACGAGCAATTGTCAACTGAAACCTATCAGGCATTGCCTAACTGAAATATTCTCTTAATTTCTTTCTGTGTGGAATTGTGATCTGTTAATGCCGTTCCCAAGTATACTGAACTCTGTCAATTTTTGAAAGGTTTTAATATTTATCTTGTACTGTGTCTTGTCGTACATTCTCTCAACGGGACACGAACCCACATATATGTGGTTTTCCCAGCATATACTTCTAAACCTACCTGTTACTGATCATTAGTAAAGCCTCTGTTTTTTTATTTACAGTATTTATATTTTTGTCCGATTAATTTACACCATCAGTGTGCATCGGAAGCTTATAGCTTATGTCCCTTTCAGTTTCGTCTTTTCTGGTTTTATTTGATCGAATTAATGCTATGTTCTAAAGTGAATTTGAAAACCAATGGTGATAAAACATCTCTTTGTTTTAAGATAATTCTGTACGGAGTGTGTAATCTTTGGCTGGATAGATTTTAGTCGTCTGTTTGAAATTAATTTGTATTCATCGACATCTTATGGAACGTTAAAACAAGACGTGAAACACCTGTTTCTACAAATATGTTATTGTAAGGAACCTTTTATACCATATGAAGATTTAGGACCTGTTGCTACACAGTTCAGTAAGTTTTGTCAAGCAGCTTGAATGTCGCCTTGACCTCAGAAATTTACGGGGCCACTGTGGTGGTGTTATTAAAGATAGTAAAATATGAAATACGAAGACGGGGTAGCCTTTACTGAACTGACGATCTTGAAAGGCTCCATAAAAGTCGTCGTTTGGTTGAGATTTTGTTTGGTAGAGAGTCACGAAGATGTGGGCATTGCTTAAGAACGAGTGGGCCCATAAGCCCCGCTCCATACAACAGTAATGCAGACGATTAAAGCGCTTTAGTATTTCGCTTATAACATCTATTTTTATTTAACTTTTACATATCAGACAATACAAAATATATTCTTATAACCGTAAGATGTATACCTTCAGTTATGTCAACTACTCACACACTTAAACTTAAAAGTAATATATCACACTGTCAATGCCATTTTGTTTTACATTAAGAAACAAAAGTCGAATTGAAGTTAAGGTTGATGAACTGTATCAGTCATGCGCTGTTGCGTAAGTAAAAAACAAACTTAATCAGAGATCGCTGTCTTACCATCTGTAAGAGAATGCCCTAGAATCTGACCATGTACCCGTTTATACAAACTGCTTTGTTGTCTACTGTGTACACGAAACATTACAATAGATATCCATTGGCTACGAATGCATTTATACTACTTGTACCGGGGCGGAAGGTATGTATTGGAGGTTGCGCCATGTCCTCCAAATCCTCCGTATCCGCCGCCGCCTCCCGATGGATATGACGGTTCTCCTTCGTATTGAACGTCGGCGTTGAAGCCGGTCGCGTCATCGGCTCTGTACCTGACGATCTGATTGCGTCCGTCGGGCAGGCGTACTCTGTACTCGCCCTGCACGGTGTGTCCGTCGCTGCTTTCCTGTTGTTTGTAGTCGTTACCGCTGACAGCATCTCTCACCGCATAGTGGAAATTGTACGGCGTGGGCTGCGCACAACAGAAATGTGAACGAGTGTTTGAGAGAGGGAAGGTATGAGAGGAGTATTTATGCCAGCCAGAGAGGGAGGAAGCAGCACACACCTTGTGGTGCTTCCAAGTTTACAATCGTCACTAAATATTGTGATAAGTTTAAACGATGCGATAGAAAATTGTCCCAGCGATTCAGACAGTTGAACCTGAAGAAAGAGACAGTGGGTTTATAGAAGGTTGGAAATTTTTATTTTCGCGAGACGAGCTACATCGGGAACATTCTAATAAACTGTGGTCTGCCGTGGCAATTTTATGCAACACCTGCAGACATACGCATATGTAGAAGTCTTTGAAAATTTCTTATGCTTCTGAATAGGCTACGAATGAAATGTACAGCTAAGGTTTTCGGTCTTCTGAGATGTTGTGCAGCGCCAGTGAGTAATTTGTTAACGACGTTTCGGGACAAAGTTTCGGCCCCTTTTCCAGGGGTCAGTATGTCCAACAGCTTTAACGTCTTCACCCTTAAATATGGACCGACACGCTGTCCCGAAACGCCGGTAATAATCTCCCCACTGATGCTGTGAAGCATTCATGAAGGTCGAAAACCTCAACTACACAGCGTCAAAAGACCAAAGTCTAGAACCTAGGTCTTTAAATGAAATGAGGCGGAGACATACCTACGAAAATGGTGGATCCGACTTAGTAACAATAACAACTAAATACGCAAGAACAGAGAGTACATTTCATTTTATAACTTTGACTCAGGGAGGTAGCGATAACTTTCACTTGAGGGTGGAAATAAATTTTGTAAATGCCTTATGACTTTTAGAATACTTAATCTCGTTTCAAGTGCGGATTATATAGCGTCGAATAAGAATGGAACATTATCAGTAATGTTTGTTTCGGAACGAGGTGACCTTGACGTAGTTTATGTTGCTACCCCGGTATTTGGCCAGACATGCTAAGGGAAACCACCGAACGCTTTGTTGAGAATACCTGTAAATGTGTCGAGATTCGAAACGGGGGACACTGCTGCTCGTCTTGATAGGTACAGCTGAACCACTGTGCTCCCTGCTTCCTGTAACGGCACTTAATTTTCACGGAATGGGACATACGTTAACATGATGTTGTCGGCGGTAAAATGAGTTCATTTTAGATCTAAAAAGATTATGTTGGAAGTGACAGAACTGCATGTACAAAGTAAATTACTTCTTTCTATTCTTCGTTGTAACTGTCGACAGTTATGAATGTATGGGAGGATGCAAAACACGTGCTCAGCTGAGTCAGAGCAGAGAAACTACGTAATTTAACGAGAGGTGAATGTAACAGGACGTACAAGACGAAGTTATATCTGAGCTCCAAATTGATGATGCAGCGATATGGATTCTCACGAAGACTAGTGCGGGCATGTGTTTTAATATTGTGTGAGGAAACTTTCCAGACAAAGAAAGTAGCAGCTGTGAAGAAGAATAATGTATTTAGCGTCCTATTTTTGTATATTATTAGGTGCAATTAATGTATGAAATTATGCGTTACGTGAAGCGTAACTGACTTTAAGCCAAACTGCTTTTAAGTTCGTATAGTAAAAACATGCCTTTTAAACGAACCCTCTGGAGACCGACATTCTTCCGAATTGTGTATGAGCGTCCGTTCGTAAATCACACAGAACGAACCCCGTCTCCACTACAAAGACCAATTATTTAATACTCGTAAGTGAAATGTTAACTACTTATTGTGAGAATCTTATGAGATAAATAGTATCTTTGCGCACAGTGCAGTCAACTTGGCATGTTACAGAAGGTGGTGTATACAAGTGCCATTGGACTTAAACACCGTATTCGGCTACCCACAGGCTTCGTAACTTTACAAAGCTATAGCCTAAACCATACGTAGATAAACAGTTGCATACTACAAGAATCTCACTAAGTAGAAAGTACGATATACGGTACAGAATGTTGTTAAACTGAAATGAATATTGGAGTTCCGAAAGGCGTGGACTGTCAGCTTGTCAGCACCTCTGACACATCCACCTAGTAGTTACGTGTCTCGAACTTTTTTTTGATAACACGATTCCTTCTTGTATGTACGTTCGTAAAGCAATTATGACAAGAGAATTTTAGCTTCGCCGTGCATCTCCGCCTGCCTGCCTGCCTGTCTGTCTGTCTGTTGGCGTGGAACAATTCGACTCCTACCAGATGGATTTACGTGAAAATTCGTGCTGACATTTTTACTCAATTTTGTCGACAAGTTCAAATTTTGGTTAAAACCGGACAAAACAGACATATACTTTATACAAAACTAATTTCATTACCAGGGTTAGCAGTGAGTGTGTATGTGGTTACGTTTGTTACTGTGGTTGTGATGGTTTGCGAGTTCCCATGTTCCATATGATTATCGAGGTTACCTTTCCTAAAATGCTTGCTTTTTTTTGGAAGATGCCATTGTTTCCTGGTTACCGTGTTTGCCCGAAAGCACAAAAAATTTTATGATGTGCCGACACTTCCTATCGTGTTCATTTCTATATTTGGCAACAAAATGTAACGCGCTGTGGTTATTGCAGTGCTTAAATAGACTCTGTTATCAGAACAAGAATGACAGTTCTTGATTCGTATCGTACCTGTCCACCGTCAGAACCACCACCGCTGTAACCACTGAAACCTGGAGCGCCGTATGAGGATGACGGTCTGCCACCAAATCCTCCTCCACCGAAACTTCCTGAACTTCCACTAAATCCAGGTGCACTGTAAAATGAAGATCCTCCAAAACCTCCTCCCCCACCAAGCCGTCCTCCAAAGACAACGTCAGCAGAAATAACTGTTACCATTACGGCAACATATAGCATCTGTAGGAAGGAGGGAAAACACAATGCAAGTGAACGCTGTAATTCGGGATCTGTCCTTGCGGGGTATTTACAGCAGAGTCTGTACGCTTCGTTCAAATGGAGTGCACCGTGTTTGTTGCCTACTATAGACTGGAATTACATTATCCTAGTGAACTGTGAGTTCTTCATTGTTTCTTCCTGTAGAGAGAGAAAGCTTTTGAGAAGTAAAGTTGTCGCCACAAATGCTGTGTTTTGGAACCAGACTTTGCACTTCCTAGCTGCTTTACTGCAATATGAACTTCACAATCCTAATTTTGCAGCCGCCATGTTTTCTGGCATAACAAATTAGCATTATCAATTACGCTAGAACAGGAAAAGAAAAATGTTACTCCAGTTGTGTAACAAATTAGCCTACTCCACTAAGAAAAATATGCTTCACGTTCTTACATTGTGTTACTGTAATTCAAGAGCAAGTTCAGTTCTGTGCATTAGACCCTGATACATTTACGTATATATTACCTGGATATGAGCCATTACTGAGGACGGCTCTTTCACAGTGTTGAAGTGTTTGTTCGATTTTGTGATTCTGTCTGAGCTCGTTGTTGTTTAGTCTTTGAATGCCTGTGCCTAACTGTTGAATTCTGCTGCAAATTGTACAGCTTTTATACTTATGGAGAATTACTGACTTCCTAAGTTTTATTTTAGGAATAGCCTTCTTGTAAAAAAATAAATTGAAATGTAATGGGGGGTGTATCTGCTGAGGATTCTGTAGGAGGAGCTATTTGGGGGGAGGGGTGTCACAGTATAGTTCAAGGAGGGATTTGTTATTAGAAGTTAAATGTAGTAGTAGCAGTGGGGATGGAATCTATAGAAAGGATAAAAATATGCAGCGAAAGGTGTGGTGTGGTATGCTCATTGGGTAGGTGAGAGGTCAAGAATAAAACCAGAGCATCATCCCCAGTAAAGTTCCTCTCTCTCTTGCCACATCTTCAGAGAACGAAAGTAAAAAGCAGGATGGCAATAATAATAACTTATTTTGTGATTTGTGTAATATCGCAGGCTTGCCAAATTTCCTAATTACGATGTGTGTATAGATGTTTTGAGATAGCGGTATTAAGTGTGAATTACATACTGATGGGTTTCCAAATTAATTTTCGGCTATCTATTACAGTAATAAAAGGCGCCTTGATTCCACTCTTAGAAGAAGATCTTAGAATCTGACGGTGCAGTCAGTATGCTTTTACTTTGTTGACTCATTTAACATATTTTCTAGTTGTTTGCTTGTCGTAATGTTGAATTTTCATATTTGCAGATAACTAATTGAGAAGGAAAACGTAGTGTGTCTAAGTAGGACGTTAATATTAAAATCGATCTTAAAGGAATACAGTGCGACAGAATGTAGACTGGATTCAGCTAACTGAGGATAAAATTTCTGTCATGGGCTCTTCAGAACATTGTAATATATTTTAGTGTTCCTATGACACTGACTATATCTTGACTGGCTGGACAGTTTGGACATAGTTCCGCAGCAGAATTAGTCTTTTGTATCTCCGAATTCTCCGTTACAGTACTGGGCAAATGTTTCACATCGTGGGCCAGATTAAGAAATTTTGAATATTCCTGTACATTAGTGGGAAACTTCTTGACCACTTATGCACATTTTCTTTATGCGTTGTATGTACAGAATATCTTAAAAAGTACTCTCATAAGGATTTCTGTTAACGTACGGTAAAATGCATTCATTTTAGTCACTGTAAATATTGTCATTGCGTCTGTCATTGATTACCCGCCGTCGTATGTCTTCGTTTTAGTAGTTATGGACACCAGATCTTCTGTAAAGTACTTATTTTCTAACAAGTGCTTCTGCATCTTCTTTTGTTTGTAAACTTTGCAGCCGTAATGTACGTGAGGACATACCCATTAAGTTGGCAATAACAATGAAACAGTTACAATATTACATCAACAGACTCCTTTTACCAACCGTTCGGATTCCTACGGGACTCAAGTTGAGGCTCTGAATATCTCTATGGAATGCAATGCTTGTAAACAGGCGCAGTTTCTTTGTATTTTCTTTAAAGCCTTTATGAAATGCGTAGAGGGCAAATCCCGTCATCATTTTCTTTTCCGACCAGCCTTCCCTTGGAATGAGCACTTTTGTTGATTGCTATTCATTACAAAATCCGTGTATAATGCCACCTTCTGTTGAGAAACAAGTTACTGAAATTTTAATTTTTTAAGTGCTGTCTTTATAATTTTGAAAATGACTTGCAGATATTCTTATTTGGTAGTCAGTAGTCACATTTAAGTCAGTAGCTCATTCGAATGAACTATTTCAACGCAGATATGATGACTTCGACACAATGAATAAGCTCTTATTAACTGGTAAAACATAGCACGGTAAAAGTATTTCAGGGAAATTGAGTCGCAAACCTTTCTTCTGAGTTTGAGGATTATGTAACTGTAACTGGTTTGTATGGCATGCCAAGGAACTTATCATGTTTTATTTCGTTTTGAGTGGCTTTCGATGTGTGAAAGATAATTAATTTGTAATGCAAAGGGAGCCACAATTCTGAAGTTATAACCTGAACACGGGAGGGGAGGGGATGTTAAAATGAAACAACGCTAATTGCGTTAATCTGATTATTGCCTATTCATTGGATACAGAGTCTCGAACTGACTGGGTTCGGCAATTATCTCAGATAGTAATTACAGATAAACAGCAGTATTTTATTTCATGTCACCTGTTAAATTAGTTGAGCTTTCTGTTTGTTGTTCAGGTCTTTATGTAGGCTGTGCGTAAAATTTCTTGTCACAATTTGTGAAATTATCGTCTTGTACGGCGTATTAGTACAGGCACTGTGCACTGTCGTTAAATCCAAAACTTTGGACTAATGACGTCTTTGTGTTCTTAACATTTTCAAGGTTAATTATTATGTAATTAACTACTTTATCATTATTTCTGACTATGTAGTGTCAAATGTTGGAATGACTAGTGGGTAATGAAGTGGAAACGATTTTAAATTAGGCGATTCTGGCACTATCACGAAACTTGCTTGAGGAACTGATAAAAATGGGAAATGTTTGTGTCAGGATAGCGATGTCTCGGCCCTGACTTGAAGAAATCACCTCTCGAATACAAGTCACAAGGTTGCTGCATTAAGTAAATATTCCTTGAAGTAATTATACTTTTTGTAGTTGTGCCCTGTAAGAATAGTGTTGTATGGTGCTAAGCTTTAGATAAAATTCCATTAAATTAAACGCTTCTGTGTCTATTGTGTGTCTGCCGTAACATTTGAAAATTGAAAAGCGCTCTTCATATAAACGACTGAATTGCGTTGTCTTCATACTCAGCAATCATTGTATTTGATAGGATGAAGTATCAGTAATGATGAACCCACCGTCATGAAGAACATGGACATTGGTACGGTACAGTCTGTGTCAGACGTGACATCTAATTTACTGTGACTATCATTTTAATTTGTGAAAACTGTAGTCCGCTTTCACTCGAAGGCACACAGATGATGCCAGTATTCCTTTGTAAAGGCTTTGCCGTTGATGGTATAAAGTCCTTGACACGCCCTTAAGGAATTCCTTCGCTGGAATCTTGCCTCACGAAAGCAAACCTTCCAGCGATAGGAAATTGAGATATCCGTGTTAAAGAACTGCAAGGAACAAATTGCTTGTGGGTTGCAGCAAATAAGACTAAAACCATTGAAACTTATGATGTGCAACACTGGGAAATATTTAAGTAAAATAAATGTGCTTTCAAATGAGTGTCAGTTATGTAAGTGTGACTGATTATATTCCACTCAAAGTGAGAGCGCCATCGCTTAATCGTGTTTGATGTTCGATGCAGAGTAACGACATGATGGATTGGTAGCAGGAAAGAAGGTCTCAGCGTAATTGGACGGAGTAACTTTCTACGTCTCGTTACTCATTGTTTACTTCAGCTGCGCCTTTCGGGGCGTGATTAAAACAAGTTCCTATTTATAAAGCCGTCTTATGCAGTCCGGTGCTTCAGTCTTTGTAAACCTTCTGAAACAAATGCATTGTTCTCTATGAAAACAATCTATAATAATGAACCCATCTTCTCCGTGTGTGTGTAGGGTATATATCAACTTGCTCAGACGCTACCGGGTGTGCGTGTCTAATCGTGTGTGATCTAGAAACCTGAACAGTGAGGTGGCCTGGGACCCAGTTGGTCTGTTGCACCACAGAAAAGTCAGCTTACTTTGAGAAGGCGTGGATATATATATATATATATTCTTAGAGTACGTGGATCAGATTTAAACCTAAGAAGAATCGCAGAATATTTATTGTTATAAGAAAGCGAAACTGTTGGGGAATTATACCAGGAAACTTGAAATTTAGCGTAATGATAGGTCATAGTAATATTTCTAGCCTTCCGTGGACCAGGCTGAAGTATGTCTCGACCGTAGGCATCTTTGGTGTTCTTATATTTCTGTTTCTCTTCACCTTCTCTAGTCATGTCCGTTCTAATTAAAACTCCGTGGAACCCTTTTCCTCCACTGTACCCGTTCGCTCTTTTTTGTTTAAATATTTAGCTCCTTCCCTAATACTTTGTTTTCCATTTTATCCAATATTTTAGACCCTGCAGGTTGACACTTCTTAAATAGAGTGTACCTGGCGAGTAGACCCCTCTTATATATGACTCTATCACAGCGAGCTTCATAATAGAACCATTTAATGAGCACTAGAAATGTTAATATTCTTTAGTTATCAAAATGAAAAGAATTAATTTGAAACGGATTGAATATACGTCTTACATTTACTCAGCACGGGTCTTTGTCACCCATATAAGCAAGTGATAAGAGCAGATTATACCTGACCAATAGACCTGTCTTCTTCAAGATTGTTAGGCATGGTACAAGACCACAACCACCTTGAAGTGTCCGTATGTGTAGAAAAGAATGGATCCAGACAAGACTGTCCGGGAAGATTTCCTGCACAAATTAGGAGTCTTTGAGACAGAATCTTTACTTGTGTAACTTATGTAAGGCTAGTCTCCCCATCTACGACATACACAGAACCTTGTCCTCTCACAGACATGGTTCATTGACATGCCTGCATTATTCGTATTAAGCCATCGTGTCTATGTCAAAAAATTACTGACATGCAACAGTGTGAATTTTTCCATGTCTACACGCTTGACGATGAACGCAGTATATTCTTCAGAAGCCTCAAGAACCGGTCACCCAGCGACACGGCGACCTATCCCAGTAAAAGGAAGTACTCGACTAAACAGATGTGGAAACCTTGAGACTCGCATTGTAGGTTGTATATTCAAACTAAACGGAAATTACTCGTTAAAGGACCTGGGCAATTGATGTTGTTTTGACGACAAACTCTTTATTATATTGATAAGATACGTTTAGTGCTAGAGCAGTAATGCGTGTTGCATTGCTTGAAAACTACCACCACAGAATTGTCCCACGAATTCTGAGACAGTCCATTAAAAACTGAGTGGTTATACCCATCCTGAAGTGGTGTCAGTTTAAGATATGAAGAGGAGATGAGAATAGATCGTGCTACTGCAGTGTTCGGTATGTATGAGACGCCGTCTACAGACAGCACTGCCGGGGACCATGCCAAGGAATATGGCGAGGGGAAAAGGAAACATTGAACGTGACACACTAGAGATGAGGCTGATAGCACAGGTGCGTTTCCATTTGGGCCATTTCAGATGGTTTGAAACAGGCATACGAAGAACTACTCACTGTGTCATCGAATTGCACCGGTTGTTTATATGCGTCACATTTCACGCGAACTGTGAAGAAGGTTTTGGATGTTACTATCATGTTTATTATTTATTTAATGACTGCGTAAACTATGTCGTTCTGTAGTTGTGAATTTAGAGGAGACTGTGAGCCATGAATTCTCAATATAAGGGGAGTGAGCAGTCGTAGCCTTTGTAAAGGTAGTCTCCAAATGTGGTACCGCAAAAGCAAAGATGCCTCCAGAAAACATGTAGTAAAACGCGTTCCAACCTAGAAAATTGCAGATCTCTCGAATACCCAATCATAATACTTACCGCATCCTGGTGTATTTTAGGGGAAATTCCTTTTAAACAACAAAGGACGTAAAAGGATTTTGCGATGGCAAATTTTGCTATTGATTCTGTACAATTAAATATATGAGTTGAGGAGGGGAATGAAGTTGTTAAAATATTATTTGCCTGAATAACAACATCTTATCTTGAACTAAGTATGACTAAGATTTTTTTGCAAAACCCTTCTTAACTGCTTGTCAGTAGGGGGATCTCTACCTGAGGAAGGAAGCCAAACCGTATTGTATGTAAATATGAATTGTCCTCAAGTATTGTTTGTTACACTCAACTGTGCCTCAGACAGTACTGTAGCAGATCCAGGTCGGAAGATACTTCTGCGATCATGATTGCCAGACGTCACTGGTATAGCTGTGCTCCTATTGTGCTGTTGTTGTGCAGTGTAAACGTAACGTGAAGTTACGTAAAGATGCCATCGGCGGATGCTTTTGTGAACAACGTTTTACATAGAAATTATATTAACAACATGATCATCCTTTGGACTCAGACTTGACGAATCTTGAATGCAGTAAGCTGCCGCTTCCTTTCAATGTTCATGTGTATTCAGTGTGGCCAAACGTCCCATCATTCATGTCTAAAAAGGGAAGTTTCAAGAAATCGAAGCCCGGGGACCACCGAATGTAACAAGTGAAAGAAAAGGGTGAGCAGCACACTTTGTATTCCGGTTTTAAATCTTGGCCCGGACTTCGCATACATCGAAAGGGAGTCTTGTGGCTTTTTGGAGTTTGTCGAGACAAATTCCGTAACATAATCTCAAATCAGACCAAAGTAATTCACTAAATACAGAAATTGTTAACGTAATATTTTTGTAGCGTGTTTTATATTTTACGGTTTGTGTTACCGTTTAAAACGACACTAATTCTGAAATGCATTGCGTGAACAGTTGTCTCAGTGGGTCTCGAGAGTACGGCCGAGCAGAAGTTGGCTTCAGAAATACAATGCGCTCTTCGCATGCATCTCCCGAGTGCTGCATTGAAACGGAAAATGAACCGTATAGACTGAAAAGGCTGCTAAGGCACGGAGGCAACATATTACAGAAACAAGCATATTTACTTTTGTTGTAATACGGCAGGTTAGGCGATGCTTTACAAAGAGTAATGATATCGCCATTAGTTATGCAGGTAGCATGACACTGTTCGAAAAATCAAGTTTACGTTATTGCTATTTATTCATTTCTCAACATTGATATTAAAAATTGTATTTTTTATCATGTATGGATTCATATGCTGCATTCGTAATGTACTATAATGATTTTAAACTGCTGCATTAAAGGTAAGACGGAAACGTCAGAATCACACTTTCTGACTGGCTGCATTATGGGATCAAAAGGGAAGTACTGATGTAAAGCAAGGGCTACTTACAATATGCATTAAAAACTAGAGTGCTAAAAAAAACTGAAAGATATGTTGCGGAAGGAAATGAATATCCTCGATTTGCCTAACATAGAGGAAGAAAGGGAAATGGGACGAGAAAACGATGGAAGTTCAAGATCTTATGTGGCCGGAAAGCAACGCGCCCAGTTCGGCCGTGGAGTACATCGAGTCGCGTACTGGATGGGTGCTGGGGGCTCTTCCACTGGGGGTAAATGGGCCTCGGCGTCAACTTGACCACTCACTCCCATCTAAAGCAGAGATTAATAATGAGTAAAACGACGCATCATAAGTCCTCATCTTGTGCACAAGGACAATATGCGAGGCTTGATGTATTCCTTTTCGGTGTCTGTGAAGATTACTTTGTTATTTAATGTGACTGTGCATTCTTATTTCAATTTGTTATTTAATGTGACTGTGCATTCTTATATAATTTGTTATTTAATGTGACTCTGCATTCTTATATCAATTTGTTATTTAATGTGACTGTGCATTCTTATATAAATTTACTGTTTATTCTGTCGAAACCTTTGCTCCCATCTTTGGGGTAGAAGAAATTGTATCCTAAAACCTGATTAAATGGATTTGTCCGAAACACCGATGATTGCGTCTTGTGCCAAATATGTTCAAGCGCTTAAAAGTGTAATTTCGAGCACCATAAATTTAGCATAATTATGAAATTATATTCGTATACCACTTGCACTCGGCAATTACAGCCAGTAAAATCGCATTTTTGTTGACTTGGAAACCGAATGGTTTATACGCAGCCAAACGTGACAAGCTTCACGTAACAGTAAGCCAGCAATAATAGTCTCTCTTAATAGGCGCAGCGTCGTGATCTCGTTTCGTACAGCGAGCAGCCTACTGGTTCGAGATGTGTAGATCCTTAATGTTCCCTGAAGAGGTGGTTGCTGTCATGAAAGGGTCTTTTTGATTTATTGGAAACCACACTCAGTCATTACTGGCATTATTTCTTCTTCCTCGGGTATACACTGTTTAATTCGTAAGTATAGGTTTTATGAAAGTAATTACAGCTGTTATCTCTAAACGTTATTGAAGACTGAGGCACGTCCCTTACAGTGCGGTATATTGCAAGCACTGCTGCCCGTTGGTTGATGCTGGAGATGCCTCCTTTCCCGGTTAGGGGTTCTAATTATTCATCATCATCATCATCATCATCATCATCATCATCATCATCATCATCTCCTTAATGCAGGGTATTCACACTTATATACCTGAAACAAACCGTGTTTCTAGGGTATACAGTGTCGCAGCTATTCCGCGCGTACTGTTAATGTTATTTATTATTATTATTATTATTATTATTATTGTATGATGATTCTGTTATTGGCCATTTGACCGTTCACTCAGCGCTTTAGGAAAAGGGAACTCAATTGAATCATCATTGAATATTGATCAAACTCTTGAACCAACATTCGGGTACCTAGTAGCCTCCACTGCAGTGTTCCACATGTAAGCCATTTTCGTGTCTCTCATGTATAAATAAGGGCAAAGGGGAGCGCAGAATGAACTCGGGTCGCTAAAGGTCGAGACCCGGATATACTCTAATTTTGGAGAGATAGGGTATGGCATGAAGTCGTGTGGCTGCACGGCGTCGAAACACGAGAGATGCGCTCCGAGCGGGCGACGAGTAATTCATGGACGTTTGTGTCGAGTTCTGAAGGCTAAATGCAACGTTTTGGCGTACTGTGTTCGGGCGGGACGCATCTCACACGCGCAGATTTGAGAGGAGGTGTTCGTTAACCTAGTTTCGTAATTCTGCTTCAGGATTCGAAGCTCTGAGGTCATACAGCGGTGTGGGAAGCTAAGACAATAGAAATTGTTTCTGATTCTCTATTAATATTAAGTCATCTGTAAAAATGCAAAACATTCTAGATAATAAGAACCGGTGGGCATTGATAACGCCCTAGAATTCTATTACGGAGGTACCGAGAGTGAATTTCGGCCTTGTTACCGGCTATGGTCGGTTACGGAATGGGAACCAGAAAAAATTTGCAGTTTCGTGTGTTACGTACGCCTTGAACTGCGCACTTGCCCCTACAGCTTTCCATTACGAAGAGGGCTTCCTTAATACAAAGCCGGTAGGGCGACAGGTGTAATCATTTAAATGCACAAAGGATGTTTAAAGAATACTATGCCGTGGTTCAGGCCGTTAGTCGGCAGCTTTCCCTCGCGGAAGCCGGGGTTCGATCCCAGATGGATCCGTGTAGGATTTGTGTTGGAAAAAATGCTCTGGGATAGGCTGTTTACTTCGGCTTTCCTCTCTCAGTATTATTCTACCAATGACCAAAGCCCATTGAGTCATTTATATATCAACGACGCTGCGTAATCTTAGCAATTGACACCGTTGTTAAATGAAACTTTCACTTTTTTGAACAAGAATTACGGTTTCTCATATATATATATATATATATATATATATATATATATATATATATATTTCACGAGGTTAAGAATTTGCGTTCTCAGCTCCAGTAAAAGAACGAAAATACTAGGAAAGCACGTAAGCATCTTCGTAAATGGAATATACTACAGCCGCATTAATATGATTACACATCGCTAGCTTACTCATTTTCGTTTTGTAGTCCTTCCCTCTTCTACCTACTTGTTCACAGTAGGTGCAGAGGGTTTTTGATTTTTCACTTGGTCACAATCAAGCACACATCACATTCGGTAGGACTCGTCTGGACGAGGGATCGGCCGGTCGCAGAGACATCTACCTGACAATATAAACACTGTACAAGACAAACATCCATGCCCCCGGTGGGATTCGAATTCACGATCCCAGGAAGCGCTTGGCCACAGACCTACGCCTTAGATCGCGCGGCCACTGGGATCGGCTAGCTTACTCGTTTTCATGTTATCTGATGGAATTTTCTAAAAGATATTCGTACATTTTATATTCTCGAGAATAATTACTGCCAATTTATGACTGTTTCTGCAATGAGAATTGAACATCACAAACGCTTACTTCCAGTAACCGGACATAAGAACACGTAGTCTTTGTTCAGCGATTATTTCTGCCGTATTTATTAGGTAAATGAGGCAGTTTATTCTCAGTGTCATTAACTAGCACAAAGTTTTGTTTTGCCCTTATTCGAAGGAGAATCAGACAAACTCACATGCGTACTTTGATGACAGGAAATAGTCTAGCTACTGCAGTTTTGGTTTTTCTCATAGTCCAAAAAAGAAAGCACCATTCCCTGCGAATTTTGAGGTTCTGGCGGCGGTCGTCTTACTTCTGGGCTGTGACGCTTCGTCTCTTCGTAATTCGCTTCCGACATTTCGAGACGACGTAGTGATTTCATGTTAAAGGGTCGAAATGTCAATGAAGACATATCAACGCTGCAGTCATTTTAATTTAGTATTATACCTAAGTAAGTAATTTATTGAATGTAGCATGTCTTATAATTCAGTGTAACCTTAATTAAAATGAACTGCACCCAGCATGCAGGTTTTACCTTCAGAGCGCTTCTGCTTGTGAAGGCATCGGTCCGATTTTAAGCATAGCTTAACAAGAAGACTTTGTTATTGATAACATTCTCGGTACAGTAATTGTGTACATGTACGTACACATACATACATACATACATACATACATACATACATACATACATATATACATACGTAGACACATACACACACATTACATATTCTTTATAATGTTGTTCGGCTTACCGAAATATGTAGGGTATTGGATTTTAATTGTAACTTAATTTTAATAAATTACCTAATAATGCTTTTATTATCGTGACATAGTGAATAACAATTTTTTGTGTATCGGCTTGGATGTCACTGAAACGAAAATATTAACCAAACATAAAATAAATGTGAATTAGTAATGTGCTACGCGAAATATTAATCACCTAAGTTGCGTCTGTGAAGAGGATAAACAAAGGTTCTCTGTGTAAAACAAAAGGTGTAGGTGTGTTGTACTGCTGAACGTGCGCACACCTCCTTTTGGGCGTGACTGAACTGGGCAGATGGTGCTGCGTCCTTGGTGCTCTTCCATCCTCTCCGCTAAGATGGCCTTGTTGCCCACGTATCTTGATGGCCTGTAGCTGCCTTTTATTGCGCACCGATCGTTACACTTTCGTGAGAAAGTTTAAAGGTAACGGAATGTTAAAGTGTTTGCAAGCGGTCCTAACAGGCGGCTTAGAATAACCTCTGTCAGCCTCACGTACACGACGTGTCAGCTCTGCTGCTGTGTAGTGCCTATGCTTGCTAGCTGATGAATAGGTCTTTGCTGACTATCGCATTGTAGGTGTCTCTCGCGGTGCATTATGCATCTGGGAACGCGTTTAACTGTACCAAAGCGCCGTTTTTAAAGAGCATATTTTCAAGGATTCTTGAAGTTGTGACATTATGGATTTTGACTGTATTTATTTATTTATTTATTTATTTATTTATTTATTCACTTATGTTTTGTTTCAAGATCTCAATATCTCATGCTATAGCTTATAACATTTTTTCTTCTACTGGTATTTCGCTCGCCCTGGTAACCCCAATGTACAGAAGTGAAAATATATGTCTGCAAGAAAATGCAATTAGAATATGAAAATGATAATTTAGTTACTATTATTATTATTATTATTATAAGTATTATTATTAACACAAATAAAATTTTTATGAGTTGCTGTGTTGTTAGAATAATTTACACTACTTTGAATATGTGTGCTACTGAAGATTCAATTTTCTTACGTACAAAATGTGACTTTTTATGAGTATGTGCAGTTAGATAAGTATTGATCTCGTTTGTTTGTTTAGCGCTAATTTATTTTACTTATTTATGATCTGGTGGTTTGGCTTCTTATGTGGGAAATTTAATAGGGATTCCGCGAAAATTTTTCGAG
Organism: Coptotermes formosanus; assembly: GCA_013340265.1. Classification (NCBI taxonomy): domain Eukaryota; kingdom Metazoa; phylum Arthropoda; class Insecta; order Blattodea; family Rhinotermitidae; genus Coptotermes; species Coptotermes formosanus. Next base: position 2,407,007 of record BLKM01012995.1, on the reverse strand, counting down.
TGCCAAAGGGTACCTTAGCCAAGTCACGTTGGGAAGCACTGGCTTATCTTTTCGAACGGTAAATGGAAGATTTGGCGTACTGTCTTCTGGGAGGTGAAACCTTGAAGTCTCGTAGATAGTTACCAAATTGTCTGAGGAAAGCAGCACCTAAATTTTCACGCTAGAAGGTTTTACCTTCTAGGCTAAAACAGGTCGTCCCCGTACTCACTACCAAACCACAGGGCTTCAGACTGAAGAACCCAGTATTTTTCATATTCTGCACGTTGATGACGTCAGATCTCAAACGGTATTATTGTTATTGTTGTTATTAAATATCATGGTAATGAAGATTGCGAACTAAAGCAGTTGTGTTATAATATGATGCACTATTTAGTAGTTTGCTAGGAGAAACTGAGTCAAACAACAGAACTCTGATGATAGGCAGTCCCTTGGTACATTGTGTTTTTGTGTACGTATTTCTGTACTGGAGATGGAGGAGACAGGGTCTTGCACATTTTCGTAACGGGCTACCAGGTTGCGTGGAGTCATAAATCAGACGACAAAATACAAAAAACTCGCGAACTGGCAGGAATATATTTATATAAACCGGTCTGTACGATTGGGAATGTCGTAGCAAATTTCATTCTCTCAATATGTTCATGTTTCTGCAGATGAACACGTAGGTGAGATGAAGGTATCGAAACTGGTTAGCTGAAGTGCGTACTTCCATAAACGTAACTCGAGCACATCTTTATTCCATATATGTATGTAATTAAACAGGGTGAGCCACTTTTAATGCAGGTCTAGTCTGTCACTTTTCCTGAATGTAATGCAATACCAAGAGTATTCACGTCAGCCGCTGGTAGAACACCAAATGCTGCGGCCACTTTCCCACCCCACTTCTGTCTCTTTGAATATTAATAAGCACGACTATTCTGTACCAAGAGTGTAAGTGGTTAGTTCGCACGGCGTAACTCTGAATTGCTTCACAGTAAGTGTCGTAATGTCCACGTAGTCTGTGTCGCTTCCTTTGTTCTCTGTCTAATATGTTTCAGATAAATTTTTAACAGTACACTACGTTGAGCTATGTTCTTGTCGAGAAACTAACAATAGCTTAGCTAATCGTGCTATTTCTTACCTTTTGTGGAATCTGAATGTTGTTTTTGTATTTACAACAGCCTGCCATTTTGTAGTATTTTGGGTAAGATGTCTACTGTCTGCATTTGTCTTAAATACGTCTTCAACATCCAGTTTAGTATTATCCTCTCATCTACTCCTAGGTCTTCCTTCCCGTCAGATTTTCAGAGTACAGGTTTGTTCACATTTCGCTTATATATTTTATATGCCACATTTCTCGTTCATCTCTTTCTGCTACAATTAACATCTGTCAGAAGCCAATAAGAAACAACCCTAAATAAAATAAGGATTTGAATTACAGAGGATAGTATCTACGCAAGTGCGAAATTAAGTTATCAAGTTTATCAACATTACCACGACACGCCAACCTGGAAGTTCAAAGACAATAACAACAGGCTCATGTAGGGTACGTATTGACACCGAAGTGGTTACAAGATCTAAATCATACAATCTTGATATTTTTTGTTAATATTCTCAAATGTAAGACAGTGTTCCCAAAACTTATTTCAACTTTTTAAATTTTTAATTTCATAACAATTAATAACTTTATCTTTGAACATATGTTATGAATAATAATTTAACCTTGCCTGGAGAAAGCAGTGACTACTTGTATGTTTGCACGCCTTGTGATGGTACGGCCGTACTGAAATGCGTTGCGCTAGGTGTTTATGTGTACATACTGATAGACAGTGCTGTAAAGTGACTGACGCGCACTGTGAAGCTTCAGTTAAGTTACTTTGACTGCAACATGACCCTCAAGTTTCCGTTTGCCTGCAGTATAACGTTTTATTTTCATGCTAATATTCGCGAAACTTTTGAACGAAGTATTTTCGGTTTGTAAGTATCTTATGGTTAATTTGCTTTTGATATCTTCATGGCCGAATAAAACGTTTCAAATTGATAGAATTATATACAAAATACTTTACAAACGTCTTCATTAAATTCAATGTGAAAATACATGTCATGAAACAAAAACATTACGAGCACATTATAGATAAAAGGTGATGTATGTGAAACATATATTTCTGCTGAATGTAGCAGTGTGATATGGGAGAAAGTTCGGGATGTGAAGAGATGTAATAACCATGAAATATTGCACACGTACGTTGAGAGTTATGTGTATGTGTCGCAGCATTTACACTGATCATGGACTAAGTCCACAAATAGCAGAAAGGTACTGTCCGCATTTTGATTATATGGAGGTTAATGAGGTGGTCATACATGTTGATGTTGACGGAGGGCGGAAGGATTATTTGCCATATCCAGGAGGCGCGTACGAAGACGATGAGGAACCGCCGCCATAAGCATGAGCGCCGTCATACCCACTGGAGTAGCTTGCGTAACGAGCGTTTGACCCTCCGTTTGCTGCATAGCTGGAACCGCCGTTGTAGCCTGAGCTTGGTGCCGCGTAGTTAGGAGAGGGGGAGTATGAGCTTCCGGTCGGATGATAAGCTTCACCCTCGTATCTGACGTTGGCGCGGTAGCCATTCTTCCAGTCGGCGATATACGTGACGATCTGGGTGCGACCGTCCGGTAGTTGAACACGATATTCCCCCTGGATAGTGTTTCCGTCACTGGTCTCATGGCGGTTGTAATCATTACCTGATGCGTAGTCGCGTACCGCGTAGCCGAACTGGTACGACTTTGGCTGAAACATAAGCAGGAAGTGTACGCCGCGTGGACTGATGTTACGAGGAAGTGCAGGCGTCGAGAGCATTAGGACTGGCATGACATGGACTGAAATAGAGCAGTAAATGGAGGATTAAAGCGTTGCAGAACTGATGCGAAGGGGCTGACATCAGAGCGGGAGATGACGACTTGTAGCATGGACGAAGTGGCATAATGTGGGCTTATAAAAGGGCAGGATATGCGGGCCTATAGCTTAGTAGAAATGCGACTTGGACCGTAATTCCGTTTGAATATTATCCTAGCTGGACAGGGACTAGCATGGCTACTACAGCGGCACTGACAATACCGACAGAATAGTACCACAACACAGGAAATGTTTCAGTCGTTCGTTCAACGTCAGCCACGCGACAAATTTAACACATACGCTAAGTACCGTAAAAGCTGTGCGTCACACGTGGAAATGAAGTTCTGTGATAAACAACAAGAAGTGGAAATATGCCAAACTAAGCATTGGCCGAAATTTCAATGATGTAGATGGTATCTGTGTATCTTATTCATAAGGGCGTATGTGCGTTTTATACTGAAACGAAACGTAAGACAGGATAATTGAGATATGCATGTAAGGAAATAAGTGTCGTAGTTTACTTCGGGTTGAAAATATATTGCTCCTATGATGTTATTATTCGTTGCATAACTCTGAAGTCTGTCGGATATGTGTATCATAATTCGATAACCTTGGGAGAATTTCTGGTTTCATTGTCGAATTTATTTACTTATTTACTTCCCTTCTTGTAGTTTACCAAAGAAGTGGGACGCTGTATAAAGTTCTGTATGAAATGTGGCGTGACCAGAATTTTAAGTTCCATGTTCTTTTGTTCAGAAGCAAACAATATGTTCGTTGTGTCGTACATATTATTCAAATTCCATACGTAATGCGCAGCAACAACACTCGATCCCAACCTCAAAAAATCAAGATGAATAGCTGCGTATTTGCTAAACGATACAGATTATTAGTGTCTTGTTTTCGTTTCGAAAATAGTTTTTTTTATTTTTTTGTTGTAATTTTTAAGTGAGTTCGCATTTTTCATTAACATGGAAGAGTACAGCGACTAGGCTTGCTATTTCGAATTAGCGGATATTCGTACCAAAGTTAGATAATAATAGTTTCTGTTGCCAACAAATGGCCGCAATTTACATAAACGTCCTTATATTGCAGGATTAACAAGTGTTTTGGGAGCTGGATGCCGTATGTGCTAGAGAATGTGTTACTGATATTTGACAATCACGTCGTCTTGATGCAGTCTGTTCCATGTTGTGGCTGCACGTTATTAGCAAAATATTCCGATATTGGTGACTGGGCGTACGGCTTCACACTCCGACCGTTTTATCTCTAGGGAAATAATTACAGTCTCCCAGGGAATAGTGGCCAAGTATCTGTGAAAGACGGCCGTCGCATATGAGATAAAGACTCTGAAGTAAGGTATCGTTATTAACGATGCGGAGGCAAATCCGGGTAGGGGAAAGGAATTTTTCTCTTCTACAAAATGTGCAGACAGCTTTGTATTCGGTGGCTACTGGGGGTATTTCTTGGGGGTAAAGCCGCCAGGACGTGAAGTTGACCGCTCACTCCCATCTAGTGCCGAGGTTAAGAATGAGTGGAGCTATAATGGTGCTCACTCTGTATGCATTCATTGCGTTGACAGAAACAGCCACTTTCTGTTACTCTTACCTGCTCATCGTAACCTCCATAGCCGCCCGAATTATAACCTCCTGCCGTGTAAGATGATCCTCCGCCGTAACCGCCACCATAACCACCCGGTGTTGTGTATGAAGCAGCTCCCACAGGGGCACCGTAAGTTGCTACTGCTGGAGCGCCGTATCCACCGGAATTGTCCAGGTGGCCTCCTCGGACAGCCACCACAAAAAGGAATGTACCCAGGACCTGACACAGACCGACGTAGAGTAGGACAGATGGACACAGCATGAATATCGCATTCACTGCGTAATAGTTAATTCGTTGTTTCACGAGACGTTTGCGACACACACGCACACGCACGCGCACACACACACAGACACACACACACACACACACACACACACACACACACACACACACACACCAAGGTAGCTGTGACTGTAGTGACAGGCCACGGACTGGCAAACAGCTTCCTGTTCCCGACAGGCACAACGATTTTTCGGTTCCCATCATGTTCAGCCATAATTACGATTCTCCAGCCCAAATCTAACGGGTACTGGGGGCTGCTACTTCCTCCGGGGTAAAGCGGCCGAAGGGTGACACGGACGAGTCATTTCCCTAAATTTAGACTTTATGGATTTTTGTAGTTTTACGTACCCTCTCCAAGCTTCTTCATGATGTGTTGTTTAATCTCAAAGACAATTTTACCTTTAGCTTTTGCATGTGTAGAACATTAAGAAGTAATCTGTATTGTAAGAGGAATTTTACTTTCTCATACGCCTGACGTAAAAGAAAGTTGTGTAGCGTGTGAGAAGTATCAGGCTAGTGTACAAAATTAAATCCCGTTTAGGTAATGTAAAAGGTTCGTCGTCATTTCACAACAACTGGCCAGTTGTCCCTATTCTGAGCCAGATAAATGGAGACCACACCATCCCATTCAATTTCTTTAAGATTAATTTTAATGTATCCTTTCCATATAGGTTCAGATCAGCAAAATGGTTTGTTTCCTTCAGTTTCCTGACTAGATCACAGGAAATACCTTTATCGGAATTCATGTCATATTATTTAATATGGTGATATCAGTCCTTGTAAAGGCGAAGCTTTTCTTAATAATTCTGAAACTAATATAACACTACTTGCAAGGATATACACCACACACAAGGCTAGCATTACTCGTACTCCTGAGTCGCATTTTGGAGTTACAGAAGACTATTCTTGGTTTGGAAGCCTGTTATGTGGCTTGAGAGAATTTCTCAATTTCTCTCAGCCACGTCAGGAAAATAATACCTTGCTTTAAGCCCCGTCGCAATTCTTCTGACATATTAATAGAATTTTGTACCATGTAATATATATAGCTAACACGGCCTTTAAAAACATAACAAACCCGTGACTCAAATTTCAGTTCTTTAATGAGACTTATGAAACAATAACTTTGTAAGTGTAGTGCATCGTTATTGGAAATTAATATAAGTGGCACATATATTTACTACTCGGTTGTGAGAAGTTCATGTTCCTCGAAGACTGTGCTAACATTCCCCTAGCTGTCTGTCCTGTTTCAAGTCCTCCTATGAGCTTCCTGCTTTTAGAATTTCGACTGTTGCCTCGCTGAGATAAGAGGCATTATTGAGAACAATACACATTATCTGGAAAACTCTTTCCATTTAGGTATTCCGGGTGGGTCAGTACAAATAAGATGAAGATCGACACGGAGAGAGAAGCTGGGTTCAAACCTCACTACTGTTACCAGCAGTAACTCCGTGCAGAAGTACCAGGCATTTGGTTCTTAACATGTATCCTTCCTGTTTGATTCCACTTGGAAGGCTCTCTGCGTCTCGAGTTTCCATTTTAATTTAGTTGTTTTAGAGCCCTAGCGATAAACACATGACATGTTAAGAGCGTTTTTGAAGAGTGAACAGCCGTTGAGTTGTTCGAGGTATTGGTCGCTTCTCGTGGAGCCTAAGTATTCGTTGTTATACACCAAAAGCCTGCGATTTGGTGCCAGGCGGTTCCATTCTACATCTTCACACCGAGTGAAGTCTCTTCACTCAGATCTCTGATCAAAATTCTTATCTTTCTTTATGTGTTTTACGCATGTCGTCAATTTCTTCCGCTTCATTTCATTGTTTAATATTACATTTTGTAAAGAGTAAAACGGGAAGCAAGGGGCAAAATACCATCGTTCCACACATAAAGGCACTGTTCCGTTATTTGTTTAAAAATATTCAGGAAAACTAGAAGTATTTTATATTATCAGCAACCTAGCCACTATTACACCCTCCTGCTTTGCGAATAAAATGTACTGAATAACAACTGGGCAAACCTACCAGCTACGGGACTCTGTATTATTTTGTTGCCTTTTAAGAAGGCGGTTTATTAAATTCGTTTACACAAACCTCTGAATGTGCTTCGCTTAGTTAATTACGGAGCTGTGGTCTCAGTTGCAGCGCTCTTGCTTGTGTTACAGACAATACGCCCCTCTTCAGTTTCGTCATAACCTTAAACTTGAGCGCGTGGAGCAGTTACAAGTGTGCTCAACACGCAACCAGAATTGTTCGAGAGATGCTTGTGTACATAGCAGCTCTGCACATGACGTCTTTTATTTTCTGGCACTTGGAGTGTCTATAAGTCTTAGTTAACGATCATCGGAACGGGAACTTCTGTGCATATATACAACCAATACTATAAGCTTCGGTACATCTTTATTTAACTGCAAACGTTTGAGGGTTTTTATCTCTTGATTCATTGTTTTTTCAACGAATAGTGTCACTGCATTCCCATTGTCGCTTCTGCTTTTTGGCACCGTGTTGTGGTCTGGTAGTTTGATGGATACTAATTCTTCGAAAGAACACGCTGCCTCTATCTTCAAGTTTAAGGGGACTTTATTTCTGAAGGTGGAGGCAAAGAGTTGCTCCGAAGCATTGGTACGTGCCTATCACACTACATTTAACTCCGTATCATAACCTGGAAAATCTCAATATGAAACGTAGCCGTTATGAAAATCTTGCATCTTGCCGTCAGACGTGTGTGTTTACATTTTGAAGGGGCATGACTTACATTCTAAGATTGAGTCCGGTATTATCCGGGTGTTAGCTCTGTTTTCCTTTGCGTAAAGCGCAAATAGAAGGGAAATGGCAGGCTGTACCTTCTATGTCTGAGTCTTTCATATACGGAAGAATTAAATTTGATGTTAAGTTGGGGTCGCTGCTGAAAACTGTTGAGTCAGCTTTATGGTATCCATTTCCGTGCACTGATATTAACCTTTTAAAGCCTAGCGGTAACTTTACACACTACCAGGTTCAACATTAAAAAATTCGACGTGGTGCCCACATTGCGTTTATGTGTTTTGTACGGATCTCAGAACAAACAGCAACTTTTGCCTTATAAAACATTAAGAGATTGGTTTTTATAACCGAAGTGGAGAGAGTTTACAGCGCGGTACGCACTGAGTCCTTATATAAAACAGATTACGTTCCGTCTTTAAAGGGTTAATATTTGTAACTGAAACCAACTAAATGCCCAATTATAGCACACAGTCCATTAATCCATTAATATATTTTGCTAGTCTGCTGCCTGACGCGACGCCATACGCATGCTAATAATAGACCAGGAACCATCTGCAAATAACCGCACAGTTCACCAGCCAACCTATGGCACCTACAAAGTACCACCATACTATCCACATAAGAAAACAGAAGTATTATAAGAATTGTAAGAAGATTTTAAGAAGATGTTTGAGATCAGCACCAACATCACATTTCAATGTTTTAAATGTTTTATATAATAATTAATGTTCACCTCCTTGAAGCTGGCGATTGGCCGAAACATGTTGGAGGCATAAGTAGATCAATGGACTGTGTGTTGTAATTGTGCATTTAGTTGGTTTTAATTATAAATATTGTGAAGTCAGTTTACCTTTGATTTTTTTTAGTTCAATAGAGCCCTCTGTTTCTTCTAATGCATTTATATTATAAACCTTGCTGTGTTTTTTGAGTGCTTATCATTTAAGCACAGACCTTGTGCACTTTAAATTTGTCGGCCATGACTCGGATAGAAATTTTACGTCAACCCCAAGAAAAAGGGGACTCATATTCTGTCCTATATAGCGCTAAAATGTATCCAGTAAACACCTAAAACATATAAAGAGGAGAATAATGAAATGTGTGAAGTTTCCGGAACCTTCTGGTTGAAAGATTCTAGATAATTGACAGAATCTAAAATAAGGGCTGTGTTTTGCTGTAACACTATCGCTAGAATGTTTAGACAACGCAGGGCAGTATACAAAGTGTAACATTTGTATATTAACGGAAAGAGTTGTTCCTGGACAGGATCTGCTGTCCCCTGTACAGATTTAAGGACTAGAATGAGGGAAGCTGCTTATAGTTCTTCCCAGAACGTCGTTTTTCAAGTTAATGTTCGTAGTTTACAGATAACTTTTACTGTGAAACTAGGTCTGTTCCCATAAGAGAATCCGGCATTCTGCTGTGTACAAAACCGTGGGACAGTCGTCATTCTTATCGTGCATCCCAGCGCAACAAACATAATTGTGCAGACGACGTTATACACCATTTAACAATAGGCACGTGTTTGAAGAGAAACTTCAGTGTAAGTTGCTGTGGTTACGTGCGTCCCATTGAATTCAAACAGCAGTGCCTGTGCGTGGCAGTAACAAGCGATACCATAGCCTGCCAGCAGACGTCTCCTAGCGTATGCTTACTCTTCGGATATGCGGTGACCTATACACAAGAATAAACTGAGGAGGTAATGCATGGAAGTGTGGTCTAACTCTTCGCATATAAATGTCTTTCAGCGAGTGATAAATGAGCATTGATACATAGGCCTACGCCACGGTTCTACGTAGGAAAATTTCAGATGTTCTCAACACGACATTTCATGTACCGCAATTAATAACTTGAAAATTAGGCACTATTTTAACGCGATGTGTTGCGACATTTAAAGATGCTATGTAATGGTCCTTATTCTTAATCCACATTTTTAAGTCTCTGGATTGAACTCTAGCTAGCTTGATTCAAAGTATCGTGCATTGCATAGGACCATAAAATATTTTCTCTTCAGTTTATTCAATATAATTTCTCACGAAACACATTCTTATGGGCCAGAATTGAACACGGCGTAATGTCGGCAAGCCGAAACACGTGGTCTGTCCAATTCTGAGTATTTGTAATACAGAAACAAAAAGTTGTGCCAAACAGAAAGGTATGTAATTAATTAAACGAATTAATATTTTATACAACAGGATGTTTTACGTATTAAATCAAACTATGCAAACCAACCATACCACCAGTACGACGTTTGCGGTCTAATTGTGAGTATGGCCCAGAATATAAGCAAAGGTTTTGATGGATTTCGCACAGCCCATTTTACCTTTGCGAATCTCTGTGCACATCGGAAATAATCCTTGGAACATACGAACTTAGAAAAGTTAAGAGTGGTGTAAGTTAAATGGTATTGTAATTATATTACGATATATCAAAATTATTGACCTTTTCTGGAATGTGTATGAAAAAAAGTGTCATTTACGAATGCCTAAAACTTTCACTGAAGAAAATTTATGTGAAATTAATATATTACATGTTAGGCTCTTGAATGTGCACGTGAGTATGACTTTATTCGAAATACGAGTAAACTGAATTCGTGCCATGCAACGGCTTGGGCGGTTAGTATTCAGTGTTTAACCGCCTACAACCAGTTCAGCTACAGACCAATCCCTGTGAGATTTGTGGTAGGCAAAGCGGAGCTGCGACGGTTCATGTTCGAGACCTTCCGGTTTCCTCTCTCAGTATCATGGCACTAACGTTCCGTACCGTCAGTCCTTCAGCTGTCATAGACAGCGTCGTTAAATAACCAACAAATTGACTTAAGTTTACTCACACTTAAATATTACACAGTTTGTCGAAACAGGTTTGATTGAAGCCTGCACTGGTCTCAAAGTGGTTCATTATTAAGTAATTTTACTTCCTCATTTTAGGTGGCCCCAAGAAGGTAACCTACGTTGCAAAACTTAATACGCGTTCTTCGTAGCAAAATTCATTTGGATTGGCCCTGTAATTTGGATTGGCCCTGTAATTTGGATTGGCCCTGTAATTTGGATTGGCCCTGTAATTTAGGTGCTGTCATTTATGAACAGAAAGAGACAAGATGTTACTTATTTCTTTGGTTTCACTCCTTTGATTTTTGAAGTACATATAAAAGCACTGAAACTAATTAAGATTAATGTAAAGCAACAGTTACATTTACCATGCTGCTTCAAATTCAATCACCCTGCCCGAGTTCAGTGTGAACGCAGAATAGCCAATGCTTCCTCCACCGTCGAAGAGTTGACAATCTAATTTAAAGGCACGACCCCCCTTCATGCTTCCATATTTTCGTTCTAAAGCATCGTGCAAAGATAAAAATATGCTTCATATTTAGGTATATACCTTTCAGGTGCATTATGAGGATTTGTGTCTTCATAAGCAAAAATTTTGATGACATGGGTAATCGAGAATGGGGTATTTTAGCAAGGGACCTTCAAGTTATTACAATGATTCTCTTCAGTATAAAATATTTTCCTATTGACCTATAAGTAGTATTTAATTTGAAGAAAATTGCAAACTCAAAGTTTGTGACGTACTAGGTAATTATACAATCAATTTAGAACAGTAAATTTTTGGTAAATAACGTCTGCTTTATATAGAGCAGTTTTGAAGGCCCTCTGTTTGAGCTTCAAAAGCCCATGCTAATCTTGATAGTACATCTAGTCCTACCTTAATGTATCCCATGTTCGAGTCTGTCTGTTCTCTTGTGAACGTAAAGTGTGATCTGACTTCAAAGGAGAGTTTCAGTTCTTTTTATACCTATATGCCTTAACTAAGATTTCCCTGCTACACTTATTTCGGAGGAGAGACATAAAGGATCCGTTCCTATTGTTTGGGCGGGAAAAAGGAGAAATGTTCTGATGCATAACAAAGGAGAAAGATGAAAGAAAGCGGTAACAAGAGACGGAGAGAGTAAGGAGATAAGCTGAGAGAGTCTTAATTTGCTATAATGCAATATGTTTCTCGTAAAGTTTCGCTTACACCGATCTTTAGTTATTCTCGTATCTTTAGCGGAAACATTTTGCGAAGATGTATGCAGGCGTTTTGCTTTGATATATTGCTATGTCGTGAACAGGTGAGTGATAGCATAGTTCCTTTTTTGCCAGGAAAAACAGTTATACGCTGTTGGTTGGTTATATCTGTTATTAATGATTATCGTGGGTAATTTGCTACAAAGAAAGCAGCAGCAGCAGCAGTTATATAATGAGTGACGGTAGTTTTAAATAGCAGCGCAGTAGGGTTCTGAGGAAAACAGCCTTCGAACGTCTTCATTATGTTGTCAAATTTTATACGTATGGAATATCAGTGTAATGTATCCCTTCTAGTCAAAATCTAAACTTAACACAAGAATGATGTATGTTACTTACCTAACACAGTTGTAGTAGAAAAGATAAGTTTTCTTGATGCAAAAGCCTGCTAGATAACACAGTCCTCCCTTACTACCACCTGTCCTCACTACAAGTTTCTCTGAAATGCATCGTAGTATCCTCCGATCATTTTCGCAGGCTTTGAAATTAGCTCTTTTCAAGATTTTAGCCCCCCCCCCCCCCCCAAACTGTGTATCTTTATCGTTTTCCACATTTCTAGTTACACTCGCAGCCCTTCGTAGCCTGCTAGATTTTATTTGCCTGAAGTACCAACTCTTAACTTGTATGGTGTATGATATGATGGATGTTTTACTTCCGGCCAGCATTTACACATGAACACACGCACGCACGCACCCACCCACCCACCACGTACCAACGTAATTTCTTGAATACGAAATATGAAACATAAATATTATTTCTGGTAATGTACTGACATTTGGCTGGACATTGTTTCACCAGCAGCAAAAATCAGTCTTTCGAGTTTTCAGGTGATCTCAGCAGTGTTACTGAAGGTTCAATACTTGTGAAGTGTTTCAACTTTTGTAATGATAAATTGCATTAACTGAGGTTTCTGAACCTCTTTATAACTTAAAGTAACGGTTTTACCACGTTTCGTGATCACGACAAGTTCTGGAAGGTAGATATCCATCTGCGTTATTCATCGTACATGAAACAGTCCTTGATATAAAGGAATCGAAGTGTCGCCTGGAAATAAGTATGTGTTAAAAGCGTTCTTCGTAGAACTGTCTGGTTTTGCTCACATTCACGTATCGTTGTTTCATGCGAATTGATGAAGTGGAATTTCCTACGCACACAACCATTGATCTTACATTTCCAGTGGCTATTTACATGGCCATTTTTAATCTCATCTATTTAATGCCAGTGAAATCTGTCATCATTTAATTTTATCTAACCTGAAGAAGTTTCATCTTAGGTAATAAACAACTGGAGAAAAATTAAGTTCCAAAAACTTTAGGAACTACCTTCGTACCGTCTTTCACATGAATTATGCACGTTCATAAAAATTGCACGTATACGTACGTACATACATACATACATACATACATACATACATACATACATACATACATACGTACGTACGTACATACATACATACATACATACATACATACATACATACATACATACATACGTACGTACGTACATACATACATACATACATACATACGTACATGTACATACATACGTACATACATACATACATACATACATACATACATACATACATACATACATACATACATACGTACATACATACGTACATACATACATACATACATACATACATACGTACATACATACGTGCATACATACATACACACATACATACATAATACATGCATACATACATACATACATAAATACATACATACATACATACATACATACACACATACATACATAATACATACATACATACATACATACATACATACATACATACATACATACATACATACATACATACATACATACGTACATACATACATACGTACGTACGTACATACATACATACATACATACATACGTACGTACGTA